>CM070831.1:31708576-32264898 GCA_036326025.1 Chrosomus eos
AACTGGTTTAGATCAGACGTAAGTGCGTCTCAAAATATAAGTCGCTCCAGATGAAAGCGTCAGCATGGATAAATGCTAATATACATACAGCAGCAGCACACAAACGCATAAAGGCATTATTCACGTCTTTTCGTAGTACCCTTCAGGTTCACTATGAAGTCGCCTATTTTTAATTAGTGATTGGCTACGAGGCATTCCACATTTCATGTTCATGCTCATTAACTCTCTTTTCTTTCTATTTTAGGCTCTACAGGATACACGACTGGTGGGTATATTTTTCTTTACCGTTCTTTGGGGGTGGGCTCCGTCCTGGTGGAATTATCTTCCACATATTTTTGGGGGTTGGCTGCGCCCCTGCCTTCGTCTTCGGGCAGGAAATGCAGAGTCCGGACCCTCGGATTGCGAGCTATGGACAAAGAACTTTATTGCTTGCTGGGCTATCAATAAATGTATTTATTGTTACAGTACTTATTCTCCCGAGTCTTTCTGGTAGAAATGGAAGCTTTAGCGTTAAGTTCTGCCAGGAAGACTCAATTGTTACGTCACTTATTACCTTCTCATCTATCCAATCGCGTCTAATGCTTGTGGTATAAAAGACTGGTACTTACACATGTTTGAGTTTGCAGATGCTGACGCTTTCATTCACCTCCATCCTCCCCACCACCACCAAGACAGTTCCTTCCCCTCCATCCTCCCCACCACCACCAGGATGGTCCCTTCCTATACCTCCCAGGAAGTCGGCTGCGCCCCTGCCTTCGTCTTTGGGCAGGAAATGCAGAGTCCGGACCCTCGGATTGCGAGCTATGGACGGGGCCAACGCCAAAGAACTTTATTGCTTGCTGGGCTATCAATAAATGTATTTATTGTTACAGTACTTATTCTCCCGAGTCTTTCTGGTAGAACTACAAGAAAATCTAAAGTTAGAGAGTACATGTTGAGAAGAAGAAACCATATTAAATCAATTAAACAATGTTTAAAAGGAAATACATAAATTATATGAGGAAGAATTAAAGAAAAAAGTTAAATTTATTAGACAGAGATATTATGAAAATGGCCCTAAAGCTTTGAAGCTGTTGGCATGGAGGCTAAGGAAGCAACAGGCTGAGAAACCAAAATAATACTGCCATAAGCAAGAAGATATTCACAATATTTTTGAAAATGACTATGCAAATCTATACAAGGAACCAAATACAACCAGCTCACAGGAAATACATTTATTTTTAGAATCACTTGACTTACCTTCCATAGGTGAAGAACAAAATAAAGCCCTAATGGCAGAGATCACAAATAAAAGGAAGAAATAGGGAAAGCAATTTCTAGACTAAAACTTAATAAAGCGGGATATTATAAATATGGGATATTAGCTAAAAGACTGGAATATATAATACCAGAATTAGTGGATTCAGACCAGATAAGGAAAGGCCTGGTAGCCTGGCTCCGCCCTCCTACGCACTTCCGCTCAATTTCATTTTCCTTCAGTACTCCGTCTGGGACTGTGCCATAGACTTTGGTTTCCAGAAATCAATTTTTTGTAGGACCAATCAGCGAACAGAGGGAGTGGCTGAGAACGATGACGTCGATGTGTCGCGCGCGTCAGTTTGAGTTCAGTAATGGCTGCGGAGAAAGACGTGAGAAAAGCTATTCCGTCTGTTGTTGGAAAACTGCCGAATATGCAGAATTTAAAGCCGGAGCAAGAACAATGTTTGCTAAGTTTTGCTGCTGGCCATGATGTTGTGGCCCTCCTCCCCACGGGATTCGGGAAAAGTTTGATTTTCCAGCTCACTAGTGGTGAATGAGTTAGCTAAGGCCAACGATAGGGATGCAAAGCCGATAGTTGTTGTCGTCTCCCCTCTTGTTGCACTATAATGGAGGACCAAGTGAAGGAGGCAGAAAAGTTAGGAGTTCGTGCTGGGCAGCTCGGTGTGCACGATGACCGTGACATTTCGGACGGACGATTTAGCCTGGTGTTCGGAAGCCCTGAGTCGTAACGTTAGCTGCTAAACTGTTGTTGAAGATGCACTCAGGAGTCATGTCAGTATCACAAGAATCACTAAATTTACTGTTCAGAATTTGAGCTAAATAGGACACTTTGAGCCCCTTTGTGTACTCGTGCAGGACCATGGTTGGTGTGTCAGTTTTACATGTTGGAAATCATAAAAATCTGTTGTATTTGTTTTTAATAAAAATGTGAAAACACATACTTTGAAGACCATAATTTGAGTTTCAGTTTTAGATGGCAATAGTTTGTTTTAATAAAAAAAAACTAAATGTCATAAATAAAAATGTGAAAACACATACTTTGAAGACCATAATTTGAGTTTGTTTTAGATGGCAATAGTTTGTTTTAATAATAATAAAAAAAGTCATAAATAAAAATGTACAAACACATACTTTGAAGACCATAATTAATTAAGGTAATTAAGAAACAATAAGACATAATATGAAAAATGATTGTTTATTACACATCTGCAGATAGAGACAGATCATTCACTGTACAGCATTTGCGGCAGATCCGAAGCGACCGCAGCGGTGTATTTTTAATGATTAGACCCAGCTTCGACCGTTGAATGAATACATCACTGTCCTTAGTGTCAAATATACATTTCGAATTAATAATTGTTCTTAGATGAACAAAACCTGCAGCTCTCGTTGACAGACATCCTATTGTAAACATAATCCTCTGATTATCTCGGACTTATTTCCGACTGGTTTCGGCGCATGACATATACGTCAGGACCACACGTTAGCGATTGGCTATGACAGATCCTGAGTGACTTTGGGCAGATCCAATAGTTTTGAACTTGAACAGAGAACCCGCCTACAAGGAAGTAAACGTTTCCCAATGGAGCGATGCCAGACTCTCTGTACAAATGAAATGTACGAGAGTCTGGTTGAACCAGGCTAAAGGCCTGGGGCCTCATTTATAAAATTCTGCGTAGGATCCTTTCTAAAAGTGTACGTGTGCCCGAAAGCAAAAAATATCGTACGCAAAAAAACATATTCAGACTTATAAAACCGTGCATATGCCAGAATCTGCGCAGAATTGACTTTATAAATCCCAGTCAGCCTAAGATTGAGCGCACATACGTCTCCACCCCAAATAACCATATATGGAGCTTACAACGCCTAGTTTTACTATGCATATCCTCATCTGCATATCATTTGCATATGATTATTCATCCACGTGAACGGTACCATACATTAGGAAAATATGCAATATGGATGTCATTAATAAAAATTATTTAATAGCCTATACTTGCCTTGTTTTTGAATAAATAAATAAATAAAATAGTGTAAAATACATTTCAGAGAAAGTTGTTCTCAATCTTTTCCACTGGCCAAATAGTATTTTTAATTCATTTATATTTTTAATGGAAAAAGATAGACTTTGTTGTGCATTATTTGCACAAAACTATTTTCTCAGACAATCTGCTATTATCATGATAAGCATGCAATTAATCTCTGTAGTTAAAACATTAAAACACAGCATGCCAGAGGAAAAGTGTTGCATTGCATCCACAACAAATATTTCTGTTTATTGAATATAAAAATGTTGTAACTTCTCAGATTTCATGTAGTTTAAGTGTTTAACACCATTAATGAGAATGGCATATTTAATATAAATGTTTCTATCAGAAGTAAAACATAGTTTAAATCATTCTTTTATTTATTTAAATTATTATTGTGAACATGCACTGTTTGTTTTATTGGGTGATATAATAGGATAATTTAGAAGTTTTTCATTTTAAATAGTTATTGCTATTTGGGCCAGTTGGTGTCGCCAAAACACATACTCTTCTAAAAGAGTGCGTACGCACGGTCAAGAGCATCCTTACGGTGCGCACTTATTTACGCCAAGTTTATTTTTTAAAAATTTCGATATGTGCGTGGAAAAATGCGTACGCATATTTCTATACCCAATTTGTGCGTACGCACCTTTTATACATCAGGCCCCTGGATACGTGCCCAAGGTTCCCACCACTCCTTTCAGGGATCAGGTTGTGAACCTGCAAGTGCTGCCCTTGGAGCAGGCAAATCCAGCTTTGGCACTATATAATAATGCGAGATTGCCAGCACTCCTCTTTTTAGACCCACGCGGTGGAGCATGCAAATTCCACAGACCCAAGGCATTTTCATGCCATTGTCTCTTTTTCTAAAACTGGAAGGTGATAGGCTTCTAAGCGAAACCCCCATTTCATCATTCACTGATGTAACGTCTCCGTTCCCTCCTCAACGAACGAGGGTTACATACGTATTATATTATTACATAATAATTTAGTTATATTATTATTATTATTTTCACAGGAGGTCGGCAAAATCACCCAATGTAAGATATTTTGAGCTGAGTTAAAAGGGTTATGCATGAACTTGTGAGTTATTTTGAATTTAAGTAGAAAGAATTTGAGGAACTATTTATCTATTATTTATTGATCTAGTAATTTAAAGTGAAAAAAATAAAAAATGACAAAAATATATATATTGCATTAAAAAATAGAAAGAAAGATTATCAAAATGAAATCAAATAATCTTTCTGGACAAAAAAAAAGTATAATTTTAGGGCTTCGGGTCATTTTGATCCACGAGGGAAAGATGTGTTATAAAGTGTGAGGGAAGGATGATGTTTAGGTAATCATGCACTGAACTGCATAAAGTTTTTTTTTTTTTTTTTATAGATTATTTATATTCAATAACGGAATCCATAAAGCTAGCTTAAATAGGGTGAGGGTCAAAAGTGCAAAATCCAGCCATGAATCTCTGCTTCTTCACTAATCAAACATTCTGATGTGGAGCTCTAGATTGACCTCGACTGTGGGCGGTTGACACAGAAAATTCATGCTCCTGTTACTGGATGGCTACTTCGTCTAAATATGCTATCACTTGTCTTAAATTATATAGTGTTCTTCTCTTTTTGCAAAGTTACCTCCTATACACATACATAAGCAGCTCTACCCGAGTTATGACAGCAGGGTCTCCTAGCAGGGGGTTTCCCAGCATAACCCACCTAGCTCTAATGCATCCCGACATCCGCTCAGAACAATGCAGGCTAGACCTCACCCTGGGAAACATATGCCAACACGGCCACAGTCCAGCCATTTGTGGACCGCATGAGGAAAAGGCCTAACATTAATGCAAACAGACTCATGTAGTGCAAAATCAGCTAATGCCCTTTCACCAGACATAATGCCATGTGAGCAGACGCTTCCTTGGGCTATCTATATAGGTCAGTGCCGAGTGTCCTGTAATCTCGCTTCGGATGAGCTTTAATGTTATTGGCTTGGGAGTGTTCCTTAATCAGAAGTGCTGAGATTGCAGTTGTTATATTTTTGGGAGGCAATCTTTCAGAGCAGGCACAAAATCTAATATTTTTAGATGTGCTTTCATTAGCGATGCGATTAGTGGCAAATAGTACATTACATATCAGAGTATTTTTAACCATCAAAGTGTTAATTTTTTAAATAATGTATTTTAAACTTTAAGCATTGATTTTCAAAGCCTTATAATTTTTTCTGGGGGGGGGGGGGGGGGGGGGGGGGGGGGAGAGAGAGACAGTTAAATCACTTATAGACCAACATTCATAACACTGACAAAAAAGCTCAAATGAAGTTTTCCTGGATGACCAAGACTTTAATTCTACAAAACACGCTGTTCCAAAACACGTTAAAAGTTTGGTTTTAGTCTGACTCAAATTGTACCTGTCTGGTTTTTGTCAAGTCAGACTATAACAACTCGATAGTAGCTTAGCTTCATCCTGTATATTTAGCATTAATTGGTATACAATAGGCCTCAGCACTGTGTGCGCTTAAAGACAGTGGTGACCTTGGTGATCATGAGTATTCACAATGTATCACAACTCTTGAATATTATTGCTTCATTATGAAACTGTGATATTTAAATATAGAACATCAACTGTTCTATTTATATGTTAGTACACTAAACACTATCTATATATCTACAATAATGTCCAGTTGATTGTACATTATCCTTTAAATATTGTACATTTATGATGTTTAATTGTATGTTCGTTTTATGCCCAGTCTGTATCCAGTAAGTCCTTTTGCACATCTATTAGCTCTAAAGTCTTGTATTTCCTTCATACCATCAGCTTGAAAGGCAAAGGCACAGAATCTTGGTGGACAGGTGGACAGCGAAAGACCTGGATGAGAGAGGGACCCCTCAACACTAACCTCTACTCTCAGTGCTCATGTGGCCCTGTGGTCCACGGAGAAATATTGTTAATCAATGTCACAGCTTGCCTGCCAAGTGAAAATAAAAAAAAATACAGTTCCTCTAGAGCCAGATTCTTTAACTGAAATCATTGTACAGATTTGTCCGCTTTGAAACCAGTGAACTTCAGTAAATGTAGGTAGGTTCTTCCCTTTTGTAATCAAGGAGTTTTTTTTTTAATCAGAAAAAGAAAGTGTACTTTTCAAAGTATAGATTTGATAGAATAGATAGAAGTGTTGTAGCTGTACTTTTTTTGAAACTCTATTTTTATTCTTTATCCTTTTGAAAAAACAACAACATACAATCACAACTAAACAAGACAGAACAATCGTTTGGTCACTCTTACACTCTTACATTCTTACATAAAACAACATTGACAGTATATGTCAGATGATACATTGGTCAATAAACATGTCATGAAGTCGTAAAAACAATCCATTTTTCCTAATTCTGCAAATACTTATCCATCTGCAGGTTTAAAGCGAAAGTCATCCTCTCCATATTTTGTACACTGATCATAATGTCCAGCCATTCAAGCCTTTGTTGGAGATTCAAATTGTAGCCACTTTCGTGTTATAGCTTTCTTGCTGGCTGCTAATAGGTACTTGTCTTTCATCATCAATTGAGCTGCTAAGTTGCCAAGGTAAATTGTAGAAAACGAGCAGTCAATTCCATCACCGAAAATAAAATGTATTACTTGTATTACCTCTTGCCAATATCACTGAATGGCTGGGAAGCTCCAGAATACATGAAAATGGTCTGCCAGCTGTTACCCACATTTCCTCCAACATAAACCACTTCCCTTCTCGCAAGTCTGAATAGATTTTATCTTGGGGGTTACAAAGTATCTAATAAGAATTCTCCCCACACACAAGCTGGTAGAAGTTGCCTGTACAGAACAGATATTCAGACAGTCTTCCTCTGAAATACCTAGACCATATTCTTTTTCCCATTTTAATCTAACCTTAAATGTTGATTGTTTCTTTGTGGATTGAACAGCTATGTATATTTTTGAGACAAGCTTCCTATTATATTTATTTTTATACATGTCGATAAATAGATTAAATTGGTGTCATGCTTCTCCATGTACCGTATATCTCTTTATCTCTCAAGCCTATACCAGAGCTGAAACCTCCCATCAGACATTGCTGGTTTAAAGTCAGGGTCGAAAAAACAACCCATCTTAATAGTCTAGACTCTTTTTCAAGTAACAGTGATTTGCATTCTTTAAACCAGATTCTAAAAGGAATCTTAGTCCATTGTTTTAAACTTTTAAAATACTGTTCATATAAAGGTTTGTACTGTACTGTACTGATTGCAATGGTACAGTCAGCTGTGAGATCTCCAAATCCTTCCACTTTGCTGTATATTCTGGGTTACAGCAGCATGCTAAAGGTCTTAGCTGGGCTGCTTTGAAATAATCTTATAAACATGGCAGTTATCTACCCCCTTTCTCTTTCGGTAGCTGCAGTGTTTTAAATTGAATTCTTGGCCTCCTACTCCCCCATACGAATCTTGAAGTCCACTTATCCGATTCAGTAAATTGTTTTAACGGAACTTCGGAAGGATTGGAAGAGGTATAAGAGTCGGGGGAGCATGTTCATTTTTACTGTATCTATCCTGTTATGTATCTCTAAGGGCAGTTGGGACCACCTATCTATATCTGATTTAATGTTCTTACTTATAGGACCATAACCAAACAATTTAGAAATATCCTTTGTTATTATAATCCCCAAGTACTTAAAGGATTAGTTCACTTTTTAAAAAACTTTTGCTGATAATTTACTCACCCCCATGTCATCCAAGATGTCCATGTCTTTCTTTCTTCTGTCGAAAAGAAATTAATGATTTTGATGAAAACATTCCAGGATTTTTCTCCATATAATGGACTTCAATAGTGGCCAAAACGGTTCAAGGTCCAAATGAGTTTTCAGTGCAGCTTCAAATGACTTCAAATGACAAATGACGATACCAGACGATGAATAAGGGTAACCAGACGAGTCATTTCGTCCGTTGAATGAACAAAATGACTCGAAAAAAGACTCGTTCAAAATGAACAAATCTTTTTTCGAGTCATTTCGTTCGTTGAATGAATAAAATGACTCGAAAAAAGATTTGTTCATTTAAATGAACGAGTTTGAACAGGAGAATCACAAACGTACATCTCAGGACAGAACAAGGCGAGCATTTGTGCTAATAATACTTTTACTGTTTTATTTATTTTCGAAATGGCGCATCGTTTCGCTAGATAAGACCCTTATTCATCGTCTGGTATCGTCATTTGTCATTTGAAGTCATTTGAAGCTGCACTGAAAACTCATTTGGACCTTGAACCGTTTTGGCCACTATTGAAGTCCATTATATGGAGAAAAATCCTGGAATGTTTTCATCAAAATCATTCATTTCTTTTCGACAGAAGAAAGAAAGACATGGACATCTTGGATGACATGGGGGTAAGTAAATTATCAGCAAAAGTTTTTTAAAAAGTGAACTAATCCTTTAATAATTGACGAATTCCACTTAAAATTTAATCTGCATGTCATTCTGAGGGGTGTAGTTATAACTTAAGATTTTGTTTTTTTGAACATTTAATTAATATCCAGAGTAAGTGCCGAATTTATTTAAGATGGGCATCAACCTAGGGATACTAAACTCTGGTGCTGCAACAAACAAGAAAACATTGTCTGCGTACAGACAAATCTTCTGTTCGAAACCTTAAACCGTAATTTCTTTTATCTCCTGTTTGTCTCTAACTGACTGTGCTATGGGCTCAATAAATAAAGTAAAAAGTGCGGGGCTGAGAGGGCATCCTTGGCAGCAGCCTCTTTCCAGGTTAATACTCTGAGTGAGATGCCTGTTGATCCTTATTCTAGCCTTTGGTGAATGCACAATTTTAATGCATCTAATAAACTCATCTTTAAAACCAAATCTTCTCAATGCCAAATACAGGTACTCCCAGCGTACAGAGTCAAATGCCTTTTCGGCATCTAAACTAATTACTACTGCTCTGATGCAGATGACCTTCACCGACCACATTACAAAGACAGCTCGATCATGCAGGTTTGCTATGCACAACATCAGGAAAATCAGGCCTTTCCTAACCGAGCATGCAACACAACTTCTCGTCCAGGCCCTGGTCATTTCTAGGCTTGATTACTGTAATGCCCTTCTGGCTGCAACAAAACCTCTACAAATGATCCAGAATGCTGCAGCTCGTCTTGTCTTCAACGAGCCCAAAAGGGCCCACGTCACTCCTGTTCATCTCTCTGCACTGGCTACCACTCGCTGCTCGCATCAAGTTCAAGGTGTTGACGCTTGCTTACAGATTGACCAAAGGTTCAGCTCCCTCTTACTTTCACTCACTCCTACGAGTCTACATCCCTACCAGAAGCCTACGATCGGTCAATGAGCGGCGGCTCGTGATACCATCACAGCGAGCCACAAAATCACTCTCCAGAACTTTCTCATTCACGGTTCCATGCTGGTGGAATGATCTCCCTTGTGTCTGTCTGTCTCAGGATCACGTGAGACGTAGCCGGACTGAATTTGTTTCGTCAACCGAAAATGCCTGCAGGTCCCCTACCCTCTTGCTGGAGGCCAAAGCGACCAGGATCGTTGTCTTCATAGACAGGATTTTAAGCTCCACTGAACAAAGGAGGCCTGCTCCGCAGCTCTATTGGCCTCTGCCATCAGAGTAGACAAAACAGGATTTGGAGGGGTGCTTATGGTTACCACGCCAGGTGGAGGCGCTGTGGGGACACAGTAGTGTTGCCATATAAAACTCAACGGGGGGAACACCAGTCTACCCTTTGGTTTTTGAAGTGTACTTTTCTTTGGCCTCAGCCTCATCGAGGGCAACGAAGGCGGAAGAGGCCGCTGAGAATTCGCGAGAAGTCAAAGGAGAGTTCCACGATCTCATGACCTCCTCATGCACCTCCGGGAAGAAAGGAATCTGGGGCCGTCACACCAACACACTGGAGAGACGCTCGTTTCGTAGTATCGAAGATCTCAGATACAGGCTTGCAGAGGAGTGAAGAGATGCTCTTGGCTCCGAAGCAAAAACATAATGCGAGATTGCCACCATTCCTCCTTTTATACCCAAATGATGGGGTGGAGTCGTGGCATGCAAATTCCGCAGACCAAAGCATTTTCATGCCATTGACTCGGAGGTGATAAGCGAAACCCCCATTTTGTCATTCACTGACGTAACTCGCAGTGACTGAACAAAAGGGAACATAATATTTCATGACTAGATGGGCTTATAGCTCTATTTGGAGCAAATGAGCTGTTTTCAGATACACATGTAGACATTATAAAATAATATTTTGGTAAAGTTTTAGCATTTTAAGTTTGAATTTTGAGGGGTTTTTTTTAGGTTTTACTTTGTGTACTGAAGCATTGCTCGCATTCCATTCATTCCTAAGGGGGTCAAATTGACCCACGAGTGAAGGATTTGTTACTTTTTTAAATTTAAAATTTAAAAAAAATTGTTTCGGCTCAAAATGACCAGAGGGACAGATGTATGGAGCTATTCATGTGTCTTTATTACATGCGAGAAAATAAATGATCTGAGAGAAAAAAAAAGTTTGAGAGAAAAAGTTATCACACTGATAGTAAAAAAGCATTTCATGAGAGAAAAAAAAGAATATTTGAGAGAAAAAAGTTTTCATATCAATAGCAAAAAATAATATTTGAGACAAAAAAAGAACATAGAACTTAAAGAAATCTAAATTTGAATTTTTTTACAATTATTTCTGAGAAAAAAATCTCTCTCAAAATACTTTAAAAAAAAACTTAAATATATATTTTTTGCTATCAGTGTGAAAACATTTTCTAAAAAAAAAAAAAAAGTATTTCTCTCAAACTGCTTTTCTTTGCTCTCAACGCAATTTTTTGCTCTCGTGTCAGGATTTTGCTTTCGTTGTGAAAATTGTGTCATGGGCGGGGAAAAAAAATACATTGAGAGCATTGTGCCACGTTCTTTTTTTCCTATTGGAACGTTCCTATTGGCCAGTCGGGTAAGCATCTTGTCTTGGGAGTCGAACTGAATCATTACACCATTGTTCGGTTCACCTAGATAGATGCCTCCTCTGCCTTTAGATTCTCTCACTATCCTCGGGCCGGGCCTTTGATCTAGAGATGTGCGCTCCAAATGCAAAAGAGTGCGGCGCGGGACTAGATTTGATGGCCGAGTGCGAGCGCGGGCTGTAATGCACTCACTCTGTGTGTGAGGGTTCAGGGAGCATAAAACGATTCGTGGGACTCCCGCAAACTAGAAATATCTATGAAAAAAAACCACATAAAAACGAATACATTTTTATTCATCTGTTGCAGAAAAGCAACAAGAACAACTAAAACAAAATACAAATGATTTACAGGCCAGAGTTTCGTTTTATAACATGTTTGCAGCATTGAGCGATGTAGCCAATTAAAGACATATGTGTTGATTTCTTGAACGCAATGGCCAATCAGAAGCATTTAAGATAGAATCCCCTCACCGCTCAAAACTGACTTTTTGTTCAGAGCTGAATTCTGTATGCTGGCAAATCCTCTAATTATAACAAACAAAGGGTATATATTATGAAAGATTCATTGTGCACTCAGCTTCATTGATAATTACAGAGATGTGTGAGATCGGGATGAGCTGATGACAGCTTCGCGATGAACTGATGTCAGCTTTAGGAATTTTTAAGGTAGCGCACTTTGCGCGCATTCAGTCATGCCAAACCATGCACGCAGCAGCCTGCTTACTTTATGTTATGACAGTGGTTTGTGTGTTAATGCTTTAATAACAAATAATTTATCAGGAGCATTTATGCTGATGTGTATGATGGCGACACGTAGGCTAACTTGAAAGTATTTGGAGGTGCAGAACAGAGGAGGAGGAGGAGAAAGTAACATGGAAAGTAGTTGAGAACGTCAGTTATAACGACACACGTATTAAAATGGTCAGGTTAAAATCGGGCTCGGGTTCATAATTATAGTTAATGTGTCGGGCCGGGCTTGGACACAACGTGCACGGGCTCGGGTAGAGTCGGGCTTGATTTTTTGGGCCGGACACTCCAATGTTTGGGTGAGATGATGACACACACAACTGGATGTTAGCTGGCTGAGCAAGTTCAGCATCACTGAAGATTAAACATTAAAAATAGCACTCATATTCATGAATGAATATTATTAGCTTGCTATTCGCTAGTAAAGCTAATTATTAATTAGCCATCGTGCTAGGTTGCATGAGTGCTATTTTTTAATGTTTAATCTTCAGTGATGCTGAACTTGCTCAGCCAGCTACCCATCGAGTTGTGTGTGTCATCATCTTACCCAAACATTGGAGTGTCCGTAAACTAAGGCAGAGGCGGCATCTATCTGTGAACCGAACGCGAAGGGACGCGAACAATGGTGTAATGATTCATTCAGTTCGACTCCCAAGACAAGACGATGCCAATAGGAACGTTCAAATAGGACAAAAATAACGTGGCCCCGCCCATGACACAATTTTCACAGCGAAAGCAAAATCCTGACATGAGAGCAAAAAATTGCATTGAGAGCAAAGAAAAGCAGTTTGAGTGAAACATTTTTTTTTTTTTTGAGAAAATGTTTTCACACTGATAGCAAAAAATAATAATAATAAACGCCTTCTGAAGCGATGAGATGGGGTAAGAAAAATATTCATATTTAACAGGTTCCAAAGTAAAATTCTAGCTTCCGGCGAAACTATGAGGGTATATATGGTGCAAATCAACTGAACGCCTGTGACAGTGAAATTTGTAGTTGTAGAGAATATCCACACATGTGTATCAGTAAATCTGAAGTCACACAGAGAAATGTTTTAAGAGTTGCAAACTTGTAGACATTTTTTTCTCTTCCACAAACACAACATAACAGTTATACCTTCTCAAATTATTAATTGCAGGTGCACAAATCCTATTCTACAAATCACAAATTAAGAAACTCCTACGCTCACATTTTTGCTACAGTTGCTGCAGTGAATATGGTGCAAAACACATTTACACACCCGCATCAAAAAATGTGGTCACAGATAAATTTTGCTTATCCGCAAATCAGTATGTGAATTCGTCCATTGAGAGTTGCACACTTGTAGAATATTTTCTCACACTATTGTCTTGTATATTTTTCTAGCACAAACACAAGTACATAACTACAGCTGCTTGAATCTGCTGCGAAAGTTATCTTTATTTGAATGTCACTGCATATGTCACAGGCGTTCCATTGATTTGCACCAAAAATACCTTCATACGAAACGGCCATATGCAGTCTACTTACACCCACAACTCATGACATCACAAGTAGCGTAGTGTGTCATGCTGTAGTGTAAATATCAGCAGTATGTTGCATTACTTGCATAAGTTACGCTTTAGACTTAAGTGGAATCCGTATGTTCGTTTGGCCGGAAGCTAGTTATTTTACTTTATAAAGTTTTAAATATAGATATTTTTCTCACACAAACACATCACTTCACTTCAGAAGGCCTTTATTAACACCCCCCCAGAGCCTCATGGAGCACTTTTATGATGGATAGATGCACTTTTATGAACTTTAAAACAGAAATAGCCATTATAACTGTCATTATAAAGCTAGCAAGAGCCAGAACATTTTTTTATATAACTCAGATTGTATTCGTCTGAAAGAAGAATGTCATATACACCTACATTTTACTTGAGGGTGAGTAAATCATGGGCTAATTTTAATTTTTTGATGAACTGCATCCAGTTAAACGACAGAAATGTATGTAAGGCAAAAACAAAATAATTAAAAATTCAAAGGCCACATATAGAAAAAATAATTACACCACTAACTGTATGGTTTTTATGAGACAAATGTTGGGATTCATAAAAGATTTTGCTATTGGGAAATATGGGCACAATTTGATGGTTTAATGTCACGGCACATTAATTGCATTTGTGATGAATTTTAACCTCTGACAAAGTGTCCACAGTTTGACAAACAAGTCAATTTTATTTGTACAGCACTTTTCACAGTACACATTTTTTTCAAAGCAGTTTTACATACGATCGTTAATGTTAATGTTTATAATACCTTAATGCTGATTTTTCCACATTTAGCAGTTGAACTGGACGATGGGATTGTTTAAATTTGTCAATGATATAAAGAATTAATCAAAATGTGCTAAATGTGAATGTACTGAATGTATACAAGAGATAATTTGTTTTGCAGTGTTATGTAGAATTTTGAAATCTATAAGGTTTTATTGAAATTCAAAACAGTTGGTGCAGCAACAACGCTAATTACTATTAGGTGATGTGTATCGCTGCCACCGTAAAGTGACACAAGTGGCCATTATTATCGGTGAAAAAAAGCTTTGCCATTAATCTTACAGAATCATCACCATCTATCGACTGTGACATCTGTAACATCTGCCAATGAACATCAGCTGTTTTAAAGACCCATACTGAACCAAAAAAACAAAACAAATGGTAGATCGTTCATGCTTATTAAACTGAGATGTACTGAGATTCCAGCTGTACAGCGGGACCTGATCTCAGGAGCACAGGTCAGGAGAGGACGCTTAGTGACCTGTGCAGTGAGGTGGAGAAAGACTGCGCTGGCCCAATTATTTCAGTAAACATGTTCCCTGATACACGTGCCCCAGAACTCAGACCTTCTACATTTCTGAAGGGTTCAGGAGCCATGGGCAGTGGACCGTGGATGGACTCTGGGAAAGGTCACGGCCGCTGTAGGTTTTATTTTATTTGTGTTTCTTCTGAAAGCTCAGTGTCACGGTAGTAAATACTCCAGCACTGCAGCTGCAAACCCTGCACTGAGATGCTTTGCTTTCCCTCCCTGTGGTGGATTTGTGGATACTTTCCTCTGACAGAACAGAACCACACAACGTATCATTAAAAAGCTTGAAGGCCAGAGAGGTTTGTCAGTCAATACCCTCAACAGCAAACCTGGCTTAAAATTGGTCTAATGGAACGTGCATTAGTGTATCAACAACAATTTAATCTGGCTGTTTCGCCCTTTTTCTTCCTTTAGTCAAATATAATTTTCAGAGGTTCTATAAACATAAAAAGTTTAAATGTCTGAGAGCTTAAAAGCTGTGAGTGGGAAAAATCCGATGAGTGCAGAAGTATATATTTTTTAATGATGGTAAAGCTTTTCATTTTTAACTTCAGTCCACTTTCCTGAATGTGTAAATGTATTTGGTCTTGGCCCTGCTCAACATAATGGTTTATATGTCTAGAGGTTGTTATTTTTGACTGGCCTGAGCAGTGAACCACAAAAACATTTTTTTTTTATTTTTTACTTTACATGAGATATAAGCAGATCTTGTGAAATAGGTTGGCCAGTATATATTTTAAGTACAATTCTTCATTTGTATTTCATAGAAATGTTTTTGTTTTTACCTGATGTTATAATACCTATATGGCAGTGTTGATCTCCAACAAACGAGCTGCTGATTTTAGAAATTACCAGACATATTTATCATCTTTGATGCTATTTAAATATTATTTTCATCCTGCCATTTTCATCAACTTTGTAGTGTAGACCATTTTGAATGGGTTGAAACTTCTAATCATTATGGTACATGAAACAAATAAAAGCAAATGCAAAACCTGAAAAGTGGGTTTAAAATAGCCCTTCAATTGCATATGCAAATAAATAAGAATGAGAAGAGAGCTTACCATTGCCATTTTTTAATCAAATACAATCAATGTGAATACTGCAACATGGCGAGAGTGATGAGATTTATTCTTAGGTTTTCTTTCTTTTATCACCTTTAATTTATGGTCAATATGCAATTGTTAGTCTGTAAATCATTGCAATACTAACA
This sequence comes from Chrosomus eos, assembly GCA_036326025.1. NCBI lineage: Eukaryota > Metazoa > Chordata > Actinopteri > Cypriniformes > Leuciscidae > Chrosomus > Chrosomus eos. Next base: position 31,724,619 of record CM070831.1, read on the forward strand.
AAATTTAATCAACCACATGGGCATTTTTTGATGCTCTTAGAAACCACTGACACAGCTCTGTTAAGTCACATGACCCTTTTCCTAAATTGCCTGAAATGTCTAATGTGTTAAAGACTGTAGCGTGACTAACATGAAAGGTCTTCCTAAAAGTCTTCCCAAGAGACCCAGTGTTCAACATGATGATGTGTTGGTGGTTCTGAGACTATGAACATGTCCATCCTAAATTTAGTTGGTGTAATATTCAAGGAGAACATCTGTTCCACATTGAAGCATGACTGCACAAAGCAAGGCACTGCCAAATATTATGGAAAAATGCAAAAAAAAAAAAAGTATACTGACACATTCAAATCAATCCCCATTCCAGATAAGATGAACACTAGAGGCATTAAAACGTTTGCGTTACAGCCAGCTCCCACAACATTTTCACAGATTCTGCAAGGGGTATGTGAACTTTTGAGCACAACTGTATATATAATTTAGGGCTGGGAAAAAATTAATCGCGATTAATCGCATACAAAATAAAAGTTTTGTTTACATAAAATCGTACTCGGTTACTAACGTAACCTCGGTTCTCTCTAGAGAGGGAACGAGTACTGCGTAATATCTTACGCTATGGGGAAAACTCTTTTCCACGAGATATTGAAGCCAAAAATTATCCTTAATTTTTTATTAATGTAAAACGCTTTGCAGCAGCAAGCAGACATAGGCGAGACAGCTCGCGCGCCTATTGGCTGCCCTGCGGCAATAGCAGCAGCCTATCGAGAGAGGCTCTGCGTGACGTCACGACGAATGGGGGCCTTTCGCGCCCATATCGTCACGTCCCGCCAGAAAGGGCGTGGTCTCGCCCCATATCTAGGCTCGATAGCTGCTCTTACGTTGGTTTTCATCGCCGAAGCGAACCAGAGCGTATTCCAAGCACGGCAAGATACGCAGTACTCGTTCCCTCTCTAGAGAGAACCGAGGTTACGTTAGTAACCGAGTACGTTCTCTTACGAGAGTATCTCTCGTACTGCGTAATATCTTACGCTATGGGGAACACAATGCAACACGCCGTGCTGGTAGGGATCCAACACCAAAGTCCCAGGGGCCGAAGCCCGGGGCGCATATAGTGCATAATCACCATAAACTCACAGAGAGTGAGGGAAGAGAGGCTAGAAGCATCATTCCCTGTAAATAGCATCCGAAGGAGCTGATCATGTGACAAATAGACCATACCGTCAGGGTGAACATTCAGCCTGAACTGGGTGGCCACAAGTGTGTCGACATTTTAATGAGCTGCTGTACCGGTCAGTGAGCAATACCCAGGTCAAACTCAGTATCTGAGCCGCACAGCGGGCAGATAGCACTGAACTTTATACCGCCAAAAGCTTAGCTTGCAAGGCGGGAACCTCCAGGTTATAGTATTTTATAAATGTAGACGGCGAGGCCCAGCCCGCGGCCATACAATATCTTGCAGGGTAACCCCGCTAGACCATGCCCACGAGGAGGCCATGCCTCTTGTGGAGTGCGCTCCAACACCCAAAGGGCACTGTAGGCCCTTAGAAGTGTAAGCCAGCGCTATGGCACCAACTATCCATCTGGATAGGCTCTGTTTCGAAGCGGCAAGTCCCTTAGCACGGCCGCCAAACGAAACGAAAAGCTGCTCAGTCTGTCTGAAACCAGACGAGCGGGACACATAAGCCCTTAGTGCCCTAACAGGGCAAAGGAGACTCGCGTCCTTCTCCTCATTGAGAACCGGACGGGCAGACAGGGAAATCACCTGGGCCCTGAACGGTGTGTTGAGGGATTTTGGCACGTAGCCGTGCTTCGGTTTGAGTATGACCTTAGAGTCATTAGGTCCAAACTCCATGCATGACGCGCTCACTGAGAGCGCTTGCAAGTCCCCTACGCGCTTCACTGAAGCGAGAGCCATAAGAAACGCTGTCTTGAAGACAAGTGTTTCATGTCTGACGACTGGATTGGCTCAAATGGGGCACCTTTCATGGCCTCCAAGACCGTGGAAAGGTCCCATGTCGGGACTGAAGGGGGCCTGGGAGGGTTTAGCCTCCGAGCTCCTCTAAGGAAACGCACGACTAAGTCGTTCTTTCCTAGTGACTGGCCAGACACCGGTTTTACAAACGTTGCTATGGCCGCCACGTATACTTTGAGCGTGGAAGGGGTCCTGCCCTTATCCAGTAGCTCCTGAAGGAAGGAAAGCACTTCCGTAACCCCGCAGTCTACAGGTGAAAAGCTCTGCGCTTGACACCAAGCAGAGAACACAGACCACTTCGAGGTGTAGAGCCGTCTGGTAGACGGGGCTCTAGCCTGCGCGATCGTGTTTAACACTCCCTCTGGGAGGTCAGCGGGTACCCGTTGATGGCCCCTGCGTGCAGGGACCACAAATCCGGGCGAGGATGCCAAATCGAGCCTCCCGCCTGAGAGAGGAGGTCTCTCCTCAACGGTAAAGGCCATGGGGCAGCGCTGGTCAGCTGCATCAGGACAGGGAACCACGACTGGTTTGTCCAGAGCGGAGCTATGAGTAGCACTGGGCATCCCTCCCTCCTGATTCGCTCCAACACCTGAGGCAGGAGTGAGACAGGGGGGAAAGCATATAGGGGGCGGCGGGGCCAAACATGGGCCAGCGCCTCCCGGCATTTCGAGAAGAATCTCGGGCAGTGAGCGTTTTCTTGGGACGCGAACAGGTCCACCTGCGCTTTGCAAAACGTTTCCCAACGCAGCTGGATCGTCTGCGGGTGCAGAGACCATTCTCCTGCTGGGACGTTGTTTCTGGACAGCCTGTCTGGCCCCACATTTTAGGTGACCAGGCACATGCGCCGCTCTCAGCGAGAGCAGGTTGTGCTGAGCCCAGACCAGGAGGCGTTCCGTCAGCCTGTAAAGGTTTCGGGACCTGACGCCGCCCTGGTGATTTATGTACGCCACCACTGACATGTTGTCCGACCGGACCAATACGTGGTGGCCTTTTATCTGGGGACAGAAGCGCCGTAGCGCTTTGTCGACTGCTATTAATTCCAAGCAGTTTATGTGAAGGAGCTTCTCCCGTACTGACCATAGGCCAGCTAGCGGTCTGCCTTCGAGCAGCGCTCCCTGCCCCGAAGTGGAGGCGTCCGTAGACACCACCTTCACACTCAAGGGGATCCCCAGACTCACACCTGACTGATACCAGTCGGTTGCTTTCCATGGTTTCAGAGCCGAAATGCACTGAAGGTCGACCCTGAGGCGAAATAGACCTGCGGTCCACGCCCTGGGGGGAACTCGTGCTTTTAGCCATAGCTGCAGTGGGCGCATGCGGAGCAGGCCCAACTGGAGTACGGAGGCTGCTGAGGCCATCAGACCCAGCATTTTCTGAAACCTTCTGAGCGGGACTATAGAGCCGTGGCGGAAGGATCTCGCGACGTGCTGAATATTCAATCCGCGCTCCGGTGACAGGCGTGCTGTCATGGATAGCGAGTCTAACACTGTTCCCAGAAAGGAAATTCTCCGACTGGGGAGCAGTGAGTTTTTCGCCCAACTGACTGTAAGGCCCAGCTCCTCGAGGTGCTCGAGTAATGCGGCCCTGTGTTCTATGAGCTCCGTTCGTGAACGAGCTAGAATCAGCCAATCGTCCAAGTAGTTCAAAAACTCGCATGCCCCGAAGTCTCAGGGGGGGCGAGGGCCGCGTCCATGCACTTCGTGAACGTACGGGGTGCTAGGGACAGGCTGAACGGCAGGACTGTGTATTGATATGCCTGGCCCTCGAAGGCGAATCTCAAGAATCGCCTGTGATGGGACGCTATTTGTATTTGAAAATAGGCGTCTTTCAGATCTATTGACATGAACCAGTCTCCTTGGCGCACTTGCGCGAGGATTTTCCTGGTCGTAAGCATTCTGAACTGGCGCTTCACAAGCGTTCTGTTCAGCAGTCGCAGATCTAGAATGGGTCTGAGCCCACCATCTTTTTTCGGTACCAGAAAATATCTGCTGTATAAGCCCCCTTCGCTCTGAGATAGAGGTTATATAGCCCCTTCTCTCAGTAGTTTCGCTATCTCGGCTCGAAGTAGATGAAACACTTCGCTTTACACCGTAGTTTCGACTCGCGCCGTATAACGGCGGGGGCGTCGAGCGAACTGTAGCGAACAGCCTCTCGTTATAGTGTTCAACACCCATTCTGATACCCCGGGAAGCCTTGACCACGCATCTGCGTGAATAGCTAGGGGTAGAATGAAATCTGGGCTCTGGCCACGGCAGGACGGCGGCTCGAGAGCCCCTGTGTACTGGGAACACAACACCGTGTTTACAGCGTTCGAGGCGGGGGGCGCGCTGATCACAGCGGGCAGCCTGGCCGCGCTCAGCTTCTCTATGGCGGGACGCGCAGAGAAAGCGAGCGGGGCGAATCCCGTGGGATTCGGCGCGTGTGAGGGAATGTGGGCACATTTACTACATGCGGGCACATTTACTACACTGAGAATACTGTCAGCTCGCGCCGACTAAATCACTGCTGTGTTTACAGCGTGCGAGGCGCGCGCTGATCACAGCTGGCAGCCTGGCCGCGCTCAGCTTCTCTGTGACGGGTTGTGCAGAGAAAACGAGCGGGGGCGAATCCCGTGAGATTCGGAGTGTCTGTGAGAAATGCGGGCGCGAGACAGCGGGCACATTTTCAGCACGGAGAACACTCGGCTCGCGCCGACTGAATCAACGCTGTGTTCACAGCGTGCGAGGTGCGCGCTAATCACAGCGGGCAGCCTGGCCGCGCTCAGCTTCTCTGTGACGGGTTGTGCATAGAAAGCGAGCGGGGGTGAATCCCGTGGGATTCGGCGTGTCAGTGAGGAAATGCGGGACAGCGGGCACATTTACTGCACTGAGAACACTGTAGGCTCGCGCCGACTAAATGTGTGTTAGTTTCGTTTTTACAGAAACCAAGGGACACGCATCATGTAGTGTAAGCGGGCATTGTATGGGCGCGTTCACTACATTTTCTGCACAACCAACATGGGTTGGTTTTATTTGTGCTAGCCCTGCACCATGGCGGGCTGTGTCTGGGTGTGGGAATGGGCACTGGGACGTGGGCATTCTTACAACACTCGTAACACCATCGGCCGTGGCCGGGACACCAGAAAATGCACTCTTTATTGGATTTATCTGGGTAGCCATAGAAACGGCTTTTGTGCGCAGGCAAGCGGGCTGAGACACCGGCTGCTTCACTGCGAAATACACTGGGACAGTCACAACGCATGGAACTGAACGAGCGAGAAGTTTTGGTGGAAATCCGTCCGCAGCGGGATCTGAACACCGTCACTTTCCTAGAGAGACTAGGAAGGCCTTGAGACCTCGGGCTTTACCTCAATCCTCGGCCGGGGCCCGCGCTGAGGGGGGCGGCGTCCAGCAGAGCGAGAGCGCGGTGTTTGATCTCGGGCCTGGCGGCGCTGCTAGTTAGCCGAAACGACGGCCTTTGTGCGCAGGCAAGCGGGCTGTGGAACCAGCTTGCTCACTGCGAAATACACTGGAACAGTCACATTGCTTGGAACTGAACGAGCGAGAAGTTTTGGTGGAAATCCGGCCGCAGCGGGAACTGAACACCGTCGCTTTCCTAGAGAGACTAGGAAGGCCTTGAGACCTCGGGCTTTATCTCAATCCTCGGCCGGGGCCCGCGCTGAGGGGGGCGGCGTCCAGCAGAGCGAGAACGTCGAGGAACACGGAGCGCTCAGCTTCCGTCATCTCGGATAGTTAGCCACAAATGTTTCTCACCATTCAGGGGGGAAAGGCGCGGGTCTCGACTGTGACGGAGCTTCGTCTTTCCCGAGAAAGCGTCCGTCCAGCCTATTGCGCGTTAGTTGCGCGAACGCCTTTCAGTCGAGGCCGATGTAATCCACGGCTTGAGAGAGCGGACGCATCGGCTCAGTTTCAATGCCGTCTCCGGTAAGTTCGTCGAGCTCAAGTGCGGACGCGGCGGCAGACGGCGGCCACTGTCCGTCCGTGGGCGACTCGAGCGAAGCCGGCGAAGCTGGCGGGCGAACCGGCGAGCTTTGGCGGGCTGGAAATAGCTCGGGCGCGCGCTGGGCGCGGCGCTTCTTGCGTCGCGGCGTCACGGCAGGCTGGGATGCGGGCTCGGATAACGCAGCTAGGCGAGTCCGCAGAGTCACCATAGGCAAACGTTCACAATGATGGCATCCGCCGTCAGCGAGCGCGATGGCCGCGTGATCCTCACCCAGGCAGGACACGCAGATGACATGGCGGTCCTCATCGCTGAGTGGGGCTCTGGCAAGAACCACAGGAAGGCATCTTTAAAAAGACGCCGCTCTTTTAGAGGGGTGGGAAAAAAAGGCAGATAATGCAATCACACACACTCTAAGCCAGGTGTGCCCAACCCTGCTCCTGGCGATCGACTGTCCTGCACAGTTTATCTCTAACCCTGATCAAACACGCCTGCCTTTAATTTTCAAGTAATCCTGAAGACCTTAATTGGTTATTAAGACCTTAATTGAAGACCTTCAGGTGTGTTTGATTAGGGTTGGAGATGAACTGTGCAGGACAGTCGATCGCCAGGAGCAGGGTTGGGCACACCTGCTCTAAGCAGAGGAAAGGATATGTACGCCGGAAAGCGCAGCAGGTACGGCGGCTGAAGGCGGCGAGGCCAGCGACTCCAGGCTCGATGGCACGTCCCGCTGAAGGCTACAGGTCGACGGCGCGGCTTCTCACTCTGGATCCAGCGATGCGGGAGGCTTCGCTGAAGAGATGAAAATCAACGTAAGAGCAGCTATCGAGCCTAGATATGGGGCGAGACCACGCCCTTTCTGGCGGGACGTGACGATATGGGCGCGAAAGGCCCCCATTCGTCGTGACGTCACGCAGAGCCTCTCTCGATAGGCTGCTGCTATTGCCGCAGGGCAGCCAATAGGCGCGCGAGCTGTCTCGCCTATGTCTGCTTGCTGCTGCAAAGCGTTTTACATTAATAAAAAATTAAGGATAATTTTTGGCTTCAATATCTCGTGGAAAAGAGTTTTCCCCATAGCGTAAGATATTACGCAGTACGAGAGATACTCTCGTAAGAGAACTGTGTGTGTAGTGTGTATAATTATTTTGTATATATAAATACACACACATGCGTGTATATATTTAAGAAATATTTGCAGGAATATACTGTATATATATTTATACATTATATTATATATAAATATACATATTTTTTATATTAATAACACTTTTTTCTTATATATATATATGCATGTGTGTGTATTTATATATGTAACACACGGAGAACAGGTAGGTTGACGATGAGACAGCAAAGACATGATGACCAAAGATGGAGACAAGGCAGTGGCTCAGGGAATCAGAGGCTTGACAGTTGGGGATGAGACTGTACGTAGCACCAGGCTAGCTGCCAGACCAGGAGACTCAACAACCAGGGTGCAACAGGATGCGTGGCAGGAACCAACAAAGACAAGACTGAACAGGCCAAGACAACAAGTAATAAAAGCAAAATAAAACTGATAAAGAAACTAGAGAAAAATAATAACATAATCTAGAAAAATAAAGAAACAAAATATCTAGATACAAAAAAATCTGAAACTTGAAAAAAAAGAACTAAAAGACAGCAACTTTGTAGGGAACTAAAGAGAAAATAAATCAAATATTAGTTAATAATCAAAAAAAAAGAAGGAAAAAAAAAAACCTTGGAAGAACTAAATCAAGATAAAGACTAGAACTTGACTAGACTTAAAATCAGGAATAAAGAAAAAAACTGTATAATAATCAAAACAAACACAAGGCTAGAACTGAGAGAGAAACTAAATATAGCACTGATTGACAAGAAGCAAGAATGCATGCACACAATGAATGCAGACAACACATAAAACGAACCAGCAAGGGAAAGAGGCACAATAAAGGGACCAGAGCACATGAGGATCAGGTGAGCACAATTAGTGAAACGCGGACTAGACAAGGGGTAACGGGGAAACAAGGAGGCAGGACAAGAGGAGCAAATTGCCAACACAGACAAACACAAAGCCATGTGCTCAGGCACAAGACAAACAAAGAAACATTGAACAGAGACAAGACTGTCAGGGCAGAACCTTGACAAAACCTGCCTTATGTGCAGTAGGGGGGAGACCGGGTATGATTGTAACACTTTTTGCTTCAGTAACTATAACTCACTGAATTTTATAGCTAGAGTTCTCAAATTTTTATACAATGTACCCATATGTGTTCACTACAAATGGCACCAATTCAATCCCCTACAAGAATATCACAGACCTTGTGAGTTGATGTCAAATACATACAGTACCTTCGTTACAACCTACCCCAATGTAGGTGTAGGTTTAACACATGCTGGGGTAAGTTGTAACAATTACACAAAAGAAGCTAAAATGGATGCCACACTATAATGATATGCTTCAAAAACAGGTTTATTGACATAAAATAACAGTCTCACTCCCTCTATGGAACAGACTGTCTGATTAACTTTGTGTGTGTGTGTGTGTGTGTAATTTTTTTAAATTGTAATTGATAAACATATTACAATTTCTAACAAAAAACAATATCTCTCTCTGTGTGTGTGTGTGTGTGTGTGTGTGTGTGTGTGTGTGTGTGTGTGTGTGTGTGTGTGTGTGTTCTTAATCAGAGTCACAGTGCTGACAAATGAATGCCAGTAACCCTGGAGTGCAAGCTTTGTGGGCCCAGAGACTGCATAGGGTCCCATGTACATTTGCAGCTGATCTAACTGACTTGCCCTTCTGTAAGGGCATTCTGTAAAAATATTAAAATCAATCAGTTGTATGATAGTGGATGTGTTACAACCCACCCCACCCCTGTCAGTCACTGTTTAGCTAGATGTATTAGCATACTGGTTTGGAATTAGCAGGGGAAAACTGTATCACATGTTGCCTAAGAAACTACATTTTAATCTAATATAAGTCAAACTATTTTGTCTGCAATAGTTTAGATACTAGACAAAAATAGTCTTGGTCAAAAAATTTACTTTCTTACCTCAAAATCAGTTTTTTCTCTATAAATTCAGAATGTGTTGGTTTCCAGACTTGACAACCACCATGCTGTATCAGGGAGGAAGTAGGTAATACTGAAATGATTACATGACTCCTATCTTATCCCTAAGTGGTAGAAATGGTGGTGTTACAACTCTCCCCGTGTTACAACCATACCCGGTCTCCCCCTACATAAGTTTACAGTAATGTGTAATTATGGGCTCTTATCCTTATTTATTTTTTTTTTAATTTAAAAATAATTTATTTAAACACATACACATTTGTTAAAAAAACAAAGTTTAATTTTTTTTTTTTTAAAATTAAGTTTACCTCCCCCTGCTGTACCGAACACGTATTGAACCGTGACTTCAATACGATGTACGTATGGAACCGTCATGTATGGTGTAAAGGTATACATGACCGTCATGGTGTAAAGGTATACATGACGGTTCCATACGCATTACAAAAACCTGTGTAATCTTTATTTACTTTATATAGTTTAGAGAACTTTAAGCTGCATGTTCTTAATTTACAGCACAATGTAAAGACTGTAAAATAAAGGCCAGATGGAATTGGAATATGTATCAATGATTGATTGACTGATCTGTTGATGTTTTCTAATGTTAATACATTTGGTAACACTTTATTTGAAGGGGTGTGCATAAGACTGACATGACACTGTCATAAACATGACATAACACCTGTCATAAACATGAAGGAGTCTTTATGAATGTTTATGACTGTTGTCATTAAGTGTCATTCGGTAAATTATGACACTTTCAATGCAAAGTTGACATTGTTTAAAATGTCTTTGTTATAACAACTTGACATTAACAAAGACAAAAATGTCTTGATTATGACAACTTGACATTAACAAAGACAGAAATGTCTCTGTTATGACAACTTGACATTAACCGAGAAATCATAACCTGTCAACCTGTCACAACTTTGGCCGTCATGACACCATTATAACTGTGTCATGAATATTACCTGTCCTCAAGTAAAGTGGAACACATTGTACTAGTTATAAAGATGTCATTAAGGGTTATTACACTGCAAAATGCTTGAAGTTTGATAATTAGACCTGTTATGACATATTTGTGACAGGTTGACAGGTTATGATTTCTTGGTTAATATCAAGTTGTCATAACAAAGACATTTCTGTCTTTTTTAATGTCAAGTTGTCATAATCAAGACATTTTTGTCTTGGGTAATGTCAAGTTGTCATAACAAAGACATTTTTGTCTTTGTTAATGTCAAGTTGTCATAACAAAGACATTTTAAACAATGTCAACTTTGCATTAAAAGTGTCATAATTTACCGAATGACACTTAATGACAACAGTCATAAACATTCATAAAGACTCCTTCATGTTCATGACAGGTGTTATGTCATGTTTATGACAGTGTCATGTCAGTCTTATGCACACCCCTTCAAATAAAGTGTTACCATACATTTTTATTTGTCTACATGACATCCAGCACTCTTGGTCTCTCCCGCTAATCACAGTCAAAAACAGAGTTTTCTAAGGAGGTATTCAGAGATAACGCTCTGGCCCAGGACAGTCCTACCCCGGGAAATAAGCACACTAACAGCTCTGTGTGAGCGACGCTCTCAACTGGGTGTTCTGGGTGAGGCTGTGTTTGTTGACCAAGTCAGCTATGGAAAAGCTGACTTCCTCAGCTTCTGCTGCCAGTATGAGACTTCCTGCAGGTGTTCAAACACACGCTGTCATGCTATGAACCCAGATCCAAAACACCTTGTCAGAGGCAAAGCATTAATCTGAAACGGTGGCACTTTTACACCACTTCATGAAAACTGACCTCGGAACAGCTCTTTTTAGATGTTAAAGAGCATGAGACTTTACTCTTGAAGAAGCAGTACACCTACAAAATTTTTATTGTCATTAGTTGCTCATGTTATTTAAAATCGAAGGTTCTTGCCATAAAATAATTGACAATTTTTTAGAGACTGCCAAGCAGTCAAGCCCCAAAACAGCACCATAAAAGTATCATAACGGTAGTCCATATGAAAATACATTATATCATTTCTTAATTCTGCACTTTTTCTTAATTAAAATTAATATTATTATAGGCCTATCCATTTCTGATAATTCCAGGTTGTTATGGTCTTTGTATGGCATGTTGTTTATGCATTTAACTCATGGCCACAAGAAATAGATGTCATTCCCTCAACCGTAACACTTTAGAGTAATGGTCCATCATATGAAAATACATTATATCATTTCTTAATTCTGCACTTTTTCTTAATTAAAATTAATATTATTATAGGCCTATCCATTTCTGATAATTCCAGGTTGTTATGGTCTTTGTATGGCATGTTGTTTATGCATTTAACTCATGGCCACAAGAAATAGATGTCATTCCCTCAACCGTAACACTTTAGAGTAATGGTCCATCATTAATACATAACTATGCAGGAATTAATGCAGGACTAATGAGTAGTACTACATTAACTCTTTAAGCTAGTACTATTAGATAATATAGAAACAAGCTTAACTAATCAGTAAGTAATATCAAGTTAAGGAGATAGTTCCTTATTAGGTAATCAATAATTACTGGATGAGATTAGCCTCATTAATAACTATTAATTTACTGACAAATTATAAAGAACATTATGTGTGTCTGAGTGTGTCTGAGACGTAATCAGTCATTATTTTTACTCTGAATATAGTCATAAAATGCATCACTAATTACTTGAGTGTTACCTAATTACTATGCAGGAACTACTAGTTATCTGAACTGTTATATTAAAGTGATTTTTTTTTTTTACTTTAAAATAATGATCCAGATCACTAGTAGTTCATGAAGAGTGTCTAGGTACTTGAGTAATTATTGATGCATTTTGTGACCATGTTCTGAGTGAAAAAAGACAATATTCAATAATTGCTTTATTTAAAATAATTATTTGGACCATTATTTTAAAGTAATACAAAATTAAATGTCAATCTAAGTAATTATCATAAAATAATGGCTCAGGGGCCGTATTCACAAAGAATTTTATCTTAACACTAGGAGTACTCCTAAATCGCACTAAAATATTTTAGCTAGGAGTTTTCTCTTAAAAGTTATTCACAACGCCTTTCAGACCTACTCTTAGTAAGGAAAAATGACAACTTCTAAACTAAGAGTGAGTCCTCGTTGCTATGGATGACGTCAATTCTCATGCAAGAGCTTCCTCGCAATGATCATGGTGATTGGTTGTTAGATGAGAGGGCCATCATGCGGAACATAACACAGACGCAACAAATCATGGAATTATGACATCTAAATATGTCTGTGTCCTACACAAAATAATAATAGTAATGTCATCGAAATGCATATCATGTTTTTGCAGGCCCCAGTGAAGTGTAATTCTAAAAAGTCGAAGAGAGAGAGAAAAAAAGTTGTGAATTAAATTATATTAAATCAAGGTAGCCTAAAACCCTAATGAAAGGGCTACACCAGACAGTGACGGCAGAGCGGACTCTGCCAAGGGAAAGACACGGGCTCACCGCAGGTAGCTGTTCGTGGAAGAATACTCATATGAGATCGCCGCAGGGATCACCACATATGGAACTCAGCCTAGCACAAGCATTCGAGCACTAGGCCCGGCGTCGGACGCTCCGCAACGTCCGACTTCCGAAGGGGTGCGGAGGAACTCTACAGGGTTCGCCTGAGTGGGGAACTCGACTGGAGCAAAAAGTGCACGTATCCGCTCCATGTGGAGGGGAGTGGCACAGCAAGCCGACACAAGAGTGGAAACTTCTGTGTCAGGGAATAGAACAACTGGCAGTGAGACGTGTTCGGGGCGGCAAACAGATCTACCTGTGCGGTCCCGAAGCGCCTGAAAACCTTGCACCTTTCTTGGGTACAATGAAGTACGGGCTGTAGAAGCCGGTCTTCATATCGGCTGGAGGGACCGGCTCGATCGCGTCCTTCGCCAGTAGGACTGCGATCTCTGCCCTGAGCACAGGGGCACTGTTCGCCAGAACACGGGTGAACAGAATGCCCCTGAATACAGGGGGACACAGAGCGAACTGAATCGCATAGCCGAGTCTGACAGTATGGATGATCCAGCGAGACGGTTGGGAAGCACTAGCCAGGCACCGCGCAAGCGGAACCAACGGCACCACAGACATACCCGGGGTGGGGCAGCGCGGCGGAATGCAGGGACTCGACTCGGACGGCATAACGGCCCGGAGTGGGGTCTGAGTGTGTGGTGCAACACAAACTTCCTTCGAAGGGCAGAGTGAATGTGTGGAGGCATCAGTGCGTCTGGAACACAGCTACTGCTGCTGGTTGGCGATGAAAGAGGGGCTCGAGGATGACAAGGCATAGCGTCGTCGACCGCCAAGCGCGCTCTCTTGGGACCCAGAGGTTTCAGAAATTGCTCTCTTATTGAAAATGTGGCTACCACTGGCCCGTGGGTCAGTGGCGGAACAGAAAGAAAAGGAAACAAAAGATTCTCCACCCGGCCCTTCACCGGGGGAAGGAGCGGTGCCTTCACCACCTCCTGAAGAGCAACTTGGTCCACCTCTGGGTCGCCCGTCTCAGGGTCGTTTGCACCTGCGCTTGCCCCCTGGTTTGGCAGCGGGCTGGACGGGCGTGGTCGACTTCCTGCGGCCTGCTCCAGTTCATTGGCTTGTTTCTATTCACTCAAACAAATGACAAATGACGGCTACGTTCATTGGCTTGTTCTGTAGACACTCGAAGTTGATAGGGCTCCCTGAAGTGATCCCATTACGTCGCCACGTCGCCACGTCAACGTCACGTCGATCGTGAGCAACTGAAAGGGAACTAAGTGAACTGAATGTTCCCTCTCTGTCACAGTAGAATAATGTAGAAGGACTTGTATAAACACTGATAAAAAACACTGTTTGTAAGCCTAAACTAAGGGCCGGCTCGCTGCATAGGCAAATGCTAGGGGTGCCACTCATCCATAAAGGTGCCAAAATGAGTGGTTTTTAGTAATTATTATTAATTTGAAATATTACCAAATGAAACAAAAAAACCCACGAAAAACACGACTCATCCTGGTCCTCCGCAGTATGTTTCTTTCCCCGCTCAGCAAGTGGTTGAAGTGTGTCAGAAAAAGAAGGTGCGTTCGTTTAAAAAATAAAAATATGTAAGAACGTGCGATCAGTTTATCGTTTGGAATTTGTTGTGTCGCATCATCTCTCACCACATGCAATGTAGACAGCATTGCTTTCGTTTTAGATTTCTAGCTGCTGCGTTTTGAACTAGCTGTTGTTTTTTTATTGACTGTACAGGGCAACCACCCAGTAGAGCATTAAAATCATCTAGCCTTGAGGTCATGAACACATGAACTAATTGTTCTGCATTTCTCAATGAGAGCATATGACGTAATTTAGATATATTTTTAAGATGGAAAAATGCGGTTCCCTATCAGGGAACTCGAGCTGCGTGACAACGCATTGGAATTGCCCCTGCATGAGTACGTCATGAAGCACGTATAGAAACAGTCCAATGGCGAGACGGAACATCATAGGCGGGTGACGTCATCGACCAGGAAACTACATACGCACACCAAAACACAAGCGCGTCAGCTTCTGAGTCTTCAGCAAGCGCTCTGTGTGTGAATATATCAGTCTGTGTCCCAAAAGTGTTTTTGTCTGTCCTTAGTATTGGTAGGCAGGAGTTTTTCACATATAAAAAAACTATAAAAAGACATTTAAAGACACAAGAGATTATGGCGAGTGAACAGCAGTTCAGATAGTGTGTGCATCCCTGCCCATGTTATATTATGGGTGGGGACACTTACGATCTGTGTGTTGTTTGTATGGGAGTGCAGCATGACCAGTCAGCTCTCGAGGGAGCCGATTGTGAGCATTGCGAGCGTATTTCAATGAAAACGCTCCGCTCCTGCCGAGCCCTCTTCTAGGAGAGTGGTTCGGTGCGCGCTCCCCGTGGCTCGGGTCCCGCTGTTGCCAAGGCACAGCGGAGGCTTCGATCGTGGGGTTCGCAAATGGATCTATCAGCAGGGATTGAGACGGGCTCTGCCCTATCTCAGCCCTTACCTGGTAGATCCAGTGCCTCAGATCCGGGTCTGGAAGCACACGCTGCGGTTTCTTCTGCCCGGGCTGAGGCACCATCACTTCAACTATCCAGTTCTGAGGAATTGGATGTTGAAAGTGTGGATACAGCAGAGACTGGGGACTCTTCACTTCAGTCTCCTGCTAGTGAGGAGCTTATGGAGGTGCTCACTCGAGCTGTAGAAAAATGAAGCATTGAGTGGCCAGTTGAAAGACAGGAGTCTCGTTCTGCCAACCCTGCCTGCGTGCCGGGGCGTAGGCGGTCCCAGCGAGCGCTTTCCTGAGGGACGCTCGCTCGCTCCGAGGAGTGATTTAGAGCAGTCAGACCAGTTGTTCCCTGCCGGTGCGCCGTCTCAGGGCACTGCGTCTGCCTCTCAAAATACTCCAGAGGCCAGCCTCGAGAGGCTGGTACCCTTAGTAGAATTTTTGGCAGAGTGGAAAAGCCTTCCAAATGTGTCTCAGTGGGTCCTGCAAACTATTAAGCATGGGTATGCGATTCAGTTCAGATCACGCCCGCCTCGCTTCAGAGGGGTTCTGCCCACAGTGGTGGGCCCCCGAGCAGGCTCTGGTTATGGAACAGGAGGTGAAAACTCTCCTGCTGAAGGGGGCTATAGAACCTCCCAGCAGAGAGTTGGGTTATTACAGCCGATATTTCGTCGTTCCAAAAAAGGATGGGAGGTTGCATCCAATTTTAGATCTGCGCCTTTTAAATCGCTCAGTAGAGAAGCTCAAATTCAAAATGCTTACTCTCAAGCAAATCGTGTCTCAGATCAGGTCCGAGGACTGGTTTATCACGATAGACCTAAAGGACGCATACTTCCACATTTCCATCCTTCCACAACACAGGAAGTTCCTGAGGTTCGCTTTCGGGGGCGAAGCGTACCAATATCGGGTTCTTCCGTTTGGCCTAGCACTGTCTCCCCGAACTTTAACGAAATGTATGGATGCAGCTCTGGCTCCGCTACGACTCCAGGGCATCCGCATTTTAAATTGGTGGTGGAGCTCCTTTGGAAACATTTCGGTCGTGCCGAGGTAGACCTATTTGCATCCAGGGAAACATCACACTGTCATCTGTGGTTTTCCCTATGTCCTCCCGCCCCTCTGGGGTTGGACGCGATGGTACAGGAGTGGCCGAGGTCACGCCTGTACGCATTTCCCCCGATTGTTCTGCTCCCAGGAGTTCTGGAGACGGTTCGCCGGGACGGGGTCAGTCTACTGTTGGTAGCCCCGTACTGGCCGGCCCGAGTTTGGTTTGCGGACCTAATTTCTCTCCTCGACGGCTCTCCTCTGGAGATTCCAATCAGGAGGGACCTTCTCTCTCAGGCGAATGGGTCGATACCTCACCCCCGCCCAGATCTATGGAGGTTGTGGGCTTGGCGTCTGAGGGGGCCCAGCTCATAAAATCTGGTCTCTCGACTGAGGTCGTGGAGACCATCCTCCACTCCAGAGCTCCGGCCACTAGGAAATTATATGCATTGAGGTGGAAACTGTTCACCTCTTGGTGTGGAGAACACCAGTTGAACCCAGTCAACTGCCCGGTGGGTGCAGTGCTGGAATTCCTTCAGTAGCATTTCTCCACAGGGTTATCCCACTCCACACTTAGGGTGTACGTGGCGGTCTTATCTGCTTACCACGTCCCTTTGAGTGGAGCCTCTCTCGGGAGACACCCACTTGTAACCCGTTTCCTTCGTGGCACTCTGAGGCTGAGGCCAGCAGTTCGCACGAGGGTGCCGACCTGGGACCTGGCGGTTGTTCTAGAAGGCCTCTCTCTAGCACCGTTCAAGCCCATCAAAGAAGTTTCTGAGAAATTCCTCACTTTTAAGACTGTATTTCTTCTTGCTATATCTTCATTAAAAAGAATAGGAGATATTCAAGCTCTGTCGGTTTCTCCCTCGTGCTTGGAATTCTCACCCGGCATGGTTAAGGCTTTCCTCCTCCCCAGACCGGGGTATGTTCCCAAGGTTCCTACTAATGTGATCAGGCCTATTGTACTGCAGGCTTTCTGTCCTCCTCCATTTCTGATGTCGGACCAAGAGAAACTAAATCTGCTCTGCCCTGTTAGGGCTCTAGATGCTTACGTCCACAGATAAGATAATGAAATAGACTCACCGTTCCTGAGCCGGTGTCTGTTCCCGTTCCTGAGCCGGTGTCTGTTCCCGTTCCTGAGCCGTTGTCTGTCCCTGAACCTGTCCTTCTCCCCAAGAAAATTTTGGCGGGGGGGGGGCTATACGCCTTCGCCGTGGCCGACCAAAGACCCACTGAGGCCTGAAAAGATAGCACCGCTGTGGCCACCCGAAGGGTCCTCACCGCCGTGGCCACCCGAAGGGTCCTCACCTCCATGGCCACCCGAAGTGCCCTCACCTTCATGGCCACCCGAAGGGTCCTCACCGCCGTGGCCACCCGAAGGGTCCTCACCACCATGGACGCCCAAAGGGTCCCACAGCTACGCCCTGGACGCCCGAGGGTCACACAGCTCCGCCATGGCAACGCCCACAGCCTGCTCCGCCGTGACCACGCCCACAGCCTGCTCCGCCCTGGTCCCCTGACCAGCCTGCTCCGCCTGGACCATCCTGGAGTCCAGGATGCCCACCCTCCCACCCCTTTGGATGTTATACGGCGCGAGAACGCACCTTCGGGGAGGGGGGAGGTACTGTCACGTTTCAATGTGTTTGAGTTCTGTTTTGTGATCTTGGTTTCCCCTGTCTTTGTGATTTTGGTTTAGTCCTGTTATTAGTTCAGTTTTGAGATCTTGTTTCCCCCCGTCTTTTGTGATTTTGGTTCAGTCCTGTTAGTTTTCCCGCTCTGTCTAATTAGCTATTCCCTTCACCTGTGTTCAGTTAATCTTCCCATTAGGCCCTGTTCATTTAAGCCTTGTGTTTTCCCTCAGTGTTTGTTGATCGTCGTCTATGAATGGTTGTGTGTGTCTAAAAGTCCTGGAGTCTGTTCTTTTGTTCCTGTTTGTTTTTGAAGTTTAAGTTTGTAAAATAAATTTTCTAAACTGCATCTTCCGTGTACTCGTCTTCGGCAACCTGCACCCAAACCTGACAGTACCATAGTACTGAGACTGCTCTCATTAGAGTCACAAATGATTTGCTCTTATCATCCGATCGTGGTTGTATCTCTCTATTAGTGTTACTTGATCTTAGTGCTGCATTTGACACCATTGACCACAACATTATTTTAACCCTTTAGGGACCAAGGGGTTTTTGGGGCCCTTGGGGTGTTTTGACATGCACTTACATTTGTGCTTTTTTCAGTTATTTATAAACATATTAATGGCAAAGGTGTAAATTCACTCTATATAGCACAAACGGGGCTACCATAATATTTGAGCAACATGTATGTACATGTTTGTAGTTTTGAGAGAATATTATTTATGCATGGTTATTAATAAAACTCAAAGTAAAGTTTCTGAAATAAGGCCACAAAACACATATTAATTATTGCTTCACAAGACTTTTGAAAAATTGTATCACATAGTCTAGAATATTTGCTTCAAAACCATGTGAGAATCATCCTGACTACTCATTCAGATAAGTCAATAAAGTCTTTTACATTTTTAATGACGTGTTTTGTTTGAGAAAGCTTTATGTGAGGAGGCATGATCTCATTAATATGTATGGCATTTCACACCTGAGCAAGACAAAGACCCTCCCATAATGGCCCTATTAGGTGTGCTATCAGGCCATATCATTATGAGGAGCCTTGGACAAAGAATGAGGAGATTTTAAAAAAATGGCTTTTAGATTGTTTGGATTTCTTTACAACACAACATAATCCAAAAATACACAACAAAGGACTAAAAAGTACATTAGTAAACACTGATCTAAAGACAGATGCTTGAACAGTCACACAACATTGTCCCATTCCTGAAACATAGTACATACCTGTCATTTCCAAGGTGTTTGATTTTTCATTTTACCATGTTCATGTACAGTCTCCTGTGAATGTTGAAGTCAGAAGGACTCATCAGTGGCATCTCGTCCCTGTAAAAAAATAAATAAACACCTGTGAACATGCTGATATCAAGAGAAACTATATGGCTGCACGACTTTGGGCATGCATTGTAGATTTTTCTGGTAAAAATTGCTTTTTAATTATACACACACACACACACACACACACACACACACACACACACACACACACACACACACACACACACACACACACAGAGATACACACGCACACACACACACACACACACACACACACACAAACACACACACACACACAAACACACACACACACACACACTGCTTAGAATAAGTGAACACACCCATTCTAAAGTTGACTAAAAAGGGGGATAAAAAATCTTAATGCCTTAATTAAAAACTCCAACCTTTAGGGACATGAATAATGTCCCTGAATTATTTGTGAATGAATAAGGTATCGCAAATAATTAAATGTTCTTCTTTAAAACACAGGGTGCATACGTCTGGACACGTCTATCACACACCCTTCACCATATAGACATGGTTTTATTTCAGTTAGTTAATAATAATAACAATAGCCTAGCACGTGGCCTATAAATCGTTAAAAAGGAACACTTCAGTACACTAGAAAAAAAAATATGGATAGGCCTACGTTTACTTCAAATGTTTCCATTCGTTACAAACACAGTATTTAACAGTAAACATGTTTCTAAACACTATAATATTCACCATATTAGAGTAAACACTGATACTAGCCTAACATAAAGCTGTGTTTTATTAAACATAAAAACATCCTTGTGTCGTACATGACATATACATTTCCTTCCTGTCTAGCCTATAGTTCATATTTCAACATGTTTCTGTCGATTTCATAAATTTTAGTCTAGCAACAGTTCAACTGGAATGTCAAGTGTATGCAACAATAACACTAACTAATATAATTCATAATACATTTCTTACCTTACATATTTCTTGTCTTCAAATCGCGTTCTTCTTCTTCTGATGTAACTAAATCCAATGTAAGCTCACTGCGTGTCTTCCGAACTCAACGAAAAGCAGAGGAGAGGAGTGAAGTTTGGTGCTTTGTTTTTGAGGTAATTAGCGCGTTTTTCTTCTTCTGATGTAACTAAATCCAATGTAAGCTCACTGCATGTCTTCTAATCTCGACGAAAAGCAGAGGACTGGAGAAGTTTGGTGCTTTGTTTTTGAGGTAATGAGCGTGTTTGCATTCCTTCGTGGAGATTTGCATATCAGTCTCTTTTGCGGGCGTGGTCAAATAAAAAATAATGAGCAAGTGTTTGAGAAACTGGAAATCTTGTTAGTTTTATACAAATTACTTAAGCAGAGAAAATTTGTTTTCATTTTTAATCAGATCATTTAAAAGTACAAACTTAAATGATTATAAAGATATACATTTCATGGCTGGGTGAATAGTATTCGCTGAGTTTTGTTTCAGTTTAGACACGTGCTCAAGAAAAAAAGTTCAACGAGACGGAGAGGCAGAACGCACACCCTGTTTATTTTCTTTATTTTTCAAAAGCACAAAGTTTTGTTTCGATTGTAAGTGGACACATAAAAAAAATAGACATTTAACAGTTTATTTTCTCATATGTCTTAAGTGTATGACCAGAAATGATGGCATAGTTTAAGTCTATTTTACTGCTATGTGAAAAAAATCTGCCAAAACGCGCCGGCGCGTTTTTTGTACCCAGAGGGTTAAATAGACTAGAAAACTATGATGGCATTAGTGAAATTGCAATAGCATGGTTTAAATCATACTTATCTGACCGTTATCAGTTTGTAACAGACACCGGCTCAGGAACGGGAACAGACACCGGCTCAGGAACGGGAACAGACACCGGCTCAGGAACGGGAACAGACACCGGCTCAGGAACGGGAACAGACACCGGCTCAGGAACGGGAACAGACACTGGCTCGGCAGGTACGGTCTAATTCCGGACTGAAAATCCTCGCAGATATCATTTCTTTCAAGAAAGTTGTGAGGATACTGCTTTTTCTAATATCTTTGACAGAAAAGGCAGATTCAAGATCGGCCTGTAATTGACTAATTTTGTATGATCAAGTTGTGGATTTTAACAAGCGGTTTAATCATAGCCAGCTTAAAGGTTTTTGGTACGTATCACAATGCCTTACCAGTATAGCTAGTTCCGCACCCATATGCGGGATCTCACTCACAGAATGTAAAGATAGTGTCAACCATCTTTCTGTAGAAGCTAAGCTAACAGGCTCTTGCTCTGTGTAGAAAGTTTGTATAGTAGGCTAATCACGATGGTGGAAGGTAGTTTTGAAGTTTAAATGGCAGAAGGGGATTTCGAAGATCTGCTGCCAGAATCTGATGCTTGGGGCTACCTGTACAAGCTGCAATACAGCGATGAACAGTTGCGGGAGATGGAGGAACAAAAGGCGGCCGGAGCAGCTGCTGCAGCAGGGGAGCAAGACCTGCTTGGCGATCAGCAGGAAGAGCCCAGACTTTTAAATTAAATTAAATTAAAATTAAAAGTTTAATTAAAAAACATTGGTTGTGGTTATTTTTATAAACCTTTAGTGTTACTAGAGTATTGATTAGCCTAGAGAATGTATTAGCTTAGAGAAATTGTGATTTCAATTGGAGGAAAACAGTTCATATGCAGTCCTGACTTGCATTATATTTTTAATGTGAAAGTCTAAGTTGTGTTATATACATTAGGCTAGTACATCCCGGTACAACGCAATTTAGCACCATTTCGATGGAAATTTATCAACTAACTCACGATGTATAGAGTCACGATGTATCAAAGCAAGCCTTGTATCAATTTTTCCGATACTCCCGCCTGTAACTGGTAGGCGTGGTTTGGGAGTGGCATCGTAAGGGCAGCAAAGCAAGTGCAGCAACTGGCAAAGGCAACTGCCTTTTCTCAGTCTAGAATGCTTCAATTTCAAAAATAATATTACATTTCTACTATATAAATGACCAATATTAAATACACATTAATCTTCCCAGAAGTAAAGTATCCCTTTAAGTATGTTATTTTAGGTTACACTTTATTTTAAGGTGTCATTGTTACAGTGTAACTATATATTTAAGTACTGAGTAATATTAATTAACTACATGCACTTTAGGGTTAGGGTAGGATTAGGATTTGGTTGAGGGTTAGTTACATGTTATTATGCATAATTTAATGTCATTGCTATGGTAAGTGGAACATATGTAACAAAGACACTGTAAAATAAAGTGTTGCTCTACTTTATTTTCATATTCTAAATATTCTTTTTTAAAGGTATAGCCTAAGGCAGGTTCCCTTTATCGAAAAAGGGAACTCGCGATACGTCGATGACGCCGTGACTGCGTCTGCGTCTGAAGCATCTATGCCAACTAGTCCAATGGAAAGCGAGAATGAGCGTCACGGTCGGGTGACGTTATGACCAGGAAATGATAAAAGCACTTCCGCTGCGAAACGCCAGTTAGCTTCTGTTGCCTCAGCAAGCGATCTGTGTCAAACTGTCTCTGTCTATTTATTGTTGTCTGTTGAAATATTGTTGGAAACGTTATGGCGAAACAAATCTACAAACAGTGTGTTCCTCCCTCCCCGGGTGGGGACACACACGAGCTTTGTGTGATTTGTTTGGGAGTGGAGCATGCGGTCTCAGCCTTCGAGGGGGCTGAGTGCCAACACTGTGAGAAGCTACCGCTTCGCATGCTCCGATCCTGCCTGTCACTCTTCGACAAACAGAGTGGACAGGCTCGCGATCCTCAGGGATCAGGACCCGCGTCTGCCGAGGCAACGCGGAGAATGCATTCCTGGGGATCGCAATTGGATCTTTCGGAGGGGTTGGAGACAGGTCCGAGGGCCTTTTCTCCTTCCTTACCCGGGAGATCCAGCTCTCCTCCCCCGGTGTCGGAAGCACGCTTTGCGGTTTCTTCCGCCCGGGGAGAGAGCCCTCCTTTTCTTCAATGCTCTTCTTCCGAGGAAGTTGATGTTATGAGTTTGGAGAGTGAAAATGCACACATGGGGGAAAGGGATTCACATTTTATTTCCCCGGCATATGATGAGCTGGTGGATATCATGTCACGAGCTGTAGAGAAATTAAATATTGAATGGCCATCTGAAATTCAGGGCACTCGCCCCAAAAGCAAGCTAGATGAGCACTTTCTTTCTTCAGCCACATTATCTCCACCACGAGGGCTTCCTTTCTTTCCTGATTTACATAACGAGTTATCAAAATCGTGGAATAAACCGTTTTCATCTCGTGTCTTTAACCAGATCTAATCAGATCTTTAAATCAGATCCGAGGACTAGTTTGTCACGATAGATCTAAAGGATGCATACTTCCATATCTCCATCCTCCCTCAGCAGGGTTCTTCCTTTCGGCCTAGCTTTCTCACCCCGCACGTTCACGAAATGCATGGATGCAGCTTTAGCCCCTCTCAGGCTTCAGGGCATAAGCATTCTGAATTATATCGACGACTGGCTGATTCTAGCGGAATCAGAGCAGGTGTCGTTCTCGCTCATATGCAGATGTTAGGGTTGAGGCTCAATGCCAAGAAGAGTGTACTTTCTCCAGTACAGAGGACCACTTTCCTTGGTGTGGTATGGGATTCAGTGACGATGAGGGCCAACCTATCGCCCATTCGTGTAGCTGCTATCCTGGTAGCCATCAAAGAGCTAAAGCTAGGTCAGTCACGCACTGTAAAACAGTTCGAGAAACTGTTGGGTCTACTGGCAGCAGCGTCCAACGTGATACCTTTTGGCCTGTTGTACATGAGGCCTTTACAGTGGTGGCTCAGGACCAGAGGGTTCTCCCCGAGGGGAAACCCACTCCGTATGATCAAGGTCACGTGGCGATGCCTTCGGGCCTTAGAGATATGGAGGAAGCACTGGTTCTTAACCCAGAGTCCGGTGTTGGGAGCTCTTTGCCATCAAGCTACTATCTCGACAGATGCTTCCCTCACCGGCTGGGGAGCGGTAATGGAGGGCCGCTCGGTTCAGGGTCTGTGGAAAAGCCATCATCTTTCATGGCACATAAATTGCCTGGAGATGATGGCCATCTTCAATGCGTTGAGACATTTCCTTCCGGACCTAAGAGGCCATCATGTGCTCGTTCGAACAGACAACACATCAGTGGTCTCTTATCTGAACGTCAGGGGGGTCTGCGGTCGCGCCCGCTTTGCAAATTGGCGCACCAGATCCTCCTGTGGTCTCTGCGGAAGGTACTCTCCCTGAGGGCAGTGTATATTCCTGGGGACCAGAATATAGGAGCAGACATCCTGTCGAGGCAGGAGCTGAGGCCAGGGGACTGGAGACTCCACCCCGAGGCGGTGGAGAAAATCTGGGAGGCATATGGGAGATCCACAGAAGTGGATCTGTTTGCGTCTCAGAACACGACCCACTGTCCTCTCTGGTATTCCCTTACGCCCTCAGCCCCTCTGGGGCTGGATGCTATGGTGCAGACGTGGCCGAGGCTATGTCTGTACGCCTTTCCCCCTGTTGCTCTGCTCCCAGGAGTTCTGGAGCGGGTCCGTCGGTATGGAATAAGCCTACTGCTAGTAGCACCACGCTGGCCAAGTCGGATCTGGTTTTCGGACCTGATCCATCTTCTAGACGGGCCTCCATTGGAGATCCTGATCAGGAGAGACCTTCTGTCTCAGGCCGGGGGCACAATATTTCACCCTCGTCCAGAGATGTGGAACCTGTGGGTTTGGCCTCTGAGGGGGCCCAACTCATAGAGAGTGGTCTTTCAGCCGAGGCTGCTGAGACCATCCTAAGCTCCAGAGCTCCAGCTACTAGGAAACTATATGCGCTTAAATGGAGAGTTTTCTCTTTATGGTGTCACCGACATCATTGGGATCCAGTTAACTGTTCTGTGAACACAGTACTCACAGAACACAGTACTCCTGCAGGAGCGCTTTGTGTCAGGTCTATGCCCTTTCACGCTAAAAGTCTACGTGGCAGCCATTGCGGCTTACCACACCCTGGTGGGGGGTACATCTTTGGGTCGAGACCCCCTGATTACACGTTTCCTTCGTGGCACTTTGAGGCTAAGGCCTGCAACTCGCACTAGGGTGCCAGCTTGGGATTTGACTATAGGTCTAGAAGGCCTGTCTAGGGCTCCATTCGAGCCCTTAGATTCGGTCTCAGATAAGTTTCTTACTCTTAAGATCTTTCTGCTAGCTATTTCGTCCCTCAAGAGAGTTGGTGACCTTCAGGCCCTTTTGGTCTCCCCCACTTGCCTTGAATTTGCACCGGGGATGGTCAAGGCGTTCCTATATCCAAAACAGGGATACGTCCCTAAGATGCCGACCTTGACTCCGAGGCCTATTGTGCTGCAGGCTTTCTGTCCTCCTCCTTTTACAACTGCGGACCAGGAAAGACTGCACCTCTTGTGTCCAGTGCGAGCATTGGACACTTATGTACGTCGGACATCCTCAATCAGGAAGTCCGACCAATTACTGATTTTGCTTTGGATCACCTAAGAAAGGTCTTCCTGCCTCCAAACAGACAGTCAGTAAGTGGATAGTCGAGGCTATTTCACTTGCATACGAGTACTCGGGCCAGCCTTGTCCTTTGGTGGTCCGAGCTCACTCGACCAGGAGTATGGCGGCTTCTAAAGCCTTACTGTATGGAGTTTCTCTCTCCAAGATGTTTGTGATGCGGCGGGCTGGTCCTCTCTGCTCACATTCGTGAGATTTTACAGTTTAGACCTGGATGCTGCCCCAGGTTCTCAGGTGCTTAGTGCTTAGTACAACAGACTGACACTCAGGTACTTGGAATTATGGCGCTTTGGGTATTCTCGTTCCCACGGCGTCATCGACGGATCGCGAGTTCCCTTTTTCGATAAAGGGAACGTCTCAGTTTACTATTGTAACCATAGTTCCCTGAGAAACAGGGAACGAGACGATGCGTCCCTCTGCCATACTTCCTGCGTCCCTGCGATCGGCTTGCTTCGGCAAATTTCGAAGCTAACTGGCGTTTCGCAGTGGAAGTGCTTTTATCATTTCCTGGTCATGACGTCACCCGCCCGTGACGCTCATTCTCGCTTTCCATTGGACTAGTTGGCATAGATGCTTCAGACGCAGTCACGCTGGAGGCGTTCCCACGGCGTCATCGATGCATCGTCTCGTTCCCTGTTTCTCAGGGAACTATGGTTACAATAGTAACCTGAGGCGACTTGCATTCATATGGAAAACATGTTTTTTCTCTTTGGAGCTTGACAGCATGAACTGTCATTTTATACCAGCTGTGTGACGATTCTTTTAAGATTTATACTTCTTTTCTTCTGTGTTTTCCATAACAGCATGTAGCTTTGGGAAATCACAAGGGTAAGTAATGACAGAACCTGAATTAAATTTGTTCCTTGCAAATAAGAATCTTCTGAGGTGAGTTTCTGATTATGCTTGCGTTTCTGTGTGTTGTGCCAGTAGAATATCGCTGGTTATCTGCCACGGCCTGAAATGACACATGCTTACATCATCACATGCTAGTCAGACACAACAAACTGCTGGAGTCTCGCTGGCGGCTAATCGAGGGGGAGGATTTGCTAAATCCGATTCAAGAGTGATTTAGATATCTCATCCCTGTCCTGCAGCAGGAATTACTGCATAGAAATCCATTTTGTTTTAGTCACACAGAACCATCATTAAGCAAAAGTTGTGCATAAGCTCAACTAAAAAAGCAATAATCCTGAATCAACCCAAACTGACGCGTTTAAAAATGGAACTAATATACAAGCGTGTTTCCAAGTTCATAAGACACGCATCAGATGTGAAATGAGGGTTGAATTGAATTTAATTCAGTTAAGTGACTATCATCAAATTTTTGCATGCTGTGATATTTTTGTCTCTCATCATCGCAGACAAAGCTTTCAGATGGGACTCTTTCATCTCCTACATGTGGATGCTGCTGCCATCAAGCTTGAGTCTGTGGAATCACATCCCGTATGTGGCTCTCCAACCGAGCAGTGAGGGACAGACAGACATGGGACAGTTCTTCACAGAAAAAAAAAAGAAAGGAAGGAATGAAGGATGGAATTTCTGGATGGAATAGAGCTCATTCCCCCCAAACCTAAAAAAAAAAAAAAAACATCAGTGCATCAGTGTTGAGCATATGAAGAAATATCAGCAGTGTCCTGTGTGTTTTACTGTGTCTTGCTGTAGGCTGAGCGTCTGTCTGTCTGTGGGAGTGAAACAAAAGACACACACTGCTGATGATTCCAGTCTGTAGTCTGGGACTTTTTGAGAGCGTGCAGTACGTGTTTATCCCATCCAGCCACTGTCTGCACCGGCTATCTGCTCCTCTTTCAAGCACGCTCATAAGGGATCGTCTGGAGTGCTACGCTTGCCACCTCTCATGCTTTTTTGTCTTCTGTGATGGGGAATCTTTTTTGAAAGGAATTAAACTGTGATGTTAGTGCTTTCAGTTGCTCCGGGACATTGCCGCCATGGGCTAAACGAGAGACTGTAAAAAGAAAGATAAAAATTTGGACTGCTCACTCATTCATTTAGATGGGATTCAAATTAGAGTGAAATACACTTTTGAGCTGGGACAGTAAAGTTGGCAAAGGATAAACATTCAGCCGTAATGTTGTATTCCCTTTGTCAAGGGGTAAAATGGAGAAAGGGGTTATAAATGCATCGGTCGCTTCACCGGCTTTCCTCCAACCTCCAACTTCTTGGCAATCATGGATGCTCAGATCCATTACCGGAGGTCTGCTATTTGGACTAGTCGTTAGAAGGATGTGAAGCATCAGTGGAAAAGAAACTGCTCATCCCAGGAGGGCTTTAGACAACACAGGAAATTATAGTGTGTTCATATTCCCACATGTGCGTACGAAAGTTGAGGACAGAAGTAATGTTCAAATATACGGTTCATTGTTGTCTGTGGATTCCTCAGTGGAGCAAAACGCTTACCTGCTGATAGCGCATATTATTGGTTGTTTATTTGCATGCACTGTCTGCCGTTTTTTATTGCTCGATTACTAAAGGAATTATTATTATCAGCTACCTGTGTAAATGTGCCAAGAAAATCTGTGCTGAATGAAACTGGTATGGTGCAGTTTCCGATGTTCTGAATGTTATAGTACATCATACTCCTGCGATCTGGCATACTTTATTAGCACATTTGTGACTCCAACACTTTGATCCAGCCAAATGAATCGGTTCTTTACAATGCTGAAATTTGAATTTGTCAACATTGAGTCTGGATATGTAACTGATTAGAACATTCTTCTACATTATTTGATGTATAACGTCTGCTATGATCAATAGAAAATGTACAAAACATTGCTTTTAAATAAAATTCAATTAGTGCCCGCTTTCAGCAGATGCTATTATTGTGAAATTAACTGTTCAGGCAAACAGGTTTGTGTTAAAGGCATAGTCTAGTGAGCCTAATTTGCACATGAGAGAAGCATATTTAGACTGAAAATAAAGAATGTTTGCTCTAGAAAAAAGTAACAACAGTTGTTGTTAATTTGCCCTTCATTTGTCCTTCAATTCTGCTTGCTGATGTGGCGATATTTACTTTGTCAATTTGCTTTACCCCTGAAACACTTAGATTTAATCATAAAATGTTAGGATTGTACTTTTGACACAGTGTCTCCGTTTTGCATATGTACTTGTATGTACTGTATATGAGTATTCGTGTGTGTGTGTGTGTGTGTGTGTGTGTGTGTGTGTGTGTGTGTGTGTGTGTGTGTGTGGGTTGGTTTATGTGATTTATGAGGACACAAATTTGTATAATGACGTGTATTACACTGGTATTACTTCTTATAGGTGGTTTATGAGGACATTTCAAAAGTCCTCATAATTCAAATAGCTTAAAAAACATAAAAAACAATGTTTTATTAAACATGTAAAAATGCAGAATGTTTCCTGTGATGGGTAGGTTTAGGGATAAGGGCAGTGTAAGGGGATATAATATACAGTTTGTACAGTATAAAAACCATTACGCCTATGGAGAGTCCTCATAATGCTGTTGCACCAACATGTGTGTGTGTGTGTGTGTGTGTGTGTGTGTGTGTGTGTGTGTGTGTGTGTGTGTGTGTGTGTGTGTGTGTGTGTGTGTGTGTGTGTGTGTGTGGTGTGTGTGTGTCTATATATATATAAGTGTGTTTCCTCTGTCGCAGCACATGATTTTCAGTAGCTGTGCCAATTTAATTATGCCTGAGAAACGCTGGCGGTCAGCTGCATTCTGGAGTTGTTCAGCTAATTGCATCATCTCAGTGAAACAGGGTCGTTAACCTAATTATTTGTCTGTGACTGAAGGGGAAATAGAAATGTCTATGATTAAAACAAATGAAAAAGCGAATATAATAATCTTCAAACCATTCATTGGCTTAATTTTAAATGGTGCAATAGATTTGTATAGCGCAAATGTTGTCTATGTAACAATTGTAAACTGTGCATTAGGAATCAAGCCTTTTGTTGCTGTTTGTTTAATGTATTTATTTATTTGCATTTGTGTACCCATTGTTAAGGGTTAACTACCTAAAAATACAGTAGTGCTACAGACAGTGGTTTAGCTATACAGCAATATTTAAATAATCACTGTTTGCGCTCTCTCATTATGCTTCCTTGTAATTATTGGCTTGTTTTGATAAATTGGTTTGTTTGAACAGTACAGTATACAAATAATGCAATGATCAAATAATCAATTGTCCGATTTATTTACATGGTAGTGCAATATTTTTGTTTATCAATGTTTGTCACTATGTTTTTGACTCAAGTAATAAACATTAGTATACAATATAATGAATAAACTGGTAAATTGGTGAATAACCTGAATAAATTGTCACCATAATCCAAATAATTTCTAAATGCAGTACATTTTAAAAATAGATATATTTGTATATAGCTTCAAATGTACTAACATATTAGCAGTTAGTAACCTGCCCAGTAAATTATTCTTTCCCCAAAAAAAATCTAGATTGATTGTAGTTGCTACATCATCTGCTTGTGTCTTGAGAAAACAGTTTTTAATGAAGCTTCTGCAGTTCATCCAGTATTTTCGTTTCATTAAATGTCTAATTAAGTATGTACAGGCATGTGATGCTTAAAATCAATTCAAGATTTATAATAATCGGATAACATGGAACAGCAGCATTTTGTAATTTGATCGCATGAAAAATGAGACAAAGAGACATGGGTTGAGTGGAAAAACACACACCTGAACCTGGTTTATGTGTGTATTTGTAATTTTTCCAGGCCTCCGAATGAGACATTTAAACTCAGCTGATCTTTACCATGTTTTTTTTTTCTTCAGTTTGCATGTTCCCAAGGAATCTATGATCTCTACCTCTACACATTTGGTGCGTTTATATCCATGAATAGTTTCTTTAAAAGCATATCAGTGGTGTGTGTACTCTACAAATGTCTCTACAGTTTTTTGTTCAATTCTGTATTTGTACAGAAGAAGAGGAAACGGTGCTGATCCCTGCCTTTGAATGACATAAAACACTTAGAAAGTAAATTAACTTAGAAAGTAGATTAAATTAGCAAAAACTAGTTTCTTGTTATTATTCTGAATAAATATTAAATAATATTGACAGACCTGATTATATAAAATGCAAAATGTCTGTTCACATCAAGTCCATATTTTGTGCAAGAAAAATATTGAAATATTGTGCTGTGATAATTTTAGTAAGATGCTTTACTACATTTGTACTGTAAATGTTTGGTTGAAGCAATCAGGTACACAAACATTTTTGAGAGGTTCTTGTAAGTTCAGGCTGAACATTTTTTGTTTAGTCGCATCTCATTGTTGAAATTGCAATAAAGGAAATTACAGTTCTTATTGACTTACACTCACAGCATCTCTGTATTTCAAACATGACATGACACTTTTGCTTTCACGTTGCTGTTTTTTTTTGTTGCAGAATCATCTTTCTTTCTGAAGCCTGAAGAACATGAAGAAGCTTCTGGAGTTCAGGCCATCACAGACATTGTAATGCAGCCGCAGGAAGAAGATCCCATCTGGGCTTGATGAATGCTGGTCCTCTGCCAGCACACCCAAGCCCCGGAGGCCCGTCAGATCCAGGGGCTGACGCAACAGCGACTGATTTGACTGCAGCTCTAACAAGGTAGTATGTCATTGTGTTACCAGGCAATTGAGGTTATTATAGGGCGGGGCAGGCAGACGGGCCATGAGGTCAGCAGACCGTACCATCATTAGAAATGCAGGGCTGACCTACTTCAAACAGACTGTACTGCACTTGCCTGCTCTCAGACCAACCGGTTCTGCATGGAAGCTGAAAAAAGTGCCAATAATATGAATTTGTTGCTTTGAAGATAAGGAATTCAGTGCTGCTGCAAAAATATGTTTGATCCAACATGATCTCACGGCAATTTGTGAGTATTTTTTATGAGGTGGATAATTCGTACGAATTCATACGACCTCACTCGTACGAATTCATATTATTTTTGCTAAATCATACATATTTTACAAGTTGCCCAATTCATCTGAATTTGTACAAATGACCTACCCCTAAACCTAGTGAGTTCGTACAAATTTGTACGAATTGGTCATGAGATAGCGTTGGATCGATCTAGAGAAGCACCGATTGATCGGCTGCTGACCGCAATTGGCCGATTTCCACATGATCAGCCATGACCGGTGACCGGCCGGTCAGTCTGACATATGCCGATTTTGTGCGATCACACGTGCACACGGATCTATGTCAGAAAAGAAAATAATTTTTCTTTTTGAAATGAACAAATTTTTTTGTTGGATATTGGATGTGAAAATAAGGAAATGGTTCCATATTCAATTCAATTCAATTCAATTCAAATTTATTTGTATAGCGCTTTTCACAATACACATTGTCTCAAAGCAGCTTTACAGAAAGTGCATTTCAGAAATGTACATAGAAAAATACAGTTAGTTAATCATGTATTAATTTAGGGCATAACATATCGCCGGCGTTGAGTCGTCTCTTCACAGGCGTCGAGTCGTCTCTCCACAGGCGCTTAGTCGTCTCATCACAGGTGTTGGGGCATCTGAAGTCTCCATGAGAGGCTGGATACAAACTGGAGCTGACGAACGCTATTTACCTCGGGACTAGCGTCCCGAGATAACAGCAGAAAAGCAGATGGGAAATAATTAGCATAGCTGATGTTCATAATGTTAATGCATTCGAACTGATTCAGCAGTAGTATAAAAGGTAAGCATTAAGTGAATGCTTGGTTAAAAAGATGCGTCTTTAATCTAGTTTTAAACTGGGACAGCGAGTCTGAGTCTGGAACAGTATCAGGAAGGCTATTCCAGAGTTTAGGAGCTAAATGTGAGAACGCCCTCCCTCCTCTAGTGGACTTAGATATCCTAGGAATGACCAGAAGCCTCGAATTTAGTGATCTTAAAGAGCGCGATGGATTGTATGGCGATAGAAGGTCTGTTAAATACACAGGAGCTAAACCATTTAGGGCTTTATAGGTCAGTAGTAATACTTTGTAATTGATACGGAACTTTATAGGTAACCAGTATAGAGATGATAAAATTGGTGTTATATGATCATATTTTCTTGACCTAGTAAGAACTCTAGCGGCTGCATTTTGCACTAACTGTAGCTTGTTTATTGAGGATGCAGGACAACCAGCTAATAAAGCATTACAGTAATCTAGTCTCGAGGTCATGAATGCATGAACTAACTTTTCTGCATCAGAAACAGATAGCATGTTACGTAGCTTAGCAATGTTTCTAAGGTGGAAAAAGGCTGTTCTTGTAACATATGAAATATGATTTTCGAAAGTCAAGTTGCGGTCTAGCATAACACCCAGGTCTTTTACTGTAGTGGATAAAGTAACAGGACATCCTTCTAAATTAAAGTTGTATTGTAAGGGATTTTGTGGGTAGTTTTTTGGACCGATAAGTAATACCTCCGTTTTATCTGAATTTAATAGCAGGAAATTACAGGTCATCCAGCATTTTATATCTTTTAGACACTGTCAAGCTAGATAAGTTAGTGTTTTCATCTGGTCGTGATGAGATATATAATTGAGTGTCATCAGCATAACAGTGAAAATTAATTCCATGTTTTCTTATAATATTACCAAGTGGCAGCATATATATTGAGAATAGCAGAGGGCCTATGACAGATCCTTGCAGCACTCCATAGTCTACTGATGTTATCTTCGATTTTTCCCCATTTAAACAGACGAAATGGTAACGGTCTGATAAGTACGATCTAAACCAGCTTAATGCCTGTCCCTGAACACCAGTGTAGTTTTGTAGTCGATCTAAGAGTATTTTATGATCTATAGTGTCGAACGCAGCACTAAGATCAAGTAGAACTAGTATTGAGATACAGCCTTGGTCAGAGGCTAAAAGTAAATCATATGTAATTTTAACTAGCGCAGTTTCTGTGCTATGATGCGGTCTGAATCCCGACTGAAATTTTTCATAGATATCATTTTCTTGCAAGAAAGAACACAATTGAGCGG
Source organism: Chrosomus eos (assembly GCA_036326025.1). Taxonomy (NCBI): domain Eukaryota; kingdom Metazoa; phylum Chordata; class Actinopteri; order Cypriniformes; family Leuciscidae; genus Chrosomus; species Chrosomus eos. The sequence continues at coordinate 31,757,994 of CM070831.1, forward strand.
ACACAATTTTTTCTAGTATTTTAGACATAAATGGAAGATTTGAGATGGGTCTGTAATTTGCTAGGTTATTTGGATCTAATTGCGGTTTCTTAATGAGAGGTTTTATTACTGCCAGCTTGAATATTTTTGGAACATGACCTAAAGATAAAGACGAGTTAATAATATTGAGAAGAGGCTCTTCCACTACAGGTAATACTTCTTTAAGTAGTTTAGTGGGTATTGGATCTAATAAACATGTTGTTGGTTTAGATGCAATGATAAGTTTATTTAGCTCTTCCTGTCCTATAGTTGTAAAGCGGTGTAGTTGTTCTAGAGGGGCCATAATTGAGGCTGAGTCATAAGACACCATAGAGGATTGTACATTTACAATTGTGTTTCGGATGCTTTCTATTTTCTCATCGAAGTAATTCATAAAATCATTACTACTATATTGTAACGGAATATTTTGCTCTGGAGATGTCTGATTATTTGTTAGTCTAGCCACGGTGTTAAATAAAAACCTTGGATTATTTTGGTTATTTTTTATTAGTTTGCGGATATGCTCAGCCCTGGCTGATTTTAGAGCCCTTTTATAACATGACATACTGTCTTTCCACGCGATTCTAAAGACCTCTAAATTAGTTTGTTTCCATTTACGATTTAAGTTACGAGTTTCTCTCTTGATAGCATGCGTAGCACTGTTGTACCATGGTGCTTTAGTTTTCTCTCTAACCTTTTTTAATCTAATTGGTGCAACAATATCTAGAGTACTAGAGAAAACGGTGCTCAAACTGCTAGTCATTTCCTCTAGTTCATCTGTTTGTTTGGGTTTACTGAGCAGCTGAGATAGATCAGGTAAGCTATTTGAGAATCTATCTATAGTGGTTGGAAGGATTGTTCTGCCTGGTCTATAACGTGGTGCAACATGACAAATTTCAGCAGTACGTATTATGCAAGTTACCATGTAATGATCAGTGAGATCGTCACTTTGCGGTATAATATCTATATCGGTTGGATCGGTTCCATATGATATAATTAAATCTAGTGTATGATTTAGACGATGAGTGGGACCACTGACGTTTTGCTTCACCCCAAAAGAGTTTAATAAATCTGTAAACGCAGCCCCTAACGCATCATTTGTATTATCTATGTGTATGTTAAAGTCGCCAACAATTATTGCTTTATCGACATTGACCAATAGGTCTGAGAGAAAGTCTGTAAAATCTTTTAGGAAATCAGCATATGGCCCTGGAGGTCTATATACGGTAGCCAAGGCTAGAGATAATAAGGATTTCTTTCTTACATCTAAGAGCGTAACATTTAGCACAAGTACTTCAAACGAATTAAACCTATGACAAGTTTTCTGAGTAACATTAAGAATATCTCTATAGATTGTTGCAACACCGCCGCCGCGACCAATCAGACGGGGCGCATGCTTATAACAGTATCCTGGCAGAGTAGACTCATTTAGACCGAAATAATCATTTGGTTTAAGCCAGGTTTCAGTAAGGCACAGAACATCGAAATTATTATCTGTGACCATTTCATTTACAACAAGCAGCGATGGGCGGGCCCTCGCACATGTAGCGCGTTGGGGAGTGATGCGGCCGCATATTCTGTTGCATATTCTGTAGCTCTGCCAACGCTTTTCAGACACTGCATGACGGTGTTATACGTCACTTCCTGTTGCCAGCAGGTGGCGCTATGACTGTGGGTGAATGTGGGCATGTACATGAGTTCAGGGCGGGACTCCTATCCTACATGTAAAGTTTGGTGCAGCTGTGAGCATGTACACTGAAGTTACAACCACTTCCTGTGTCATGGCGATGAGTTGATCTTTGATGCCATGCCACGGACACACCGATTGACGAAAACTTGCAGATAGCACAACTTTTCATCGTTAATGCCTTTAGAAGGCACAGCAGAAATTTCAAGTCGATTGGACTAAATCCCTAGGAGGAGTTCGTTAAAGTACGGAGTGTGTAAATCAGCCAAAATATGATGAAAATTTCAAAATGGCCAACTTCCTGTTGGGTTTAGGGCATTGCTCCAAGAGGCTTTTTTGTGCGTCTGGACATGGTTGATGTGCCACAGAAATTTCGTACATGTAGGTCAAACGTGCGGCGGGGGCTGCTTCGTTAAAGGTCACTTCCTGTTGCCAGCAGGTGGCGCTATGACTGGGGGTGAATGTCGGCATGTACATGTGTTCAGGGCGGGACTCTTGTCAAGCGTGCAAAATTTGGTGCAGATCTGAGCATGTACAGCAAAGTTACTCCAACTTCCTGTTTCATGGCGAATCATCGATGCCACAAACACGCCCATTGACGAAAACGCACAGATAGCACAACTTTTCATCGTCAATGCCTTTAGAAGGCACAGCAGAAATTTGAAGTCGATCCGACTAAATCCCTAGGAGGAGTTCGTCAAAGTACGGAGTGTGTAAATCGTCCCAAAATGGCCGCCAAATTCAAAATGGCGGACTTCCTGTCGAGTTTAGGGTATGGGTTCTTGAGGCTTTTTTGTGCGTCTTGATATGATACACGTCCCCACCGAATTTCGTGCATGTAGGTCGAACATGGACGAGGGGCTAATTTTTTCTAATTTTCTAGGTGGCGCTAGCGAGCCATTTTGCCACGCCCATCCGCGAAACCCACAAAATACAAAATTTTTCACCAGTCCTGACATGTGTGCAAAATTTGGTGACTTTTCGAGCATGTTGCAGCCTCGAAAATGGGGCTTACTTTGCAGAAAAAAAAAAAAAAAAAAAAAAAAAAAAAAGAATCCTAACAGTTTCAAGAGGGACCTCGCACCTTAGTGCTCGGGCCCTAATAACCGCCTTAGGTGTGAGCGATCTGATGTTTAGAAGACCTAGCTTTAGAAATTGTTTTTGTTCACTGATATTTAGATTTTCTGGTTTAATTACAATAATATTCTTGCTAGATCCTACAGTAGGTTTATTTTTTGGCCTCACTAAGCGAGGAATAGACACAGTTTCTATATAATGTTCTACATTGGTACTTATATCAATTAAGTTGGGACAGCAAAGACTGTGATTTGGACTTTGACTTACTAGTCAGATGGTGTGTAGCGTCTTGGAGATGTTGTTCGACAGAACAGCCACTCCGATTCTGCTGGGGTGCAGGCCATCAGGACGGTACAGCCTAGGTCGCTCCCAAAACAGATTCCAATTATTTACAAAGAGCAGTTTCTGTTCATTACACCATGACATTAACCATTCATTTAAAGCAAATAATCTACTGAACCTTTCTTGTCCAAGTCGGTACGTGGGAAGCGGTCCAGACACGACGATCGTTGCTTCAGGCGATGTGCTGCGTACCGTCTCGATCAGGCTCCTGTAGTCCTTCTTCAGAACCTCCGTCTGCCGCAGCCTGATGTCGTTCGTTCCCGCATGCAGCACGACAGCTCCGACGCGCTCGTCACCGTTCAGGATCTCGGGAACCTGCGCAGCGACATCAAGAACACGAGCACCAGGAAAGCAGTGAGTGCACACCTTACCTTTACCCGAGGTAGCACGGACATGACGGACCATGGAAGTGCCGATGATCACGGCGTCATCGCGTTCCGACTCGCGAAGAGGGGAGAAGCGGTTCCGGGTGGAGATCTCGAAGACCGGGAGGGGCGGAGAGGTTCTTGCTCTGGTCCTGGCTCGTGTCGTGACCCAGGGTGCAGGAGTGATTGAAGGCAGAGATGATCGCGTCCTCCTGGGCAGAGAAACGCACGGAGTAGACGAAGTCGGAGTCAAAGTCAAAAAGTTACTAACCACTGACTTGTGAGCATCGGCGCGTGATGTTTCAAGCGCTGATCGCCGATCTCGCAGCTCGGCTTGCTTCTCCAGCAGGTGTGTAACCATGTGTAAAATGCAAACGGGTGTAAAATGAGACACTCGATAGGCGCGAGGCCACGCGTGAAATGCTAGCGGGCTAAAGGCTAGTAGCCGAGATTCGGAAAGTTGGATCTAAGTAGCGATATCAAAGCAATCCGATTGTTTTTTATAAGGAATATTATCTAGGATAAGTTCACATGATATAAAAATAGAAAGTGCCTGTTTATAATTGAGTGGTAAAGAAGAAAATCAAGGATTAATGAATCAATTCGACGGAGCTCCAAACACAAACACAGACCGCACGCGCATGCGCAGATTCATGAATGTGAATCCATATCACTGCACTTAAGATGTGTGTGAATTTCCCACACGAGGAGTAATTTATATAGTTCTATTTCATAGTGATTACTGTTAAAAAAATGTTCTATGAAAAATGTTCTACTAAAGAAAAGAGAGAAAATAAATATTTGTGTGTGCAATAAAGTGGTTAGAAAAAATTAAATCGGAATTGACTAAAATCGGTATCGGCAGGTCAAACTCGATGAAAAATCGGAAATCGGAATCGGCCTAGAAAATCGTAATCGGTTCATCTCTAGTTTGAACACAATATAAAATACACATACACTGTCTATGGTGTCAATGAAGCTGGGAGTTACCACAATGAAAGAGAATTATCTCAACATAATTAAAGATTAAGTGTGTTTTTAATTTATATACTCACTGTAAATAAACCATTTGTAGGCTGATTCCTCTGAAAACTGTAAATACTGACTTTCAAAACATTGACCTATTTGTTTGAGCATCACAGCCAGCCAATGTGGAGAGGCTGTTTTTCTGTCCAACAGCAGACAGTGGGTGTGTCCAGGACTCCTGTTTAAAAACATTTATTTTACAGTTTGTTTGATGACACTAATGTCACATAAATTACACAAGATGTATACAGTTCTACCAGAAAGACTCGGGAGAATTAATTCGGAGACAATAAACTTTTATTATGAGCTCAGCAAACAATCAAATTCTTTGGCGTAGGCCCCGTCCGTAACTCGCATTCAGAGGGTACGGAATCTGCGTATCCTGCCTGAGATGAAGGCAGGGGCGCAGCCCACCCCCTGCGAAGTAAGGAAGGGTGCCATCTGGTGGTGGTGGGGTAGAAGGAGGAGAGGACATCCTGGCGTCTCCAGGGTAGAGGAGAGAGTCCGTCTGAAGGTGATGGGAAGGAAGGAGGGGGGGACCCGGCATATAAATGTTTAGGGAGATGAAGAAAAGTCCCGTCTGGTGGTGGATGGGGAGGATGGAGGTGGTTGAAGCAACAACATCTGCGAACTCAAGACATGAGTAAGTACCGCCCTTTTACCGCTAGTAAGCTGTTAAGATATGATTGGATAAATGAGAAGGTAATACATGATGTGAACGATTGAGTCTTCCTGGCAGAACTTGCGCTAAGCTTCATTTCCTGTCTGCCTCACTTTTGATTGGTTGCCTTTTGAACTTGCCTTAATTCTTCATGGCATAGACCCAACAAGGTGCTTGATACATTCCTCAGAGATTTTGCTCCATATTGACTTGATAGCATCACGCAGTTGCTGCAGATTCGTTGGCTGCACATCTATGATGCGAATCTCCGGTTCTCTATTGGATTGAGATCTGGTGACTGTGGAGGTCATTTGAGTATAGTGAACTTATTGTCAAGAAACCAGTATGAAATGATTTGAGCTTTGTGACATTAGCTTTGTGACATAGTGCATTAATCTGATAAAAATTGCCATCAGAAGATGATACACTTTGGTCATAAAGGGATGGACATGGTCAGCAACAATACTCAGTTAGACTGTGGCATTTAAACTATGCTCAGTTGGTGCTAAAGCGGGCCACATTCTGCCTCGATACAAGGCAGATTGGATCCATGCTTTCATGTTATTTTTGCCAAATTCTGATCCATCTGAATGTCACAGCAGAAATTGTGATTCATCAGACCAGGCAACATTCTTCCGGTATTCTATTGTCCAATTTTGGTGAACCTGTGTAAATTGTAGCCTCAGTTTCATGTTCTCAGCTCATAGAAGTGGTCATCCGGTATGATCTTCGATTATAGTCTGAGAAATAATCACTGTTATCACGATTATCATGATTATTATGCATTCATTCATTTCACAACAATGTATAAAGTCACATGAACTCTTTAGATTTTAAAGTGTTATTTATTGCTGCCTTTTGAAACAGAAATAACACAGTTACCAAATAGTACAGCACAAAATAATAATAAATACATAAAATAAGTCCATCTATCACTTTGGAATTATAGAAAGTTGACCTCTGCTCTGTAAACATCAGTGACAGTATTAGGGGAATTAACTGCACTGTCATTGTCCTCAACTGTCATAGGTATGATAATAATATTTTTAATACTTAATCTTTTCTTTTACATGTGGGATGTGGCCTGAGAAAATCATGTCTATTATTTTAGTTTGTTTGTTTGAAGTTTAAGATATGGAGGTTGTTCGGCCAGGCTCAAGTGTATCTGTTTGCGTCTTATGAGACATCTCTCTGTCGACTCTAGTTCTCCCTCGTGCACCCAGCTCCTCTGGGGCTGAATGCTATGGTTCACACGTGGCCGAGGCTACGTCTGTACTCTTTTCCCCCGATCGCTCTGCTCACGGGAATTCGCCAGGACAAGATTCATCTCACCTTGATCACCCTGTGATGGGCAGGCAGAGTGTGGTTCTCGGATCTAGTGTCTCTCCTCAATGGCTCTCCTTGGGAAATTCCGGACAAGAGGGACTTTCTGTCTCAATACTCCAGGGGGCTCAATACTCCACCCCCGACCTGAACTTGTGGATGCTGTGGGCTTGCCCTCTGAGGGGGCCTAGCTCATAGAAGCTGGTCTATTAACTGAGGTTGTTGAGACCATTCCTCACTCTAGAGCTCCCTCTATGAGGAAACTGTATGCCCTGAAGTGGAAAGTGTTCATTCCAGGATTCCGACCAGAAAAGAAATAACCTGCTTCGTCCAGTTAGGGCATTGGATGCCCACAGAGCTGAGAGAGAGAGAGAGAGAGAGAGAAGAGAGAGAGAGAGAGAGGGAGAGAGAGAGAGAGAGAGAGAGAGAGAGAGAGAGAGAGAGAGAGAGAGAGAGAGAGAGAGAGAGAGAGAGAGAGAGAGAGAGAGAGAGAGAGAGAGAGAGAGAGAGAGAGAGAGAGAGAGAGAGAGAGAGAGAGAGAAGAGAGAGAGAGAGGAGATTTATTATAGGCGTATTGAACATTTGTATAACCAAATAAATACTATAGTTAGAATTATTTTAGCAAAACTATGGTTAATTTGTGGTTATCATGGTTTAACTACAATATCCATGTTTTATATTTTATTCGTAGTAAAACCATTGTACATTTTTGTAAGGGGAGAGAGACAGGGTCAGCGCGTGTTGCACAACCTTTATCTGAGAAGTTTACTAAGTTCACTAAATTCCCGCCCTCTCCACGACTTCACCCAAACCCTTTTCTTTTTTTTTCAGTGTTTTTTTCAGTGAAAATCATTCCAAACACTATCATCGCAATTTTTCCCTGCATATCGTGATACCATGCTTATTCTGAAATCTCACGAAATTTTGAGAGATTTCCTGTGTTCACAGTCGAGACTCTGGTTGAAAATCTGTTGCACCGTGTCCTAACTACACGCGACGCGACGCCGCAACATGAGATAAAAGGTATCTTTTCCATGTTAATCAGAGTTTTTGTCCTAACCAGACGCGACGGCGACACGCGAACTTTCTAATTTAGAAACGGTTCATACTTCTGCGGCTGACAGATCCGCCCACACAGAGATCTCATTGGATGGAAGTTCTGTGTGTCATAAATATTTAATCATCAAACATGGACGACGAGGAACTGATTGTCGAAGTTCAAAGGCATTCAATTCTCTACGATAAATCCCACAAATTCCACAAAGACATCAGGAAAAAGGATTCCGTCTGGAGAAGTATAGCTGAAGCATTGAATACACACGCTGTTCTGAATGGCTGTGATTTTTGATTGACGTGTGGCGTCTCACAGTCGCGTCGCGTCTAGTGTGGACAGACACACTTGCTGTCGCTGGAATTTTATCGTGTCGCGTGTAGTTAGGACACGGTGTTAGTGTGTGGTGTGCTGTCTTTATCACATCATGGCACACCACACACTATAGGAGCAAAATGGTCAAATCTAGGATTTTTTGTCCTCATGTTTGTGGTCTATCACATTTTGCTCCTATAGTGTGTGGTGTGCTGTCTTTATCACATCATGGCACACCACACACTATAGGAGCAAAATGGTCAAAATCTAGGATTTTTTGTCCTCATGTTTGTGGTCTACCACATTTTGAAAATCTTATAAGATGTAAAAAATCTTTTGGTGTGTACCCATCATAAGCAGAGTCAAGGCTATCTCTCTTCCTTATTTCTACTCCTACTCTTTTGGCAGTCCAGGCCCATTCAACTAGGAGTAAGGTTGACTCTAAGGCTCTAGTGTTAGGAGTTTCAATTCAAGATGTTTGTGATGCGGCAGGCTGGTCCTCACCGCACACATTTGTGAGGCTTTATGACCTAGACTTGGGCTCTACACCTGGGACTCATGTGGTCTCGTCCTAGTGCTTTCTCGATTCACACTAGACAGACACTGGTTATTATGGCGTGGTGGGTTGATACGTTTATACGTTCCCATAGTGTTAATTGACGCAGCGTAATATCTCTTGAAAGGGAATGCCTTGGTATGACTGTACCCTCAGTTCCCTGAAGAGGGAACGAGATGCTGCGTGGCCATGCAATACCTTCTGTTCAATTCAATTCAAATCACTTTAGTCATCCCCAAGGGGCAATTTAAATAACACAAGAGCAGCATATATTCAACTACACACAGTACATCATCAATGAAATAAATAAATATATAAATATATAGAAAATAAGAATAAAAAGTGGATAGGATGAGAGCATCAGTCTATGGCATGTTTTAGTGCAGTTCAAAGATTTGGGGGGCGGACAGTGGCCAAAGTTTAGTAGCAGGACAGCCCTGGGGACAAAGGTCACCTTCCTCCTCTGGGTCTTACAAACTTGACAGCGGAGTCTGCGCCTTGAGGATAGCCACTCAAACATAAAAAAACATAGCATGTGATGGATCACGAAGGATCCTACAGGCAGTCTTCAAGGTTTGCTGTTCACATAAGATGGACAGAGCTCTCAGGGGTGTCCAATAATTCTGGAACACACTTTAACAATTTGATGTTTCTGTTTTGAAAATTAATGGAGTAAAACCAACAAGTGAAGGACAGGGTTATCACACTTTCAATAAATGAGTAGTAAAATGTGGTTAAAATGTCCTTGTTTACATCAAATGATTTTAATTTCCTGAGCAAGTATTGCTGCTGATGACATTTCTTCAGAATTTTCTCTGTGTTAGATGAAAACTTCAACTGGTTATCAAAAATAGTCCCTATGTATTTATACTCCTCTACAAGCTCTACCAGCTTTCCCTTGATGGTAGTAGTGACTGCTTCAGTCAACTGCCTGTGCTTTGGTGAAAAGGTCACTATTATCTCCTTGGTTTTATCCAAATTCAGCTCTAAACAGGGCTTTTTACACTACTTCACAAACTCCTGCAGAGCTGAACTATGATCATGGAGGGAACCTGAAAGCAGAGACAGAACAACTGTGTCACCTGCAAATTTCACAATGTGACAGTTTGACTGTGTAGACCTGCAGTTATCTGTGTAGATAATGTAGAGAAGGGAAGAAAGGACACACCCTTGTGGCGAACCTGTTGACATAATCCGGACTTCTGAGAAGGTGTCATTGACCAAAACCCTCTGTGTCCTCTTGGTCAGAAAGTCTATAATCCACAAGGTAAGTTGATGATTCAAGTGAAAGTGGTTACTGCGCTTCTCTACCAGAATGTGTGGCTGCATGGTGTTAAATGCCGACGAAAAGTCAGCAAACAGAAGTCTGGCTGTGGAGTTTGGGGTTTCCAGATGTTTGTGGATATTGTCTAGGATGAACATTTTTGCATCGTCGACAGGGTCCGCCCTAAGGGTCCGCCCACAGATATTATCTGGACCTGGTGCCTTAATTACTTTAGTACTCTTAAAGGCACTGACCACTTCTATCCAATCTGGTGAAAAAGATATTCAGGTCATTAGATAGTGAGGTCGGGCTACAGCCTGCAACCTGGATGGGCTTGCGACTGCAAGTACCGAAGTTAACTGCTGCCATACTTTTAAGGCCCTGCCATGCAGTACGGAGGTTGCCCTTAGCTAACAGATAGGCCTGGAAAAACTTGGCATGGAGTATCTTAGAATCACAAATTGTCCGCACTTCACGTAAATGTACACTACAATCCCACTTGGGAGAAAAAAAAGACAAAAAAAAGCATAAAACGCATAAACACACTACTCTCTGTGCCGTTAGGTCGCCACACGAACAGCGCCCCCACCTCCCTGCGTGCCTGTTAGCGTTTTGCTTCAGTCTTTTAGAAGCTAGTGTTATACTGTTTGGGCAGGCTTTATAGTTTCCTAGTTAGTGACATCACCCACCTCTGTCACAACACTGGACTGATTTCACACTTGCTTCACGACGCAATCACGCCTAGTGTTCCCACATCATCAAACGACGCAGCGTCTCGTTCCCTCTTCAGAGAACCTCTGATACAGTCATAACCATGGCGTTTTGCATGAAAATCCCAGTAGATCTGCCGTTTCCTAAATGCCCAAATGACACCAACAATCATGTCACGTTCAAAGTTACTTAAATCACCTTTCTTTCCCATTCTGATGCTCAGTTTGAACTTTAGGAGATTGTCTTGACAATGTTTACATGCCTACATGCACAATATTCTAAATCCCTTTTATTATTTTATGTTTTGTAAATTTAATAATTTTAGTATTTAATAAGCGGGTAATTCACAGAGACGATGGCAATGTAACAGCATGTCTAGCACAATCTCGAATACAAATAGTAACCGACTCTGAAGGCAGGGAAACAAGGAAGTTAAATACACACAGATATAAAACTAAAGGACTAACAGGTGTCATGATCACATCAATCACCTTAGTAACTAATGATAGCTTGAACAGAGACAACAGGAAACCAAGAGAAGCGAACTAAAAGTCCATGAAAATGAAACTAAATGAACAAATAACTGAACAATCCTGACAAAATGTAACTGATTGAAGTACTTCATGCAGCAATTGATGATATCATTGACATTATGAAGACAGGCATTTTTCAAAAGCTAAAAGCCCTGATGATCTAAGCCATCAATTGCATCATAATTTAATTTGCATCTTTCCCTCTTAGCTATAGATGTAATTGAGATTATTCAGGGCTGTGGAGAGAGCACCGTCGAGTGCTCCAATGTATAACAAGCAACTAGTCTACACATGCTGCACGAGCAGTATGCTGAAATATGGCTTCATATGACTCACTGCCATAATGTTTCTGTTCCTTTTACAAAAACAGCGTTAAAGGGTTAGTTCACAAAAAAAAAAAAAAATCCATCATTAATTACTCACCCCATGTCATTCCAAACCCTTAAAGGGTTAGTTCGCCATTTAAGACATGAAGTTGTATGCAATCCTTACCAGCAATAGTGCATACACACTGACCCACTCTGTAGTCACCTCGCTGGTCAGAGTTCTGGCCGCTGGAAGTTTTTCAATAAAGTACTCCCGGTTAGTTTCCGGGGCCACAAAACTGTGCTTTTTTACGTGAAAAAATTATTTGCGTATCAAAGCTTGATTAATTTACCACACAAAAAACACGCCGGGACAAAATTCATACCCCAGTTTTAATCGGCACTATTTTCTTTCCATTTCTATCAATCCGCGCTGCTGTCAACGTCAACAGAGAGCACGTTCGGATCAGCTGTTCCATAGTGTTTACACAATCGATTGACAACGACGTAAAAAGTAGAAAATGAACAATGGTGCGAACTTGTAAATACCCAGGCTGTGACCACAAGAATGTGACAGGATCACCGTTCAGATTCCATCGTCGTTTTCCTGTTTCGGATATAGACGAGACAGCTTTGGCTGGTTGCCATCGGCTACTCTGCGGGAGCTAAAATATCCAGGATCAAGGATTATGTGCAGTGCTCACTTCAGCGAAGACGATTACATCCCCAACCAAGGAGGAAAAAGAAAAAAAAACAGATTTTAAAGAGTTTTGCTGCACCAGTACCATGGGGTAAGCTCTATTTACTAACTTTATGATCCCATGTAAACTGTACGGTAAACAAGCTGATGTTTAGACTCCAGTGGAAAACACGTGAAAAGATGTCTAATATAAAAATGGTATATGGGATATAGGTAGGCTACAATTTGCTGATAAAACTATTTGATTGAACACACACACAATTGAGGTTTCAGGGCTCTCAAGACATCCCGTCATTAGTTGTTGCCTTAATCTTACCCAGATACAATAGTGTTATTTTCTGATTGGCTAACAACACCAGATGAGACGCGCTTATTCCTGCCGGTCCAGAGTTTTGGGCGCTGCGGCATATTAAATATATTACAAATAGTTTTTCAGCGTGAGAAATGCAATGTGCGTGAGAGCGTGACAAAAGACCGAATGAGTGACTGTCACGCTCAATGCGTGACACTTGAGAGAGCCCTGAGGTTTTGTGTTGCAATCAATAACATTTCGGCATCGGTAAACTCCGGTTCATAAAGGTATCCCTTTGGCGTTGTGCTAAAATTGGTTTCATCATCAGAAGTTTCGCAGTCAGACATGTTGTCAGCGATTCGCGCTATTAACAGCTGATCCGAACGTGCTCTCTGTTGACGTTGACAGCAGCGCGGATTGATAGAAATGGAAAGAAAATAGTGCCGATTAAAACTGAGGTATGAATTTTGTCCCGGCGTGTTTTTTGTGTGGTAAATTAATCAAGCTTTGAAACGCAAATAATTTTTTCACGTAAAAACGCACAGTTTTGTGGCCCCGAAAACTAACCGGGAGTACTTTCTTGAAAAACTTCCAGCGGCCAGAACTCTGACCAGCGAGGTGACTGAGTGGGTCAGTGTGTATGCACTATATAGTGCTGGTAAGGATTGCATACAACTTCATGTCTTAAATGGCGAACTAACCCTTTAAGACCTTCGTTCATCTTCAGAACACAAATTAAGATATTTTTGATGAAATCTGAAAGCTTTCTGTCCCTACATTGACAGTAACGTTATTGCAACTTTCAAGGCCCAGAAAATAGTCCATGTAACTACAGTGGTTCAACCTTAACATTATGAAGCGACGAGAATACTTTTTGTGTGCAACCCCCCCCCCCCCCCCCCCCCCAAAATAACAACATTATTCAACACTCTCTTCTCTTCCACGTCATTCTCCTTCTCTGTTGACATAGTGTAAACAGTGCACTGTACTGTAGTCACATGGACTATTTTAATTATATCTTTACCACCTTTCTGGGCCTTGAATGTTAACGTTGCTGTCAATAGAGGGACAGAAAGCTCTCAGATTTCATCAAAAATATCTTGATTTGTGTTCTGAAGATGAAAGAAGGTCTTAAGCGTTTGGAACAACATGAGGGTGCGTAATTAATGACAGAATATATTTTTTGGGGTTTGGGTGAACTAACCCTTTAAAGCAGAGGAATGTATAGAACACTTAGAGACTAAAAAGGGACACCAAATGATATAAAGAGTCTGTTTAATTTAGAAATGTATCCACCACAAAGCACCCATGAGAAAAAAAAACATTAAAAAAGTATTGCGACAGCAAATGTATTGCGACAGCAAAGATATTGTTTACATTTTAAACAAGTTGTGATACACATGGAGATGGCAAAAAAACAAACTAAAAAACAAAACAACCACCTTGACCTGACTGCATAGCTACCTATTACAGTACACAGATATTTTCAGAATGACTAAACACAGCAGCATACACATGACAAATCAAAACATTATCCTGAAGGTGTGTGGAAACAACGTGGATGTAGTAAAAATGTGTCTGTGCATACATACAATGTGTGATCAGTGCGTCCAGAGCGCACCCCCTACGGAACAAAAATATATGGGAATATACTGCAAAATATAATGCGATATATTATTACATAATACTTTTCTATGTTTGGGAAACTAGTGCTTATAATTTCCAATATAACACAATATATGCATTGACCATGAATGGCTATTTATTGATACTTATAAAATGTTTATAAATTAAGACAAAAATAGCATTACATGTAATATTCACAAAGTTTTATCCTTTATTGTGTACATATATTACATATACATGTTCCCATATAAATGTGAATGTATGTTCACACACACACATATATATACAGTGGTGTGAAAAAGTGTTTGCCCCCTTCCTCATTTCCTGTTCCTTAGCATGTTTGTCACACTTAAGTGTTTCGGAACATCAAACCAATTTAAACAATAGTCAAGGACAACACAAGTAAACACAAAATGCAATTTGTAAATGAAGGTGTTTATTATTAAAGGTGAAAAAAAATCCAAACCATCTTGGCCCTGTGTGAAAAAGTGATTGCCCCCCTTGTTAAAACATACTATAACTGTGGTTGTCCACACCTGAGTTCAATTTCTCTAGCCACACCCAGGCCTGATTATTGCCACACCTGTTCACAATCAAGGCATCACTTAAATAGGAGCTGCTTGACACAGTAAGGTCCACCAGAAGATCCTTAAAAGCTACACATCATGCCGAGACCCAAAGAAATTCAGGAACAATTGAGAAAGAAAGTAATTGAGATCTATCAGTCTGGAAAGGGTTATAACGCCATTTTCAAAGCTTTGGGAATCCAGCGAACCACAGTGAGAGCCATTATCCACAAATGGCGAAGACATGGAACAGTGGTGAACCTTCCCAGGAGTGGCGGGCCGCCCAAAATTACCCCAAGAGCGCAGCGACGACTCATCCAAGAAGTCACAAAAGACCCCACAACAACGTCCAAAGAACTGCAGGCCTCACTTGCCTCAGTTAAGGTCAGCGTTCATGCCTCCACCATCAGGAAAAGACTGGGCAAAAATGGCCTGCATGGCAGAGTTCCAAGGAGAAAACCACTGCTGAGCAAAAAGAACATCAAAGCTCGTCTCAATTTCTCCACAACACATCTTGATGATCCCCAAGACTTTTGGGACAACATTCTGTGGACCGATGAGACAAAAGTGGAACTCTTTGGAAGGTGTGTGTCCAAGTATATCTGGCGTAGAAGGAACACTGCATTTCATAAAAAGAACATTATACCAACAGTAAAATATGGTGGTGGTAGTGTGATGGTATGGGGCTGTTTTGCTGCTTCAGGACCTGGAAGACTTGCCGTGATAAAAGGAACTATGAATTCTGCTGTCTACCAAGATATCCTGAAGGAGAATCTCAGACCATCTGTTCGTGTACTCAAGCTGAAACAAACTTGGGTTCTGCAGCAGGACAATGATCCTAAACACACCAGCAAGTCCACCACCGAATGGCTGAAGAAAAACAAAATGAAGACTTTGGAGTGGCCTAGCCAAAGTCCTGACCTGAATCCTATTGAGATGTTGTGGTATGACCTTAAAAAGGCCGTTCATGCTCGAAAACCCTCTAATGTAACTGAATTAGGACAATTCTGCAAAGATGAGTGGGCCAAAATTCCTCCAGGACGCTGTAAAAGCCTCATTGCACGTTATCGCAAACGCTTAGTTGCAGTTGTTGCTGCTAAGGGTGGCCCAACCAGTTATTAGGTTTAGGGGGCAATCACTTTTTCACACAGGGCCATTTTTTTTTCACCTTTAATAATAAACACCTTCATTTACAAATTGCATTTTGTGTTTACTTGTGTTGTCCTTGACTATTGTTTAAATTGGTTTGATGTTCCGAAACACTTAAGTGTGACAAACATGCAAAGGAACAGGAAATGAGGAAGGGGGCAAACACTTTTTCACACCACTGTACACACACAATCACGGAATGAGTAATAACATATTTCTAGTTCCCAGCATGCTTTGCTTCTGACTGTTAAATGGTAGCAAATGTTAAAATGAAGTGTTATTTAATGTGTTTTGAATTTAAAAGGTTTTCTGGTATCTCTGCATTTTAGGGGTTACCATTGTGCTGAAGAGTAGAGCCTGTGGCTAGGTTGACTATTGGCCAAGCACCATCAAGACTGTAATTACTATATTTAAAATAATAATAATAAAAAATGGTTATGCACTCATCAGTACAGTGATAGTCTCCTGGCTAAATACTTTCAGTTATACCTGTGCTTTTGTTAACTAGCTTGAAAATATAAAACATTTACAATGTAAATAATAAATAAGTATAATAAATATATTGCATAATATATTTCTCTCTATATATGTTTTTATGCTGCATAAGTAAATATATCTGCAATATTACACATTCACCAACATATCTGATCACATATAATAACACAGAAATATATTACTGAATATAAAATGACATACATTATATTAGTAAATATATTGTCACATATTTTTAAATATATAAAAAAGTGGTAATTTGTTATGTATTATTGAATATATTTTAATACAAATATTATTCTGTATATTTTCCAGTATACTGTTAAACCATTTAATATATTGATCATTCATATAGGGAAATATATTTTCTTTTCATAAGGGACATACACGGTTTGTTTACGCACCAATATAACGGACCTGTATTTTAAACAGCTTTGAGGGTTCTCGCTCTTCAGAAACAATCACAGACTATAAGGGGTTTTCGCAGGAACCTTTTCATAGTTCCTAGAACTATTGGCAGAAGTACCCGTGTTTTTGGCGTGTGCACCGCAGGAACTAGGAAAAATTTTAGTTCTAGGAACTCCTTTTGGGGGAAGTAAATTAGCTCCTACTTCAGAGTAGGGTCTAACGTCTAACGGGACGGGGAATCATTGGTTTGTTAAAAGAAGAACTGAAGAACAAGTATCTCTTTAACTCTATAAGATGCTCCTGGCGAGACACGCACTAACATTTAATATGTCTTCTACAGGACATTTAAAAGCCAATGATCATCTATGAAGCACTTCTCTCAGGACCATTTGCTCTGATGAAGTAATTTCCTCATGTCAGTTTTCAGCTGGTTACTTGACTTAACGTTATGTTGTTACCGGTGCCACCAACGACACACTCAACAAAATCAGCCCATCAACATCTGAATCCACCAGGAACTAAAAACACTGAGCAACTTCATAAGCTTCAGACGGTGTCCACGTTTCATATTGCAAAACTAGAGGCTTTGATCAGACCCGCATCAATCCAAAATCTGATTAAAAAAAAAAAAAAAAAAAAAAAAAACAATCAATGGGACATTTTTTTGCTTTTATTCACTCGTTTTGTTTGGGCTGCATTAATGTGAGTGTGTTGTTTTGGTCATACATCACCCAAACAGGTAGAGCTTCATCTTCCACGACCTGCTGATGACAGACGACACCATCGCTGTGAGAACAGGCCTTTAATTCAATGTGCAATCAGTTTGATGGACAGCCTCTCAGCCGAGCGGTGATGAATACGGCTTCAGTATTTCATACCTGCTTTTATTCTGTTTGTGTGTCTGTAGGTGCTCGACTACTCCTCCAGAAGTCCACTGGAAAACAGATCATTAAGATGCTGCTTTAAAATGTCAAAACATGATGCCTGACTGAGAATCGAAGCTTCATGCTTCTTCCTGTCCTATAGTTGTAAAGCCCTGCAATTGTTCTTGAGGGGCGATAATTGAGGCTGAATCATAAAACGCTGTCAAAGATTGCACATCTACAATTGTATTCCTGATGCTTTCAATTTTCTCAGTGAAGAAATTCACAAAGTAATTACTAGTAAACTGTAATGGAATATTCAGTTCAGGGGATGTCTATTTATTTGTAAATTTAGCCACTGTACTAAACAAAAACCTTTGATTGTTTTGGTTATTTTCTATAAGTTTCTATAAGACCTGGCTGCTTTTAGAGCCTTTTTATAACAGGAAGTGCTGTCTTTCCATGTGATTCTAAAGACCTCTAAATGAGTTTGTCTCCAATTGCGTTCTAGATTAAAAGAATCTCTCGAAGTTGACGATAGCTCAGAGAGAAAATCCACAAACTCTTTTAGGAAATCAACGTAGGGCCCTAGAGGTCTATATACGGTAGCCAAAGCAAGAGATATTAGGGATTTTTTTCATATATCTGAGAGTGTAACATTTAGCACAAGCACTTAAACCTGTGTCCTGTTTTCTGGGTAACATTAGGGATATCTCAGGGCCGGCTCTAAGCCCTTTGGTTGCCCTAGGCGAGATTGAGTTTTGCCCGCATATATATATATATATATATATATATATATATATATATATATATATATATATATATATATAATATATATATAATAACATATAATTATAACGAATGCTCCAATCATATTCCCTATCAAAGTCTATGCCTGTATTCTGCATGTGTCCAAGCAGATGCATCCTGACTAAATGCTGTTTAATATATGCATGTGGTTGGCTGAGAACATATCTGAGGCTTTGTATTGAGCACTTTAGGGAATGTGCTCTGATGATCCTAGAGCTCTGCAATTAAATTAGATTTTTTTTAATGATATGCTTTATTTAAATCAGTCCCTGGTGGTCGTACTAAGACAGGTGACTTATTGACTTAGG
This sequence comes from Chrosomus eos, assembly GCA_036326025.1. NCBI lineage: Eukaryota > Metazoa > Chordata > Actinopteri > Cypriniformes > Leuciscidae > Chrosomus > Chrosomus eos. The sequence goes on from CM070831.1 coordinate 31,776,442, forward strand.
AGTTTGTGCATTCAAACATGGCATGAAACTTATGTCAGATTTTAGCAATCCACAAACATCTTGAATATACATGTGCTTACCTTTTTACATCAAACCAGCGCTGGCATGACATCCATTAGCCATGCATGATTGCACTTGTGAGTAAATTCAGCTTTTAAAATGAGCTGCAGATCGCTGCTATACTTGGAGAGCATGCATATTGTGGATTATTGCTGACTGCTTGATGTTGTTTCTTGCCATCTGTGACTTGCAAACTCTGGGTGAAGCAACATGGGTGTGTTTCATAATTGGAGTGAGTTTCCAAGCGTTCCTCAGCACCACAACAGCTTTTCATTTAACAACTTTTCACTTGACTTTAGGAAGACTCATTCTGGATTCAGGACATTTGGAATTAAAATTACAATTACAATCTGCAGTTGGAACAGCTATACACTTGATCCAGGAGCTCTGGTGCTATTTCAAAGCTCTGCGTTTGTTAGCATTTATTAATCTTAGTTAATGTCAGTCCCTTGATGGCATGTATTAATATTAGTTAATTCTAATTTGCACATTCACTAATACAGTATTTAATTCAAAAGTTGTAGCTACAGTTGTATTTGTTGTATTTTTATTAACTAACTTTAACAAAGTTTAATAAATACTTTGACAAATTTACTGCTCATTGTTCAACTAATGGGACCTTTTTATAAAATGTTACTATTTTTATTCATCATATTACACAAGATATTTTTTTTTTTAGATCAGTCACACAGTTCTTTTAGTTTAAGTCCCATGTGTGCAGACACATCTTTCTGACTAGAGCGATTCATCCTGGTGTTTGCAATTACCGTGAGCACTTAGGGTGGTCTGGAGGAGATCGAATCTAGTGGCATAATAACTTGGTGATTCAATAACTTGGTGATTCAGGACACAAACTTGTGATGTGCTCTCCCTCTCTGACCTGGATGAAGAGATTAGAAACATCTTTGATTTACTACATCCACCATCTTTCAAATGCTGAGCCTATACACCCCTCTTAGATGAGCTGCTGTTGCCTTTATTTTCTTTCTTTTTATCGATGTCTTACCATGTTTATTTGGATGAAACCACTTGTTATATGGCCAGAAAGAGAACAGTTGGGGGGAAACCATGCTAAAGCAATTCAGAAAACAATTTGTGGAAAAAATGTGTTGTTATTAACGACTGCTTTGAGGTCTTTATAGATCATCCATCTAACCTTATTGTCAGAGCATAAACATGGTCATCCTACAAGCACCAACACAGTCAAGTTTTTTGATTCGTATTACACCACAGGGCAGTCTCTTACATATCAAATGCATGGGGAGGAAGAGTAAGTGTCCTGTACATAACCGAAAACTGTGGCTTTCTGGACAACATTTTACCTGGTGATTTAGTTCTTGCTGACCATGGCTTTGATATTCAGGACATTTTAGGTTGCATTATGGCTCAGATAAATATTCCAGCCTTTACCTGTGGGAAGTCGCAGCTACCTCCAGTTGACTTATAAACCACAAGGAAAATCACTCATGTTAGGATTCATGTTGAAAGTGTGATTGGAACAGTAGTGTGCGCCAGAAATATTGTATATTGGGGGAGACATTGCCATTACATTTTCAATGGGAAATTAACAAATAAATACATATTAAAATAAAACGTTCAGCCTAATTTAAACAAAAAGTGCCTGAAAAAAACATCTGTACTGTGCTTGGCTACACACACAGTGGGTTTACTTAAAGGGATAGTTCACGCAAAACTGAAAATTAGCCCATGATTTACTTACCCTCAATTCATCCTAGGTGTATATGACATTCTTCTTTCAATTCAATTCAATTCAATTCAAGTTTATTTGTATAGCGCTTTTCACAATACAATTGTCTCAAAGCAGCTTTACAGAAAGTGCATTTCAGAAATGTACAAAGAAAAATACAGTTAGTTAATCATGTATAAATTTAGGCATAACATATCGCCAGTGTTTAGTCGTCTCTTCACAGGCGTCGAGTCGTCTCTCCACAGGCGTTTAGTCGTCTCATCACAGGTGTTGGGGCATCTGAAGTCTCCGTGAGAGGCTGGATACAAACTGGAGCTGACGAACGCTATTTACCTCGGGACTAGCGCCCCGAGATAACAGCAGAAAGACAGATGGGAAATAATTAGCATAGCTGATGTTCATAATATTAATGCATTCAAACTGATTCAGAAGTAGTATAAAAGGTAAGCATTAAGTGAATGCTTGGTTAAAGAGATGTGTCTTTAATCTAGTTTTAAACTGGGACTGCGAGTCTGAGTCTCGAACAATATCAGGAAGGCTATTCCAGAGTTTAGGAGATAAATGTGAGAACGCCCTCCCTCCTCTAGTGGACTTCGATATCCTAGGAATGACCAGAAGCCTCGAATTTAGTGATCTTAAAGAGCGCGATGGATTGTAGGGCGATAGAAGGTCTGTTAAATACACAGGAGCTAAACCATTTAGAGCTTTATAAGTCAATAGTAATACTTTGTAATTGATACGGAACTTAATAGGTAACCAGTGTAGAGATGATAAAATTGGTGTTATATGATCATATTTTCTTGATCTAGTAAGAACTCTAGCGGCTGCATTTTGCACTAACTGTAGCTTGTTTATTGAGGATGCAGGACAACCAGCTAATAAAGCATTACAGTAATCTAGTCTCGAGGTCATGAATGCATGAACTAACTTTTCTGCATCTGAAACAGATAGCATGTTACGTAGCTTAGCAATGTTTCTAAGGTGGAAAAAGGCTGTTCTTGTAACATATGAAATATGATTTTCGAAAGTCAAGTTGCGGTCTAGCATAACACCCAGGTCTTTTACTGTAGTGGATAGAGTAACAGGACATTTCAGGATATTTCAGGATACAGGATATTTCAGACGGATATTTCAGGATATTTCAGACGAATAAAAATGTCCTGGCTTATCCAACCTTTATAATAGCAGTGAATGATTGTTTCTATTTAGAAGTCCATAAAAGTGCACTGGGGGGTTAATAAAGTCCTTATGAATATATTTCTTACACAAACTCTTCGCTTTGCTTCAGATTTAACTTCCGGTCAAATGAACATACAGAGACGATTTTTTGTACTGCTGATAGTTACTCTACGCCCTGACGCACTATGCTACTTCTAACGTCATAAGTTGCGTAAGTTGTGCTTTAGGCGCAAATAGACTGCGTATGTTTGTTTGGCCGGAAGCTAGATTTTTACTTTGTTACATGTTAAATATGAATATGTTTCTTAAAAGTTGCTTTAGAAGGCCTTTATTATCCCCCCAGAGCCGTGTGGAGCACTTTATGATTATGATTTATGATTATGATCCATCCATTATGATGGATGGATATTTATGGACTTCAAAACAGAAACAGAAATTCATTGCCATTATAAAGCAAGGACATTTTTTAATATAACTCTGATTGTATTAGTCTGAAAGAAGAATCTCATATACACCTAGGATGTCTTGAGTAAATCATGCGCTGACTTTCATTTTTGGGTGAACTATCCCTTTAATACATTTCTTGAACCTTTTTGGAAGAAACTGAAGTAGCTTACGGCAGTTTGAACAATACCATTTTCCATTTAGAGCAATCTCAACATTGATGCATGAGTAGTGAACCATTGAATATGAAATTTTGCATTCTCACACATTAAATCATCTGACCAGACTCAACATGGTCACAGTGACACCAGCTTTTTGTTGTGCTGACATATTAGCATAGTAAGAAAAACTAGTGTAGAACTTGCCAACTAGTTTTGGCATAATGGCTGCAAAAATGTGCTTACATATCATGTCCTGGAACTCTTCGTTAAACAAAATGTGTTTGAACATGCAAGAGTTTCTCTGTCCAAACAACAAAATAGGCAGACTCCAGTTTGCACACTGCAAGCTGTGTTTGGACCTGGTAGAAATACTGGTGGGTTTCTGTTTAGTGTCAGTTTCCCTTCACCATCCTTCTCCAAGTAAAATCCCGAAACACTGTCTAACTCGTCAGATTTTACACAGAATGGACATTTAATTTCAATGACACTGACACCACAACAATCAAGGCCATCCAGGGAAGCACCTGAGAATGGTGTCACAGGTCGGGGCGGGCCAAATCGGGCTGCACCCACCCCTCGGGACCAGTACCACCCTTGGGGAGTCGGACAGAGGCCAGGCAAGGAGGACAGACAACGAGACTTGAAGTAACAATAATTTATTTAATATAAAATGGCTAAAAGGTTTGGAGGTAGAGTCTTTTGTGCAGGGTCGTCCGTCCACGGACAATCCAAGTGGGCGTTTCGGCTTATGTTCCTCTTCTCTCCAGGTGGCAGACAGAGAGCTTACGGCGGGGGAGCTTTGCTGCCAAGCAGCCAGGTGAGCGTTCAGGAACGTACTTTTCTCCACAGGTGACAGACAGAGAATTTACGGCTGGAGGGCTGCACTGCAAAGCAGACAGGTGAGTTCAGGCACGTAATCCTCTTCTTCATAGGTAACAGACAGAGAACTTACGGCTGGGGAGCTTCACTGCAAAGCAGTCAGGCAAGTGTACGGGCACGTAATCCTCTTCTTCACAGGCGGCAGACAGAGAGCTTACGGCTGGAAGGCTTCACTGCCAAGCAGCCAGGTGAGCGTTCAGGAACGCACTCTTCTCCACAGGTGACAGGCAGAGAACTTACGGCTGGAGGGCTTCAGACTGGAGGGCTTTAGGCTGGAGAACTTCACTGCAAAGCAGACAGATATACAGGCACGTAATCCTCTTCAAGGGCCAGCAGACACGGAGCTTACGGCGGTAGGGTTTTCGGGCTGGGGAGCTTTGCTGCATAGCAGTCAGGTGAGTATACAGGCACGTAATCCTCCTCTTCGACAGACGACAGACAGAGGACTTACGGCTGGGGAGCTTCACTGCATAACAGTCAGGTGAATATACAGGCACGTAATCCTATTCTTCGACAGACGACAGACAGAGGACTTACGGCTGGGGAGCTTCACTGCATAGCAGTCAGGTGAGCATACAGGCACGTAATCCTCTTCTTCGACAAACGACAGACAGAGAACTTACGGCTGGGGAGATTTCACTGCAAAGCAGTCGGTTGAGCATTCACCTACGGGTCCCTCTTCACCATGGACTGGACCGGCAGAACAGAGCTAACGGCGGGAGAGTTTTCACTGCAAAGCAGACAGGTGAATATACAGGCATGTATTCCTCTTCTTCTACAGGTGACAGACAGAGAACTTACGGCTGGGGAGCTTCACTGCATAGCAGTCAGGTGAGTATACAGGCACGTAATCCTCTTCTTCGACCGACGACAGACCGAGGACTTATGGCTGGGGAGCTTCACTGCATAGCAGTCAGGTGAGTGTACAGGCCCGTACTCCTCTTGAAGAGCCAGCAGACACGGAGCTTACGTCGAGAGAGTTTTGCTGTGAACAGACAGGTGAATATACAAGCACGTAATCCTCTTCTTCGTAAGTGACAGACAGAGAACTTACGGCTCGGGAGATTTCACTGAAAAGCAGTCGGTTGAACATTCACCTGCGTGTCCCTCCTCACAATGGGCTGTCAGATAACACACTCGAATGTCTGTGGAGTACAACAGTGTTAACCTCTTCTTACGTCTTTAGAACGTGATGGAAACTCAGGTAAGTAATGGACATCCAGCAGGTTTAAGTTCACACTTCACACATCAAAGCAGTGCGTCACATCACTTCATCTCAGCACTCAGTGGGAAATACATATACAGATGGCCATCGCCCATTTGCTGACCTGGCATTCACATCGAGAAGTCCCGTAGATACAAGAGGAAGATGGAGATTAATTGAACTACTCACAGTCTCTCATAAACGATCTTACTGTCCAGTGGTTCCCTCTTTCCAGCTGATTCGATGTGCTCCTTCTCCCAAACTCACAGTGGCGCGCCCGTTCGCTGGCCCCCCTTCCTCTCCTCCAAACTCTCACGCTTCTCCCAAACTCATGATGCCGCGCCTGTTCGCCGGTCCCACTTCCTCTTCTCCAACGCTCACACTTCCTCCGAGATTGCGGCCCCAAAACACAACTCACTCTCCAGTCTGCACTCTCTCCTCTTATCCTCCCCTAAGGGCAACGTGTTCCAATCGCGGGGCTTCAATCCCTTTCCGCGCAGCTGCCGGCGATTCAGATTAATCACCCCATTCGCGGGATTTTTCCGCTAACCCGGAACTAACCCGGTGTTCCATTGTTATGGGTCCGGCGGGAGGCAATATCGGTGAACATTGGTTCCGCCTCGCAAGGAAAACATTTTTTTAAACTTCGTCACCTCGTGACATAGGCACATGGGTTAATAAAAAAACCTGTCTTGTGCACGTTCACATTTTCATGAGATTTCTTATGTTCATCTGTAAACACATCACATGCAAATTTCTCATGAGATCATCCCCAGGTATCCCCATCCCCATTCTTTTGATATAAATTTGTATAATTGGGGATAGCATATGTCACAGGTCGGGGTAAGCGCCAGCGGGCCGCCCACCCCCAAACCGAAACACCACCCCGAGGAGCAGACCGTGGAACACATGAGGCAGACGGCGGTTAAAATAAATAATATTTGTTTCTTTATTGGATTATAAAAAGTATTTTTAAAAGTTGGCTCCGTGGTTCTTCATTACTGGTGATCGAGACTGAACAGCAGAGGATCAGTAGCAGCTCTAAGCTTCTAATTCGCTCACCGGCTCAGTGATTCTTCATTCCTGGCGACAGAGACTGAACAACAGAGGATCAGTAACAGCTCTTAGCTTCTCATTCGCTCACCGGCTCAATGGTTCCTCCAGCTCTGAACATCAGAGGGTCAGTAACAGCTCATGGCTTCTCATTCACTCACCAGCTCAGTGATTCTTCATTCCTGGCGACAGAGACTGAATCAACAGGGGATCAGCAACAGCTCTTAGCTTCTCATTCGCTCACCGGCTCAATGGTTCCTCCAGCTCTGAACATCAGAGGGTCAGTAACAGCTCATAGCTTCTCATTCGCTCACCGGCTCAGTGATTCTTCATTCCTGGCGACAGAGACTAAACAACAGAGGATCAGCGACATCTCTTAGCTTCTCATTCACTCACCGGCTGAATGGTTCATCCAGATCTGAACATCAGAGGGTCAGTAACAGCTCATAGCTACTCATTCGCTCACCGGCTCAGTGATTCTTCATTCCTGGCGACAGAGACTGAACAACAGAGGATCATCAACAGCTGGGACTACAAGTGGAAGTAGAATTTAGAATTTCCTGCACTCGTGCAATCAGTAAAACACTCGAGACTTCAAACGTGCTTGTTTCCACACTGAACACTGCAATCCACAATACCTCCAAGTGAATTAAGCCTACACTCGTATCTCCGCCGGGATCCTTCGTGCCACTGGCTTGGGGTTCTCCAGACTTTGTGAGGAACAAACATACCACAAGTAGTGATGTTACGTCTGACACCGACGCTCCGAAGCTTGCTTCAAACTCGAACGGTCCTTTCAATGAACCACTGCTTCGGAGCTTGTATCATTACGTCACTAGTCACGTGAAAATGACGTCTGAAGCAAACAGACTGCTTCACTCCTTTAGTGAACCACCTGATTGCTTTGACAGGCCAATCCAGTGTCGACAGGTTTGAAACCTGGCGGCTGTATTTCTTATAAAAGTGAAGCTGTTTTTGTGTACTCCTGCATCATCTGTTCCATGCGAGAGGATATTCTCTAAAGCTGGTGAAATTGTTTAAAAAAAAAAAGAAATCACCTTTCACCAAAGACTGTGGAGAAAATAATATTTCTGAATAAAAAAACATTTAATGAACACTTTGTATAAGCCTTCTGTATGATGTAGCCTACCTAAAGCACACCCTCTGACAAATTTTATTATTATTATTAATTTGAGAACATTTATGAACATTGTTACATAAAAATATGCATCAAAGACAGAAACTTCAAAAACTCTCTGCTACATTATACAACTACAACCAGTTACACAAGCACATCCTTTTCAACATACAAAAATATCAGTCCCACCAGTTAACAAGTTATAGAGGTATGCTTCCCACAGCTAAACAAGATAAAGCTTTCACACATGATACTGCCCTGCTAAAAAAAAACTATAGACACCATTACAGAAATTCTATTGGATTTAATGGTTTTCATGGGAATTTTATTGGTTATAATGGAAATTATAGTGGTGTCTGTGAGTCTCTACTGATTATGTGTTGGATTCTATTGGTGGGGACATTAAATCCTAATGGAATATGTGCCAAACACACTACAAAAAGAATTCTGTAGTGGTTTAAATGGTAAAAGCCAGATTAAACCATTAGAATTTCTGTGATGGTTTCCAACTTTTTTAAGCTGGTCGGATCTTCTGTCCTTGTCTAACGAAACACACACACACACACACACACACACACACACACACACACACACACACACACACACACACACACACACACACACACACACACACACACACACACACACACTTAATGTTTTATTATCAAGGTGAACACATGAAATTCACCTACATAAATGAGTTTCACAGCATCTGAATGAAGCTTCGAGTAATGAACCATTTTCGACACAATTGTCGGAAAGCAATAATGCTTCGAAGCGCTTCATTTGGCCATCACTAACCACAAGTTCTCTTCTTTCGCGGCTTCCCTCCGCTGCCTTTCTGTGCCTTTCTCCCTGTGTCTTCACTCTTTCTGTGTTCCCCCTCTTTTCTCTTCCAAAATGGCCTTTTATATTAAACTTTGGGAGCATGTACCCCAATCACCAGTCAAGCTCCTCCCCTCCACACCTGCCGCTCATTTTCTTCATAATCCTCTAATCACCCGGTGACACATACACTTTTGATAAAACTCTGAGCTGGTTGATTTAGATCAGTGCAACATATGCAGTTTTCATTTTAGATGCTGTGATTTGACAAGCACGAAACTGAGCTATCTCAGCTGCCTTTGCTTGCTCCTCTGGTGCTGAAATGTTTATATTATCACAAATGGACAATACATCATTGTAGTCCATGTGAAATACCTCCTCATTTTGCAGTTCAGTCAACACCAGAGGAAAATTTTCACAAATTTGTCTGGGAATAAAATCATCTGAATGAAGGTCTATCAGGGATAAAATACCACACTTTGAGCCAGTTCTGCTGAGAGTGTTGAATAATGATGATAATTTATCACTGGTAGGATGCAGTGTTCTGCTTACTTTAACAGTTGAACTGGCACATTCTTTCTCAAATTACTTTACATGACCAGCACAGTCACTCTTAGCAGCTATTTTACTTTATGTCTTTGCTGCAGTAAAGTCAAGCTCTCGACATTCCGTGTACTTCATCTTCGAAATTCCAGTAGAGTTGGAGGTAAATAAATAATTGAACGATGTCCTGCTGATTTTCAGCCGGTCAAGCAAATGTTTGTGCTTTGATTCTGTTTGATATAATTGTAAAGCTTATGTGTACGCTAATGCCGCGTTCCAGGCAATCTGTAACCAGTGTTTTTCCAACCTTATACCCGTGAAAGTGCACTGGAACGGCAGTCAAACCCGTGACTTCCCACCCGTGAATTCGTACTAGATCGATGCACTCCCAGTTACGAGTTGAAAAAACACGGGTTACAGGTTGCCTGGAACGCGGCATAATATTCTGGTCTATAACTCCTCCCCAAACTTGCTGCTGCCCTGTCTCTTGCTCGCTCATTGGCTGTAGGTCATCGCCGATATAATTTTCAGTCAGAACACATTTCACACAGCAGGATTTTGAATCTAAGACAGGTCCAGATATTTAGCATGCCAAATGTCTCACGGCCGTCTGTGACGCATTGTCGACTCTCTTAGATCGCATCTTTGATAATGCACACTGAGTGATTGTTACTCATGTGAACGAGCACTGATTGGCCTCTGATTTCGGCCATTTCTCAGAGATTTCGCTAAATCTAGTGAATATCGGCAAGTGAATATCGGGGCTAAAATCGTGCAGTGTGAACTGGCACTGGTTCCCATGTGTTTTAACCCAACGAGACATGGTTGAAATACAAAGGGTGGAGAATGAGTTTTTTCTGAAATATGTTATTATGAAATATATGATTATGTGAATGTAGCAGTTGTTAGTAATTGCCGTTGGCATAATGACGGGGCGGGTCTATTTCACATGATTTAGTTGGACTATAAAAGCGGCGCGTTAGTGTCTTTGGGATGTGCGTCCCATCGTCACGAGTGACGTTGTGGCTGTACTTCTACATATTGATCTTGAGTAAAGTTTTTATTTACTTATCTGGCTCCTTTCCCTATAGTGTGGACTGAGGACTCCGGTGACACCATTATAGTGGCGTGCGTTGCAATAGGATGTTTTAGTACTGCAAGTTCAAACCGGTAGGTTTTCGTGTTCTTATGGGGTGGGTTAATTAATCGTTTCCTTGTCTTTCCGTGATATGACAGAGTGCGAGACGTTGCAGTGGGCTTTCTGTTGGCTGCTCCCTTTTGCTGTTGCTGCTTTCTTTGTTGCTGTTCGTATGGTTGGGATTTGGGCAGATAAATCCTCGCATGACGACGCTTGAAGCGTGCTGAATCTCCCTCAGCAGGGTGCTGCAGTATAGACCGTCAGATCGACTGCACCTTGCCGGTGATCAGTGCTCACGTGCTGTTGCGTGGCGTTTTGCCGATATTATGTGAGTTCCGAAGCAGGACACTTTAAACGTCTGCTGGAGTGGCCGCCTGGTGTGTCGCAGATTCGGCAATGTAACTCGCTCTCTCTTCCTCCACAACTCCTCGAAACGCTTTGACCATTCACTAGCCATTCACTAGCCAACGTCGAGATGGAAAGTGCTTTTGTAACTTTTAATGTTTCCCTTTAATTGGTATATTTCTTTATTTTGTTTCTTTATGATGACTGTGAAATGAGAACTGGTATAATTTGAATGATTGATTCATTCTTGTGAATTATTTTTCTTTATTTGTGCTAGCCAAGTTTCTGTGAATTTGTTTATTTAATATCCTGAGTTTGGTTGGCTCGCTTTGTGTATTTTCTTTTTTTTCCGTATTTTCTTGTATTTATCTTTTTTTGATTATTATTTTCTCGTGGGATAGTGAGTCTTTTTTTTTTGTGATCTGGTTGATTGCTTACCCAGCACTTTAAATCAGTCATTGAGTAATCTCTCTTTGACCCAGTTTGTGAATTTACTCAGTTGTGCATTTATTATTTACTTTTGTTTAAGGTTGTGTATGTTTATGATTGCCTGTTTTTTTCTTTGAGTACCAAGTTTTAGGAAATAAGTGTGTTTAATTGGAACTTTCGCTCTCTCCCTCTCCAGGGGGTCGGGGACCCAGATCTGTGTGCGAACGAGCCATCCTCTCTGTTCGGTGGTGGTCTCCTCCGTGTGCGGTGGTTCACATTTGGGGTGCAGTGTGAGTGCACGTGTGATTACCGTGGTTTCTTGAGGATAGGTGAGTGGTTCCCAGCCCTGGAGCAGGTGTAGCAGTGTGTGTGTGTGTGTGTGTGTGTGTGTGTGTGATATCCTTTTTACTTGACTATTGGTACATGTTTAATGATTGTTAATAAAATTATTTTTTGTACGACACCTCTGTTTCTGATCTTGACTCAGCCGTAACCGAACTTGTGTGCTTTAAATTATTCTGAAAGGCGATTGCCTGGTAATGTTACCTCCGGGGTGGAGTAGTCGAGCATTTTAGAGGTGTAAATTTGGTTTCAGTTTACACTCCCCCTATCAAATCATAGAGCTGCCACATGAATAAGCTAAAATGTTTTGCAATATTGACGATTGTTATTTGTATAAAATATAACCTGACAGAAATAAGTAGTTCACAATTAACTTTACGACACAATGCCCTGCAGCGATAGAAAAATGGCCTTTCCATTCACTAATACCTACTGGAGATAAAAGGGCCTAAATGGACCGAAAAAATAGAAATCATACACAGGAGATCTGATCTTCCCATTGAACATGACACCAAGACGCATGTTGCCCATTTCATGTCTGGATTTGGAAACGGCTTGACTCCTAATGAGGCTGGGAAGGTTTGTTTACCGTTCATCACCTCATTGCAGCTTTGTCCAATTTGTTAGTGACCTCTGACTTCTCTGCACACATGATGAAACAGTTCTCCGCTCACAAGCGAGCTTCAGGTGTGCTTCACCAAACATGCTGCATATTCCCTGCTGGCTGATTAAAATCATATTTGCATTTCAGATTTGTTTCCAAACTTCAGGAGCTTCTTGTGTTGGCCTCTCTCCACCACACGAGCCAGGGAAAGTGTAGATTAATGACCATACAGAGATTCTCATTTAACACAGAGTCACTTTGGAGTTTAATACAAATTGCAAATCAGGTGTCGCTTTGAGGCTAAATGTCAGCCTCTGAACGCACTTTACTTTTAAGTCCCGCCAGTGAGTAAGGCACGAGATCAGTTAATGTTTGTTCCCAGTGGATTAGAACATTCCCATTATCTGTTATGGCTGAATATTAATTCATTTTTCAGGCAGGCAATTGTTTCACATGTGAAAAGCATTTGTGGATATTTAAACTGTCGTTTCTCCGTTTAAAAGATGGCCTGTTATTAAATTAAGATTTTCTGATATCAGTATGCATCACACATGTAATATTTTTATTTAATTTGAATATTATTCATTTTTGTGTGGGCTCCACCAGAACCCAGTTGTATTTTAAGCCTGTAAGGACGCTGTTTTTGTAGATTTTTTTCTTGGTGAAATCCCAAAAGTCAGGTGACAGGTGGCACTGCAGCAGAAGTCTTCATGTTTAACTTGTGTGTTCCCAAAGCCGTCGGTCTCTGAGTCCTGAATGAAACTGACAGAGAGCTACAAAACTGCATGTGAACTTGCCTTGAAATCTTTAGCATGATATGAGAGTATAACTCCAGAGGATTTGATTGAGATGAGCTCTGAGGTCTAATCCCAATATCAGCTGTCAACTTCTGCAAAAGCATCTAGATATGAAACCTTACACAGACACATGATATGGTTTTATTTGGGCCTGGGGCATAGAGGGATTCTTTTGGTTCCAGCCTGTACTAGATCTGTAAGAAAACCTTTCAAATACTGCATGTAAAGTCTAAAACCATTTCAAAATTCAAAAACAGACTTGATGATATCATATGATTCTTACTATAACTGTCTGTATTACTAAAGAAGTTATGAGTTCTGAAAGCTGCAGTCTGTTTTTAATTTTGAATTAAATTATCTCTGAAAATCAAAGATGTGAGTCCTTATGATTCATCCTGTAATGCTTTAAAAATTCTACTTCTACTTCTACTTAAAAATTTTAAAAAACTACTTCTAATCTCAAAGTCTCACAATTTAAAGCTGTTCAGTTGTTCAGTTGGAGACCAGTTCAGTTGTACTGTATGTCTTAGGAATTTAATTTAAGATTTTAACAATGTTGACCCTTTACCTGCCCCTGTCACATAATAAACTCAAGTACACGCTGAGAGATTAAGGCATGCATTTGTTCGCATGGTTTCTCTAAAGCAAGTTTTATTTAAGTATCAGTGGCCTGGGGTCCCATGTGTTTCAAATGATCATTAAGCCATTAAAAGATCTGCTTTTGGAGACAGCATCATGTTTAAAATTTACAAGATCTGGGATTATGACAAAGCTCTCGGCTCTTGGAATTAACCTTTGCTCTGATCGGGAACTTCTTGTCCTCATTTGTTCACTAGCTTATTTTAACAGTTTTAGCATCTGAGGCATTCAGCAGCTGCCGACCTGTGGCTGGTTGAGAACCTTAACATACCATTAAATGACCCGTCTCACCACCCTGCTGACATTCAACCATGCTAAAGTTCACAAGTGCCTCTTTGTTGAAGGTGCTTTGACTAATATGAGGTGCTGTAATTATGGCTGTGGTGAAGGGCTTTGTTGAAGTCAAGGGAGATTAATGAGTGGACACAAACTGAAAGCACACTTCAGTGCAGTGTAGGCAACTACAGAAGTACACACAAGTGTGTTGTAAAAGTGAAAAAGCTTGTGGCTGAAAAAGCAAAAAATAAGGTATAAGACACAGCTAAAGGCCCTCTGTGGTAAAATACACTTCATGATGAAGACTATGATGTATATGGACGTAAATTAGCAATATTTTTGGTATGTTTACATTTTGAAAATGTTACTGAAGTTTATTAACATGCATTTCCCTCATTAAATAGACATTTTATTTTCTCCCAAAACACTAAATAGCACCAAACACCAGCACAGCACTTTTGTGAAACTGATCCATGAGAACATTTCATGCAGTGATTTATGTAGATAATTAGAAACACTCAAACTATTGTTACTACAAGCATGCCATGTAGTATAGCCCAAAACAACAAAACGCAACTTTGCAGGGAGAAATGAGCAAATACACCTTCCAAAAAGTTCTGGTTCATATATCTGCCGTAAGGGAAAGTGCTAATGACTGCTTTAAATTCTGGAGATGAAATCAATTGTTAAATAATCCTAAATTGTTTTTTTGATTCCTGAATGTCTACGGGTAATTCTGAATGTTTCTCTCATAAACCATATTGTGTACAGACACAAACACACTATAAAACACAACCTTTATTTGGCAATTCCTTTCAGGATGTATCCAGCAACACTACAACTCAATCCAATGCAGTAACTTAGTAAAGTTCTTGTCTTTCCTGTCTTTGCCTTGTTATCCATCAAAAACAGCACTCGGGTATGCTTAGCTAGCAACATAACTTTGCGCACCATTGACAGAATCATCAGGATTCCATACACAGCGCAAGAGCGTACGTTGTTTTTATAATGATGGCCACCGCTCTTTCATAACTCAGAGAGACTTGTTAATTTATCCTCCTCAAACCCCCCGCTGAAAGACATTCACACTTCAGCCTCATTCCTTGGGCATTTCCACCATCTGATATGACATGCCATAAATCAGCAGCGGTGGGCTGACACGTTTGCAACGAGCCCCCGGTACGAGCGGGCCAGTGAGATTTCTCGCTCCGATAACAACTTGCTGTGGAAACCTTTTATTCACAGTGAATCAACCAGGAATTTGTGTGGCTCAATAAATCATTTAGTCAGTAGGCGGTTTGGCAACTTTGACAATTTTTCTATTTTGATGATGAACGTATTGGTGGTAAAAGAGAATGAAGTATACACTTACATTTGCATTTATTTTCTTGGTCAATACTTTCTTACCAAACTATGGTTGAGCACATAGATTCAAAATAAAGAGTAGTGCTAGTGCACACACAAACTGTATGTGGTTGCATTACGATCAGATATCTCATCCCCATTTATGATGAATATTACTTTGGACAGCTATAAATCTATACGAATGGTTAAGAGGAATGAGTTGGAGGAAGTTGAGGTCTATAATTGGGAAATTCATAAGTTTAAAGGACCACTGATCACTCTTATAGGGATGAATCAAACTGCACATATAAGGCACTTTCAAAACTACCCTTGAAGCAATGGGAGACATTACTTTATCTTTAAAAGTAAACTTAGGGTAAGAGTGAGAATTTCATGTTGGGATTGATCGAATCTCACTTAAGGCCTTTTCCTAGGAGACAAGCTGGAACTGGGTAATTTGAACAACCTTTGTGCTCCATTAAATAATTAGGCCAGACTAAGAGCACAACCCTGGAGATCCTTCACTATGATCAGCACTCTGAGATGGGACCCTCTGGGGATTATTGCCCATGAACCCCAAGGTTGAATGAGCAAGGTCATCCAGACATGATGACAAAAAAAAACAAAAACATTTTAGATTCCTTATATTCTGTAGAACGGTCTAGAAGGACGACGAGAGGTGGTGAATCTGTATTGCATTTGGAAATAGGGCATTGATAAATTACATCATCAGAGTTCTATTGTGTCTTATTTCCAGATCTAGAGTAAATCAAGGAGTGATTTTTTTAGACTTATATTTTTAAATGCAAAGATGCAACAAAGTTGCAAAATGACTGCCAACTTGAAAATCTGCAATGGCTATTCCTGACATTTAATGCTGTATGCTGAATGCCATACAGCATTATGACTCCTGTAAATTTGAACATTTAATGGAAAGAACATTTGGAAACTGGACCTACAGAATTGAATCCCTCTGGTTTAGACAGTTACTCTGTAGAAAAGGTTCTCCATATGTTTTTTTTCATAACTTTATATATTAATCTGTACATTGAATTGCCAAAGTAAGAATCAGCATAAAGGAAGTACATTTTAAAATTTGTCTGGTGAGATTTTTTACTAAGTACAACTAAGATTAGAATAGCCCATACCAATACCTTTATTGTTTAACACTTTGAGAATATACAGAACAATAACAGCCAATAAACAATAATCATTTTATCATCATTCAATAAGCAAACTTATAACACTTTTAAATTCACCTTTTAATAAACTTACAACAATCATCCCAATAGTGCATTATCCAAGAATCACCTGAAAAAAAATCTATAATCAGCGATTTTAAGATTTAGTTAAATTCAACTAATCCTTTGCTTCGCCTCAAATTTCTTCCTCAAAATATTCTGTTTACATTTGCTGAAAGACACAGCTGATCTGAATCCTTTCAACCTCCACTGACTGTAAAACACAGCTAAGAACTAGAGACCAAACACAACAAAATATGCATGAAAATCAATAGATATCTGGCACCACAAGAAAGAGCGGTGCCTGAAGTGTTCATCTCCATTTATTACTGCTGATTTATTTATTTTATGCAGACACTGCTACTGTGAACTGACCTCTTAGAGGGGAAGTAAAAAATGCAATGTTCAGCAAATTACCCATTGTTTTTGTCACTGTTTTTTGTCAGAAGTACATAATAGTCAATGTGGTCCTCTGACAATGAGTGGAAAATATATATTTTTCCAAGGTCTCAGAGGAAACATATAGAGTGACATAAGTCGCTCAAACATAAGTCGTTGATTCAAGTCCATCCATCCACCTCTTGTCAGGTTGTCTCTTAATCGACTGAGCTGCATGGCAGGTCTCCCTACCGCCAGTGTTGGGAGTAACGCGTTACAAAAGTAATGCATTACAGTAACATATTACTTTTTGCTGTAACGCAGTAGTGTAAGGCATTACTAATCAATTTTCAGTAATATTTTACTCGGTACATGTTCAGTAAGGCTTGCCTTACAAGTTACAACAGACTTTTAGTTTTAATTGTAAAAAAAAAAAAAAAAAAAAATAGCCTACACAGCAAGACCGCGAGACAAGCAGGCTAAATTACCTGTTCGTGGTCAGTCAATAGCCGCGTGTGGTGTCCAAGTCTGTTAATAAAAACTATATGGCAGCGTCTTATATATTTTTATAGCGATTTATTTTTTACAGGAGTGCCGTGAGGTATGATTTCGGCCTCTGTGCTCGCGCTGGCCAGTGGAGAAGCGGCTAATGGTGAAGATGGCATGAAGAAGACTGTGCATTCGCGAGATGGACGTATGCGCATTAGGCTATTCGTTCTGTGTTTTCTTTCTAAACAGTTAGGCTATGTTTATTTGGTGTTTTTCATGTTTTCATCACGCAATCATGTTTTTGATGCGGTGGTGACGCGTTCATTTAAGGGCAGCGGCGCTGATAGCACCTAAAGGCTGATTTATACTTCTGCGTCGTTGTCTGCGTTGAAGCGCAAGAGCTGTCACAAAGAACCGGCAAAAGCAATGATTATGAATATGTCAAATATAGCAAGGAGACATTTTACTTGTTTATTAATAAAGGCAGGATGAAGTTGACGATGCTGACTCGTGATCTTCGCAGTAGGAGTGCGCCAGAGAGAAATGCACATTTCATTTCATAAGCAGAGAGCAGTCTGTTTTCTTTCGTTTTAAATTGTTCTGTTTTACAAGTAGACATTTCAATATACATATATTTTTCAGGTCCGTGAATAGGCTAACTTATGCGCTGAGTTTCGGTTCATTTAAGAGTGAATTGTCCTCCGTGTCCTGATTAGGCCTATTTATAATCGTCTGCTATATTTAACATACTTCTTATTTATATTTTGGTTTATAATTGGTTGATGAAACATAGATTAAAATTAAGATACAATTAATACAAAACGAAATTCACTTTAAAGAAAGGCTTTGTGTCATTCTGTGTAAGGTCTCTGTGGAAGTTTTAAAGCAGTCTTTTAGTGCCGCTTCAGAGCGCTCGCGTCCGTAACGGAGAACTGTCACGTCTGTAACATTGTTTTTCCTCATAAATGCGAACACGAAAAATAAAATAAAATGAATGTTTTATGTTCTGTGGAGAGCCAACCCTTCTTCATCCGATTTGCGCAGTGTAATTCACAAAATTACAACAACAAAAATCGTTGTCCTCCTAAAAGTTAAAGATTTTTTTTTGTCACGCATGACTGTCTATTTCCTTAAATATAAAATGCATGTGTAGACTGATATTTTTCTAATGTCTGGACTCCTTTCAGGGAGGAGCCTATGGATAAACAGACTTTTTAATATTTTGGTGTATTAATTCATTTTCTGAGAATTTATTTTTCAAGTTTTGACAGTAGCCTAAATGTCATGTCCATAACGCTGGAATTCCCAAATTTTAAATAATTTATCCTCAACTTGTTTTTTGGTGTCTACGTATTTTATAATGTTAAGTTAACTTCAAATAATACTAATAGTAATTTAAATATGTGGTAGCATTGGATCTGGTATGGATAACACTGGGAGTTGGAAGGGGTGTGTCGCGATTCTGCAGGTTTGTGGATCTGAGTGTCGCGATTTCGGTTTCATATCGCATATCGTTAAAGCCCTAGTCATTTTAGAATGTTAAGTTCTACTTCTGTATATTTATTTTGGTGAAAGTAACTCAAAAGTAATACAGGAGTAATGTAACGCATTACAATTCTGAGACAGTAATATTGTAAGGTAATGAATTACTTTTAAATAACAGTAACATGTAATATATAATGTATTCCAGTTTGGAAGTAACTTGCACAACACTGCCTACCGCATACACGAGGACTCCTCTGAGATGCTCCCCGGACCAGATAATGACACATCTCTGGGATCAAGGGGGATGATGGAACTGGAGTGTCGAATTGGTCCATCCTCAGTGCTACTGTGTCTTAATCTGAGGCTCAGTCACTTTGCTTGCTTCATTTTTTTTAACTGATATTTATTCATACTACAGTATAAACAGTTATTTGATATCTAGTCTACTGATAAATGCCACTGTTTAGTGGGTTTTAAACAAAACAGTACTCAACAACAGCACTCAAAAATTAAATAAACTTATTTCAAGTAATAAGTGTGAATCAAAATGGATATAAAAATAAATCTGCAATATAGTACAAGTCAAATCAATTCACATTTATTCATATACCGCTTTTTACAATACAGATTATTTCAAAGCAGCTTTACAGAGATAACAGGAACATAATGCAACAAAAGTTTGTTTCCAGAAGAAAATATCATCACAGTCCTTAAGTAGGTTCAGTGATGTTTCATTTTTGTTTAAAAATAGTTATTACTTTAGTTCATATATATATATATATATATATATAATTTAACAAAACTATTGCAACATTTTTTTCCTGTTATCTCTGTAAAGCTGCTTTGAAACAATTTGTGTTGTAAAAGCGCTAAAGGTGACATGACTTGACTTGAATAGTAAATTAAATGTTAAATTAAATCACAAAAATAACTTTGTGTAAATATGTTAACATAACTACTACTACTAGGCTACTAATCATTAGTATTACTACTAAATATCTATTATTCATGCATAACAATAAAATATATATATATTTTTTTTATTATCCATATCTCTTTAAGTTCAATTTTTTTTAAGAGTAACTCTCATTTAACATTTTACATTATTATTATTATTCCTGAAATATAAGCTTGGGCAAAGGTCAGCAATCTGACCCCCTGAATACAATATAGACTGATCCACAATCCCCATTTCAGCCCAGGGAGTAATTAGGTGTATCGTACATTAGAAAGTTGTATTTCTTCAGTTCATCATTATTTGACATCCAATCATGGCAGGTTAATTAGAGTGCAGAGTGAAAACAGTATATATATGGCCAAAGGGACGAGGGATAAGAACTGGGAACTAGTTCTTTGATGGGGGTGTCACAGCAGACAGATTCACTGAACTGGAAGATGTGTTTTTGTCAGTATACTTTGACTCCAGTGGAGTGTTTTGTGTTAGAGAGCTATCACCAAAGGGGATCAAATGTAAGCATGAAAGTTTTCATTTCTTGTTTTGACTATTGAAATGGAATATGAAGACAATATTACAACGATTGTTTCTAATAGGCATCACGGGCGCCATAAGTGCTTATTGGTTTCACGGTGAGTGGTTCAGATTGCTGCTGTAATTCAAGGGAAGATAACTGCCAATTTTAATAGCTAGAGGATCATCACAATCCCGACCTTTGTTTTATGTGTTGTCTTGATTTTGCAGAGGAAAAGCATTTATGTTTGAATTACATTGTAAACAAAGCATTTGATTATAGGCTAATTGATTTTTAATAGCAATATTTGCATTGCAGACTCTTTGCCTCCTGCTGTTTGTTCTAGCCGTTAGCGTAACCAGAATTACTAAAGCATTGCATTGCAAATAAAAAGTATTGTCTTTTTTAGAACACATCTTGACACTGAGATATTCGTTAAAGGTTGTAGCTGAAAATTACTATCAGCATCAACTCATGCATGTGTCCAAATATCTGTACTTTACATAGAAAAGCATGTGAACAATTGTAAGACCTGATACTTTAACTATTTAGGAACATTCATAGATAATCATTATAATGGATGCCATCACTGCGAACGTTTGCCTATGGTGACTCTGCGGACTCGCCTAGCTTCGTTCTCCGAGCCCGTATCCCAGCCTGCCGTGACGCCGCGTCGCAAGAAGCGCCGCGCCCAGCGCGCTCCCGAGCTATCTCCAGCCCGCCAAAGCTCGCCGGTTCGCCCGCCAGCTTCGCCGGCTTCGCTCGAGTCGCTCACCGACGGACAAAGGCCGCCGTCCGCCGCCGCGTCCGCCATCGAGTTGGACGACAACACCGAGGCGTGTTCTCTCTTGGCTTCGGATAGCGAGGATTGGGCGAGCTCTGTGGACCTCCCCTCCGCTAACGCTCCCCGCCAACCCTCTGGGAAGAGAGCCGGCATTGAGACTGAGCTGATGCGTCTGCTCACCAAGGCCGTAGAAAGCATCGGCCTGGATTGGGAGGCACCCACGCTGCCGCCGCGCAACAGATTAGACGGGCGCTTTCTCGGGAAAGACGAGGCTCCGTCAAAATCTAGGCCCGCGCCCTTCCTCCCGGAACTTCACGAGGAGGTTGCAAAGTCGTGGAAGGCCCCCTTTTCCGCCAGGATGCGTACCTCTACCTCCGCGGCATTCTCCGCTGTCGACGGTGCGGGAAGTAGAGGCTACCTCGCCATTCCTCCGGTGGAGACGGCTGTCGCGTCGCATCTCTGCCCGCCCTCTGCGGGACGGCGGGTTCAGACGACGCTCCCGTCCAAAGCCTGCCGAGTGACATCATCGCTGCACGGACGCGCTTACACCGCAGCCGGGCAAGCAGTCTCAGCGCTGCACACGATGTCTATTCTGCAGATCTACCAGGCAGACCTCCTCCTCAAGCTGGACGAGGAGGGACCCGGTGCTATCTGTGTGGCGGACCTGAGGAGCGCTACGGACCTCGCTCTACGCGCTTCTAAAGCCACTGCGCAAGCCATGGGGCGGAACATGGCCTCTCTCGCCGTTGCCGAGAGACACTTATGGTTGACGCTGTCTGAGATGACGGAAGCCGAGCTCTCTGTGTTCCTCGACGCGCCCATTTCCCCGGAGGGCCTGTTCGGAACGGCCGTCAAGGACTTCGCGGACAGGTTTGTTGAGGTGCAGAAGACTTCTCAGGCTATGAAGCACTTCCTGCCGAAGCGCTCGAGCTCCGCTACAGGCCGCACCAAGCCGCCTGCTCGCAGCTCTCAGCCCCAGCCTGCACCGCCCTCCGCCGCCGCCGCCTCACAGCGCCGCCAGGCCCGGGATCAGAGACCGCGGTCTTGCTCCGCCGGACGCCGCCCCCCTCACCGCGGGCCCCGGCCGAGGATTGAGATCAAGCCCGAGGCCCCAAAGTCTTCCTAGCCGCTCTAGGAAAACGACGGTGTTCAGATCCCGCTGCGGCCGGATTTCCACCAAAACTTCTCGCTCGTTCAGCCCCATGCGTTGTGACTGTCCCAGTGTATTTTGCAGTGAAGCAGCCGGTGTCTCAGCCCGCTTGCCTGCACACAAAAGCTGTTTTTACGGCTACCCAGATAAATCCAATAAAGAGTGTATTTTCTGGTGTTCCGGCCTCGGCCGATGGTGTTATGAGTGTTGTAAGAATGCCCACGCCCCAGTGCCCATTCCCACACCCAGACACAGCCCGCCACGGTGCAGGGCTCGCACAAATAAAATCGACTCCGGTCGATTGTGCAAACACTGTAGTGAACGCGCCCATATCCCCATTCCCGCTTACACTACACGCTGCGTGTCCCTCGGTTTCTGTAAAAACGAAACCAACACACATTCAGTCGGCCCTAAACGACAGTGTTTTCAGTGTAGCAAATGTGCCCGTGGTCCCGCGCCCACATTTCCTCACAGACACGCCGAATCCCACGGGATTCGCCCCGCTCACTCTCTCGGCGCTACCCGCCTCAGAGGAGATGAGCGCGGCCAGGCTGCCCGCTGTGATCAGCGCGCCCCCCGCCTCGAACGCCGTAAACACGGCGCTGTGTTCCCAGCACACACGGACTCTTGTGCCGCCGCTTTCCCGCGGCCAGAGCCCAGATTTCATTCTGCCCCTAGCTATTCACGCGGATGCGTGGTCAAGGCTTCCCGGGGTATCAGAGTGGGTGCTGAACACTATAAAGAGAGGCTATTCGCTACAATTCGCTCGACGCCCTCGCCGCTACACGGCGCGCGTCGAAACTACGGTGAAAAGCGAAGTATCTCATCTACTTCGAGCCGAGATAGCGAAACTACTGAGGAAAGGGGCTATAGAACCTTTATCTCAGGCTCAGAGCGAAGGGGGCTTATACAGCAGATATTTTCTGGTACCGAAGAAAGATGGTGGGCTCAGACCCATTCTAGATCTGAGGCTGCTGAACAGAGCGCTCATGAAGCGCCAGTTCAGGATGCTTACGACCAGGAAAATCCTTGCGCAAGTGCGCCAAGGAGACTGGTTCATGTCAATAGATCTGAAAGACGCGTATTTCCAAATACAAATAGCGTCCCATCACAGGCGATTCTTGAGATTCGCCTTCGAGGGCCAGGCGTATCAATACACAGTCCTGCCGTTCGGCCTGTCCCTAGCACCCCGTACGTTCACGAAGTGCATGGACGCTGCCCTCGCCCCCCTGAGACTTCGGGGCATGCGAGTTTTGAACTACTTGGACGATTGGCTGATTCTAGCTCGTTTACGAACGGAGCTCTTAGAACACAGGGCCGCATTACTCGAGCACCTCGAGGAGCTGGGCCTTACAGTCAATTGGGCGAAAAGCTCACTGCTCCCCAGTCGGAGGATTTCCTTTCTGGGAACAGTGTTAGACTCGCTATCCATGACGGCACGCCTGTCACCAGAGCGCGGATTGAATATTCAGCACGTCGCGAAATCCTTCCGCCACGGCTCTATAGTCCCGCTCAGAAGGTTTCAGAAAATGCTGGGTCTCATGGCCTCAGCAGCCTCTGTACTCCAGTTGGGCCTGCTCCGCATGCGCCCACTGCAGCTATGGCTAAAAGCACGAGTTCCCCCCAGGGCATGGACCGCAGGTCTGTTTCGCCTCAGGGTCGACCTTCAGTGCATTTCGGCTCTGAAACCGTGGAAAGCAACCGACTGGTATCAGTCAGGTGTGAGTCTGGGGATCCCCTCAAGTGTGAAGGTGGTGTCTACGGACGCCTCCACTTCGGGGTGGGGAGCGCTGCTCGAGGGCAGACCGCTGGCTGGCCTGTGGTCAGTGCGGGAGAAGCTCCTCCACATAAACTGCTTGGAATTGATAGCAGTCGACAAAGCGCTAAGGCGCTTCTGTCCCCAGATAACAGGCCACCACGTATTGGTCCGGTCAGACAACATGTCAGTGGTGGCATACATAAATCGCCAGGGCGGCGTCAGGTCCCGAAACCTTTACAGGCTGACGGAACGCCTCCTGGTCTGGGCTCAGCACAACCTGCTCTCGCTGAGAGCGGCGCATGTGCCTGGTCACCTAAATGTGGGACCAGACAGGCTGTCCAGAAACAACATTCCAGCAGGAGAATGGTCTCTGCACCCGCAGACGATCCAGCTGCTGTGGGAAACGTTTGGCAAAGCGCAGGTGGACCTGTTCGCGTCCCAAGAAAACGCTCACTGCCCGAGATTCTTCTCGAAAACCCGGGACGCGCTGGCCCATGTTTGGCCCCGCCGCCCCCTTTATGCTTTTCCCCCTGTCTCACTCCTGCCTCAGGTGTTGGAGCGAATCAGGAGGGAGGGATGCCCAGTGCTACTCATAGCTCCGCTCTGGACAAACCAGTCGTGGTTCCCTGTCCTGATGCAGCTGACCAGCGCTGCTCCATGGCCTTTACCGCTGAGGAGAGACCTCCTCTCTCAGGCGGAAGGCTCGATTTGGCATCCTCGCCCGGATCTGTGGTCCCTGCACGCATGGGCCATCAACGGGTACCCGCTGACCTCCCAGAGGGAGTGTTAAACACGATCGCGCAGGCTAGAGCCCCGTCTACCAGACGGCTCTACTCCTCGAAGTGGTCTGTGTTCTCTGCTTGGTGTCAAGCGCAGGGCTTTTCACCTGTAGACTGCGGGGTTACGGAAGTGCTTTCCTTCCTTCAGGAGCTACTGGATAAGGGCAGGTCCCCTTCCACGCTCAAAGTATACGTGGCGGCCATAGCAACGTTTGCAAAACCGGTGTCTGGCCAGTCACTAGGAAAGAGCGACTTAGTCGTGCGTTTCCTTAGAGGAGCTCGGAGGCTAAACCCTCCCAGGCCCCCTTCAGTCCCGACATGGGACCTTTCCACGTTCTTGGAGGCCATGAAAGGCGCCCCATTCGAGCCAATCCAGTCGTCAGACATGAAACACTTGTCTTTCAAGACAACGTTTCTTATGGCTCTCGCTTCAGTGAAGCGCGTAGGGGACTTGCAAGCGCTCTCAGTAAGCGCGTCATGCATGGAGTTTGGACCTAACGACTCTAAGGTCATACTCAAACCAAAGCACGGTTACGTGCCGAAATCCCTCAACACACCGTTCAGGGCCCAGGTGATTTCCCTGTCTGCCCTTCCGGTTCTCAATGAGGAGAAGGACGCGAGTCTCCTTTGCCCTGTCAGGGCACTAAGGGCTTATGTGTCCCGCTCGTCTGGTTTCAGACAGACTGAGCAGCTTTTCGTTTCGTTTGGCGGCCGTACTAAGGGACTTGCCGCGTCGAAACAGAGCTTATCCAGATGGATAGTTGGTGCCATAGCGCTGGCTTACACTTCTAAGGGCCTACAGTGCCCTTTGGGTGTTAGAGCGCACTCCACGAGAGGCATGGCCTCCTCGTGGGCATGGTCTAGCGGGGTTACCCTGCAAGATATTTGTATGGCCGCGGGCTGGGCCTCGCCGTCTACATTTATAAAATACTATAATCTGGAGGTCCCCGCCTTACAAGCTAAGCTTTTGGCGGTATAAAATTCAGTGCTATCTGCCCGCTGTGCGGCTCGGATACTGAGTTTGACCTGCGTATCGCTCACTGACCGGTACAGCAGCTCATTTAAAAGTTGACACACTTGTGGCCACCCAGTTCAGGCTGAATGTTCACCCTGACGGTTTGGTTATTGTCATATGATTGGCTCCTTTCGGAGGCTATTTACAGGGAATGATGCTTCTAGCCTCTCTTCCCTCACTCTCTGTGAGTTTATGGTGATTATGCACTATATGCGCCCCGGGCTTCGGCCCCTGGGACTTTGGTGTTGGATCCCTACCAGCACGGCGTGTTGCATTGTGTTCCCCATAGCGTAAGATATTACGCAGTACGAGAGATACTCTCGTAAGAGAACGTACTCGGTTACTAACGTAACCTCGGTTCTCTCTAGAGAGGGAACGAGTACTGCGTATCTTGCCGTGCTTGGAATACGCTCTGGTTCGCTTCGGCGATGAAAACCGACGTAAGAGCAGCTATCGAGCCTAGATATAGGGCGAGACCACGCCCTTTCTGGCGGGACGTGACGATATGGGCGCGAAAGGCCCCCATTCGTCGTGACGTCACGCAGAGCCTCTCTCGATAGGCTGCTGCTATTGCCGCAGAGCAGCCAATAGGCGCGCGAGCTGTCTCGCCTAGGTCTGCTTGCTGCTGCAAAGCGTTTTACATTAGTAAAAAATTAAGGATAATTTTTGGCTTCAATATCTCGTGGAAAAGAGTTTTCCCCATAGCGTAAGATATTACGCAGTACTCGTTCCCTCTCTAGAGAGAACCGAGGTTACGTTAGTAACCGAGTACGTTTTTATGGATTGAGTATGTCTCAGTTTTTTCTGTTTCTTCAATGATGGTGAAATCAGATCTCCGTGTGGATCATACCGGCTGTGAACTGAAATTTCCTTTTTACACACTAAAGCAAATGATACAAATAACTGGCATAAAACCATTTTTCTCAAGTGAAAATACTAACATTCCTAAGACGTTTGCTCAGAACTGTATGTGTAATTTTTTTTTTTGGTTTTGTCATTTCTATAGAAAATGACATGTGTTTTACAGAAAACTGGCAGTTGTGGTTGCTACCATTTTTCTGTAAAAATAAAATACAGTGAAAATGTAAACATTATTTATAAACCCTTGTGCATCCTTTTGGACATTTTTGGCTTTTTCAGTTTTGTTTTTTTGATAACTTTGTCTGTGTTAATGCTAACTGCATACAATTTGCCACAGGTGTGTATTTTTACTGGAATTTTAATATTTCACGCCATTTTCATTAAAAAAAAATCTATTTTGCACTAGGTACACAAAATACTCCCTCTTAGCATCGTTTTGCCAAAAATGTCCCCATTGAAACCCATTAAAACTGCCATTTTTAATCCCAGTGCCATTTAACTATAAAATGATGCAAACTTTGTTAAGAGGCTTTCATTATGTTAGCAAGGCTTCAAAATTTTAATTTTTACTATTTTTTATCAGATGGTGCCTTTTTTCAGGTTTGGCCTATAAAGCAAATACTCACTTTATTCCTATTTTCTGCTTCGGCATATTATAGAGCCAATTGGATAAATTGTGCAACGATAATTGTGTGGGTATGTTGGTATGGATGTCTGGGTGTGGTTTGTATGTGTGTAATAAAAAAAATTGTGTGTGTGTGTGTTTGTGCGCTTGTAATATTTGAGAGAGAAAAACTCAACTGCAAATCTAAAATCCAATCACTGTGTGCACCAGTGGAGTTTTGCTGGCACCCAATGGGGAAAATCTGTTACTGCGCCCAAACAAAATCTTACAGAAAGCTCATTTTTTGAGATATCATCCTCAAATCTGGAACACAACTTGTTTAGATTTATGGCATTGAATTTATATCAGTTTTGGAGTTCGACATGTTTCATAAAACATATATTTTATATAAAATAATGATCATAAATAATTTTCATAAACTTAAACCTATATAAATTTTTTTTTATTTTACTTCAGCAATAATCTGCAAAGGGTCTTCTTTAAAATGATACCAAACTTAAGTCTGTGCTCCCAAGATTCAAATTTTTATGACAGTTTTTTGACGTGGACATTTTTGTCCTCTATGTAGCTATGTGTAACTTTTTTTAATTGATGCACAAGGGTTAAATGCGCATACCTATAGACTAAACACATGATGTGCATGTGCACGCCGTCTGCATTTTTGCGGGTTTGCAAGCGTCAGAAAGCGTTTGCAAGCGTTTCAAAAAATGTCAAGGCTTGCACCTTGGAATCTATTTTTAGGGTTTGCGTTCTCTAGCCACCAGGCACTGTTTTGTGAGCGGGCCGGAGCGCGTTGAGTGTTTTCTGTTACAACGGTGTCGGCCCATAAGTTAATAAATAATGATCTTTGGAACAGAAGTTAAAAGCTGTAGGCTTGCAAATCCCTGGTTTTCGATGTCTGAAGCGAAGTCGCTCGAGGCGCGAGCACGGCCGGTTACGCAATACTCGTTCCCTCTCTAGAGAGAACCGAGGTTACGTTAGTAACCGAGTACGTTCTCTTACGAGAGGTTCTCTCGTATTGCGTAAGTTTAGCTTACGCTACGGGAACTTTTTGTCAACGCCGTGCGCGCCAAGCAACCACCCATGAGTCGCCGAGGTCTCTCGGGGAACCCAATAAGTGGAAAATAAGGTGGCCAGCTACACGGCCATCACTTGTACATAAGCACACATAGGGGAAACAGAGCAGAGAACTGGTCTGTATAAGCATATAGCACATCCCTGCTAGTGCAGCTCAAGCAGGAGAGCTGAGTCACGTGAGAGTGGTCTGAGCATGACATATCTGGGCAGAACGCACAACTCGCTTAGACTGACAGAAGTTTAGCCTGCAGGGCGGGGACTTCTAAGTTATAGAACCTGACAAAGGTAGACTCCAGCCCGCCGCTACACATATATCGTGGATAGAAATCCCGCTGGACCATGCCCACGATGAGGCCCTGCCTCTAGTGGAATGAGCCCTGATGCCCAGAGGGCATTGCAGACCTTTTGACGCATAAGCGGCCGCTATAGCGTCCACTATCCATCTGCTTAGAGTCTGTTTCGAGGCAAACGAAACAAACAGCTGCTCCGCATGCCTGAAAGAGGTGGAGCGCGTAGTGTAGAACCTCAGCGCCCTGACCGGGCAAAGGAGATTCACGTCTGTCTCACTGTCTGACGCTGGCAAAG
Organism: Chrosomus eos; assembly: GCA_036326025.1. NCBI lineage: Eukaryota > Metazoa > Chordata > Actinopteri > Cypriniformes > Leuciscidae > Chrosomus > Chrosomus eos. The sequence goes on from CM070831.1 coordinate 31,805,247, forward strand.
CCGACAGTGAAATGACTTGCGCTCTGAAGGAGTGCCCATCACTGTTGGAACATAGCCATGTCTAGGTTTGAGGATGACTTTAGAGTCATTCGGCCCGAACTCCAGACACGTCGCGCTGGTTGACAGCGCGTGCAGGTCCCCCACACGTTTGACTGATGACAGCGCGGTCAGAAAAACGGCTTTTAGTGACAGGTACTTTAACTCCACGGAGTCTAGTGGCTCAAATGGGAAGGCTTTCAGGGCCTCGAGGACCAACGAAAGATCCCACATAGGAACAGACGGGGGGCGCAGCGGGTTCATCCTTCTAGCTCCCCTAAGGAAGCGGATGACCAGCTCATTTCTTCCCAGTGACTGGCCGTGCGTTGACTCCGCGAATGCCGCCACGGCCGCCACGTAAACTTTGAGCGTGGATGGGGACCTCCCCTTATCCATCAGTTCTTGTAGGAAAGTGAGCAAATGCGCCGCCTCGCATGTCCGCGGGTCCAGATCTCTGTCGGTGCACCACTTGGAGAACACCGACCATTTAGACGCGTAGAGCCTTCTCATGGAAGGAGCTCTAGACTGTGTGATCATGTTCATCACTCTTTCTGGCAGGGCAGCGAGTACCCGTTGATTAACCTCTTAACCTTCGCCAGAGCGAGGGCGCTCTGAGCGTTTTTTTTTTTTAAAATCGTTCAAAGTTACTATCAGATTCAATGTTAATACCTTGAATACCAGCTTTCAAATGAGATCATACTTGTGCTTTTAGAACAAATGGTTCATGAACTGTATCTGTTTCAGTTTGGGTATGCCATTTCTGGGGATTTTTCAAAATTGGGGGTGAACCTTAACAGGTTAACCATGCGTGCAGAGACCAGCGCTCTGGATGGGGATGCCAGATCGAGCCGCGAGCCTGAGAGAGGAGATCTGCTCTTACCGGAATAGGCCATGGAGCTGCCTGTGACAGCCGTGCTAGTTCCGGGAACCAATTCTGATTCTCCCAGTGCGGAGCTATGAGGAGCACCGAACGGCGCGCTTCCCTGATTCTCTTGATTACCTGCGGTAACAGAGAGACCGGAGGGAAAGCATACAGTGGGAGGCTGGGCCATACCTGGGCCAGCGCGTTCTCGTTCTTCGAAAAGAACATCGGGCAATGAGCGTTGTCTTCTCGACCGCTATCATTTCCAGACAGTTTATGTGAAAACATTTCTCTCGGTCTGACCACTGGCCAAAGGCCGGTCTGCCCTTGAACAGCGCACCCCAACCCGAGTTGGACGCGTCTGTCGAAATGACTTTCCGGTAAGAGATGGTTCCCATCATCTCTCCCTGCTGGTACCAGTCGGCCACTAGTCAGGGCTGCAGAGCCGCTATGCAGGTCTGAGTCACTCTGATTTTCTGGCCGCCAGAAACCCAGGCTCGGCGAGACGAGCAAGCATTCAACCAGCGCTGGAGCGGGCGCATGCGCAGTAGGCCCAGCTGGAGCACCACTGCTGCTGAAGCCATACAGCCCAGCATCGCTGTGTCGACAAACGAGCCGTCATAGCCACAGAATTCAACTCTATTCCTAAAAAGGAAATTGACTGACTGGGCATTAATGAGCTCTTGGTCCAGTTGACTGTGAGACCCAAGCTTTTCAGGTGACTGAGAAGCACTGTTCTGTGAGATAGCAGTTCTGTCTCCGACTGTGCTAATATCAGCCAATCGTCCAGATAGTTCATTATTCGCAGCCCCTGAGTTCTCAGGGGGGCGAGCGCCGCGTCCATGCACTTCGTAAATGTACGGGGTGCTAGAGACAGGCCGAACGGCAGGACGGTGTATTGATATACCTGGCTGTCGAAGGTGAATCTCAAAAATTGTCTGTGACGGGGTAATATCTGAATCTGAAAACAGGCATCCTTAAGATCTAGAGAAATAAACCAGTCCCTCGGGCGCACGTGCGCGAGGATTTTCCTGGTCGTAAGCATTTTGAACGGTGTCTTTGCAAGCACTTTCAAATGTCTCAGATCTAGGATGGGTCTGAAAGCTCCGTCCTTCTTGGGTACGAGAAAATATCGGCTGTAAAAGCCTGACTCGGTCAGAGAAGGCGGCACTCTTTCTATAGCCCCTTTGCACAGCAGCTTCGCTATTTCCGCGTGAAGTAGGTGTGCTACTTCGTCGCGGTCCGGGCTCAAAAGCGCGGGGGATGGCAGACGAATTGAAGTGTATAGCCTTGCCTTATTGTGCTCAGAACCCATTCTGAAATCCCCGGGATAGTTTCCCACGCGGCTATGTGAGCCGCTAGGGGGCGAATGGCCTCCGGGTTCAGATCTTTGGGCGGAAAAAGCTTTCTGTAAGCGTGAGCGCGTGTGCGCGGGCACGAGACTTACAAGTGTATTTGACGCCCCGATCATAACGGATGGGGAGCGTCTTATCAGTGCCCTGCGTTTCTTGGCATTCGAACGAGTGGGCAGCGCCCGGGGGGAGGTGTGTGTTAGTAAGCGTGAACGCTCTCCGGCGGGCACAAGAGTTACATTCATAACCTGTTTTATTGACCGTGTGACAGAGCGGCCAGACAGTGGGCACAAACCTGTGGACACCTTTCTTACATTCAACACTCGAGCGGCTTTTATGCGCTTTATGAGAGTGTGCTCTGTGAGTAACACGAGTTTTGATGTGCTTGTGTGTAGGGGTGAACACTGGGGCGTGGGCACTTTCACTACACTTAAAACACCAACGGTGTGAGCCGGATAACAGAGCGGGCAGATACTGGGCACAAACCTGTGGACACATTTCTTATATTCAACACTCGAGCGGCTTTCTGCGCTTATGAGAGTGTGCTCTGTGAGTGACACGAGATTTGATGTGCTTGTGTGTAGGGGTGAACACTGGGGCGTGGGCACTTTCACTACACTTAAAAACACCAACGGCGTGAGCCGGACCAGACATTATACTCTTTTTGAGATTTCTCTGGGTCGCCGTGAAAAACGGCGTTTGTGTGCAGGCGAGAGGGTACATGAACCGGCTCGTTGGCTGCCAAATGAGACACTGCAGTAGCCTGTTTGAAGGGGACTGTCAGGGAAAAACATCTTTGACGGCGGTCCGGCCGCAGCGGGAAGCGCGCGTCTTTTCTCTCTCTTGGTTAGGATGGCCTCGTATGCTCAGACTTCAGCGTGATCTTTTGCTGAGGCCCTCTGGGGGGCGGCGGTCTGTGACGGCTGTCTGAACACGACCTAGGGCGGCCGCCCTGGCGTCGCTGCAAAGGCTGCGTGGTCTTCTGTACCTCAGAGAAACGGTCAACGATCCCGTTCACCGCTGGGCCGAAGAGACCAGTAGGGGAGAGCGGCGCATTCAGGAAGGTGGCGCGCTCAATTTCCCTCATATCCGAGAGCGATAACCAGAGGTGCCTCTCTGTCACAGTCAACGCAGTCATGGCTCGTCCGATGGCTTGGGCTGCGGTCTTGGTGGCGCGGAGAGAGAGATCCGTCGCGCTACTCAGATCCGTAACCGCAGCTGGGTCCTGGCCCTTCTCGTCCCATTCACGGAGGAGGTCGGCTTGCAGGGTTTGTGAGACAGCCATGGAGTGGAGAGCAGACGCGGCCTGGCCGGAGGCGGCATATGCGCGGCCGACTAAGGCGGACGTGGCTCTGCGTGCTTTGGACGGGAGGGCTCGAGGGAGGCTCTCCGGCGAGCACGTCGCTTTGGCCACAGGGTCCGGCCGCTTGAAGGCTTCGATCCGGGCCCGCGGGGTCGAAAGTGGAAGCGCTTCGCAGAGCTCGCAGCCTCCGGACGCGAGGGCGTGCTCAGCGTGTTCCTGGCCCAGGCATAGAGCGCAAATCACGTGGCGGTCTCCGGCGCTGAGCGGGGCCCTGCACGAGCCACAGGAAATGCGAGGCATCTTGAAAAAGACGCTCGCTGCTCTTTTAGGAGTTCAAAGGAATACAATTTAAGCAATATGAAAAAGGATACGTCACCGGATAGCGTAGCTCACACGGATGGCTGAAGGTGGCGAAGATGGCCGGCTTCCTCAGCGCTGTCCTAAGCTGGCTGTTCGACGGCGGCGCGGCTTCTCTCAGATCCAGCGATGCGAAAGGCTTCGCTGAACAGACGAAAATCAGGGATTTGCAAGCCTACAGCCCCTACTTATGCGTTTAGCCACGCACATTCTGGCGGGCTATGACGCTATGAAGGCGCGAGCGCCCTTCATTGGGCGTGACGTCACGCGGGGCTCACTGGTAGGCTGCAGCAGATGGCGGCAGGGCAGCCAATGAGCACACAAGACTGCCTGCTCTAGGTCTGCTAGCTGCTGCACTGTGTTGACAATGAATACAAAATTAGGATAATTTTTTGGCTTCAATATCTCGAGAAGATGAATCTTTCCCGTAGCGTAAGCTAAACTTACGCAATACGAGAGAACCTCTCGTAAGAGAACTAATATATTATACTACATGCAAAGTGAGATATTTCAAGCCTATATTTGTTATAATTTTGATTTTATGGCTTACAGCTTATGAAACCCACAAAATCAAAATCCTGTGTAATTACTGTGTGATTTCATGTAATATTCTAATTTTCTGGGATTTTGATTTTGTGGGTTTCATAAGCTGTAAACCATAATCATCAAAATTATAACACACTGTAAAAAATAAAATCGTAAAAAAAGGGTCAAATGACTGGCAGCTAAGGCTGCCAAACAAAAACCGTAAAAATAAAGTAAAATATCCTAATTTAAATTAAGTGCAAAAAACTTTTACAGATATTTTTCTTAAATGTTTTACAGAAAAACACTGTTATTTTACAGCTATTATCTGGATTATTACGATCAAACACCCTAACTGTAAAAACTATCCCATAAAAAACAGTCAATGACTGTCGGCAATGGCTGCTATACAAAAACCATAAAATTAATGTAAAATATCCTAATTTAAATAAGAGCAAAGCAGAAATCTTCATTAAGCTTTTTAACAGAAACACAGTTATTTCACGTATTTCCTGATTTTTTTACTCAAAAACATTTTTAGTAGGTAGGCAAGTAGGTAACTACATGCATGATTTACTGTGACTATACGTAACTGCATCAGCAACTACACAGTTACTGTCAGTTAAATAAAGCAACACACAGCATTTCATCAGTATTACTCTGTTCATCCTGGACTGAAGCACAGGCTCTAATCTTCAACACAATGGTGACACACAAAACACACCTTACAGAAACAATTTACATCCCAACAGAACATTAAACACTAACAGATCTCTCAAGATCTCTGCATCCTCACTTATTACAATCCAGACTTTATTCATTTCATACTAACATTCTTATTGAGAATTAACAGAGGTTTAGAAGTTGATGTTTTATTGAAAGTAATAAAGTTTGATATCACCATGATGGAGATCAGTGTTTGCTTTAGTGGCGCTCTTGACCCTTTAGTTTTAACATACTTTTTTCTCTGGCTGCTTTAACTGTGTGTCTCTGATACATAAATGTTATGGTAGAGATCAAAGATAAATTCAGGTGAGAAGATCTTCATGGTCATCATGTAGTTGCCTGCTTTAATGATACCACCTGAAGTATAATTTATGATTAAATCATTAAATATTAGTTGTTAATTTTGCAAGCCAACACTGCTATAGAAGATCATGCAGCGCTGTGATACTAAGATTTTATAAAGTCATTATACAGAAAATGTTTTGAGGGGATCATACAGACTCACACAGACATCAAGAATCTCTGAACTACTATAAAGTCACATGAAGGCTTTGTTGATTGTCACCATGGTTGAGATTCATATGTTGATTATTGATGTGTCTATACTCCTAAAAAAACAGCTAAAAACATTTTTTTTTAATTGGTATAATACTGATGTTTCAATATTTCAAGGGGGAAATTATGACAATTATAAACTTCGTTTAAAACTGAAGTGCATATATGTATAATGTTAACTCAACTAACATATTCAGATATTTCAGAGATACATCAGTGAATCAGGTCACCATAAGATGACTATAACATCATCAATAAATGACCAACATCAGCTGATATTTTCTCCTGCTTTAATTGCCATAACAAATGTGTATCAAAAACACAGTTAAAGCAACCAGAGAAACACAAATGTTAAAAACTTAAGGGTCAAGAGCCCAACTAAAGCAAACACTGATCTCAATCATGATGACATAAAATTTCTGTTAAAGTTTTTTGCACTTTATTTTAAATTAGCATATTTTACTTTAATTGTATGGTTTTAGTTTGGTAACCGTAGCTGCCAGTCATTTGACCCTTTTTTTTACGATTTTTTTTACAATGAAGGTATTTGATCATAATAATGCAAGGAAATACCCGTGAAATAACAGTGTTTTTTAGGTTTATTTAAATTAGAGTATTTTACTTTAATTTGATGTTTTTTGTTTGGCAGCCATAGCTGCCAGTCATTTGACCTTTTTTTGACGATTTGTTTTTTTACAATGAAGGTATTTGATCATAATAATGCAGGAAATATCTGAAAATAACAGTGTTTTTCAGTTTATTTAATTTATGATGTTTTACTTTAATGTTGCAGTTTTTTTGGGCTGCCAGTCATTTAACCGTTTTAGCATTTAACTGTTTTGTTACTGTTTAATTACAGATTATATTTGTAATTTTACATACATTTTCATGTAATTTAAGAAAGCAGAAAAAATACTGTAAGAAAAACACAATCAATTTTCTGTATAAAAAATGTGAATGACTGGAATTTGTCATTAATGTCACAATACCTAAAATAACTGCAGCATTTTTATTTTACAGATATTATTTGTAATTTTAAAGTGTTTTGAGTACTATTTAAAATGGAAAGACAATGATCGTCAAAAAATCAGTTATTTTCTGTGAAATTTGGATTTTTTTACAGTGCAAATAAAGGCTTGACATATCTCACTTTGTATGTAATGAGTCTATATAATATATTAGTCTCACCTGTTAAGTAGAATTCTTGAAATAAATCAACTTTTTGATGATATTCTAATTATATGACCAGCACCTGTAGTAGTTCAGAGGATACTTTGTTTAGAAGTTTCAAATTTACTACATACCAAGTAAAGGCATTTCGACTTTATGCAGAATATCAGCTGTTAACATATTTATTAGTCATATTTACCTTTTGTTGTACTGTAAATTTGCCATTCTTGATTTTATGTAATGATTTCCATTACACTAGAGTAGATGTTCAAACTTCATGCTGATTTGTACTCGGCTTTCGCCAAGATAAGCAAAACTAGGACGTAGCTTTACAGTACTATGCTTCTCCATCCATTTACGCTTCTTTCCATGTGGTGGTGTGACTCCCCTTCTGTCCGGCATTAACGGCTGCAGTGTACTTGGCGCGTCAGCACACACGACGACTACAACTTACAGGACCAGCACGACAACCGTCTGGATTGAGCCGAGTAGGGGACATCTCTAGGGTCTTCAAGTGGGCACCTTCCGTTCCCAGTGTTCGTCGACTAGCCCACGACACCTCAAGAGGGCTCGACAGTGACTCTGGCGTCCCAGAGTCACCCCCCTCCGTCCCCCACTCAACTCAGCCCAGCTTACTGACCTCTACATCCCTCCTGCTGCCGAGACCTAACCACAATCTCACGATCTCTCCGCAACCCAACCATACGCGCCAACCCGTTTGACTAAGGCTGTCGAGCCCCACTGGTGCGTTATAAAACAGTTTCAGTGGCAATGGTTCCGTATGGCATACCACCTACCGCTAAACACAACATCTGCCCAACCACCCTTCATTCACGCAATATCCACAGGAATGTATACAAATAAACCAACAGACTCTTCAAGTTTTCAAGAATTCTACGAAACCATAGCGTGACGGCCTGTGCACAGCCAGCTAGAATCTTTCCGTCTCAACCACAGCCAGTTGCTGCTCCTTTCTGCTGCTTCAGATAAGTTCTTTACTGTGCGACGCAACTCTTGGCCACTGAATCCGACGTCTCTGAGGAACCGGGTTGTAGAGTGTGCCACAAATCCTCGACAACCCACTTCCACTGGATAAACCTGGACTCTCCATCCTCGCTGTTCTGCATCAGTGGCCAGATGAGCATAACGCAGTTTCTTCCTCTCATATGCCTCATCTCCACATCCTCACATGGCACTGTTAACTCTATCAGTTGAACAATGCGAGCTGATCCAGACCACAAAACAATATCTGGTCGTAGGTTAGTGGTGGCAATCTCAGGTGGAAAAAATGAGTCGTTGATCAAGATCAGCCAACATATTCCAGTCCCTAGAAGCTTCCAGTTGTCCTGGGCGAGAATTGGTGTTAACACCTTTTCTTGGTGGTTGCTCGCCTAGGCGGAGGAATATGGTCTTCTGCATGTAATGCTTTGCTAGAACAGGCGGCAACGTATTGGTCATACTATGCTTGCCTTCCAATGCTAAAGCCAAACATCTAACATTTTGCACCCTTGAAGTCACGCAGAGTCTCTTTTTCTCGTTCTGCCCCATGGTATAATGATGACCTGCGCAATAAGAAAACAGCTTGCCGTAAAATGGAGCATAAGTGGCGTGATTCGGGCCTGAATGTATTTTATCAAGCCTGGAAAGATCACTTGGCGGAATATAGATCTGAAATCGAGTCTGCCAGATGTGTTTATTTTTCCCAGATAATTGATAATAATCTAAGTAATCCAAGACATCTATTTCATACTATAAATAGGCTTCTTACAGCTAATGTTGGCACCTCTCTGCCTGTTTCAAATCAGGTGTGTAATGATTTTCTTCATTTTTTTAGCTCTAAAATTGACAATGTTTACAAAATGATTCATGCTATACCAGTTTCCTCTTCTTTACTATGCTTGCCTTGTTTCTCTGGCACATCCTTTACTATTTTTTCTGAAGTTGACTCTGAGCTGCTCACTAGGGTGGTAACAGGTATGAAATTTACCACTTGCTTACTTGATCCCCTCCCTACAAGCCTGTTTAAATCCTGTTTTGACTCATTGTGTCCAGTTGTTCTTGGCATTGTCAATGAATCTTTGTGTTCTGGTGTTGTTCCAGCAGCATTGAAAACTGCTGCTGTAACGCCTGTTCCGAAGAAGCGGGATGCAGAGTTGGATAACATAAATAACTATCGCCCTATATCAAATCTTCCATTTCTGGCAAAAATTTTGGAACGTGTTGTGGCTTTGCAGCTACACAGTCATCTTACAGTAAATAATCTTTTGAGCCCCTTCAGTCTGGTTTTCGAAAATTTCATAGTACTGAGACAGCCTTGGTCAAGGTCACCAATGACCTGTTAATAGCCTCAGATTCTGGTTCTCTTTCTATTCTTATCCTTCTTGATCTTAGTGCCGCTTTTGATACTGTTAATCACAATCTTTTACTCAACCGTCTGGAAACTGTCTTTGGTGTTTCTGAGACTGTTTTAGCCTGGTTTAGATCTTACCTTTCGCATCGTAAACAGTTTGTTTGTATAAATGGTTTTCATTCTGAGATTGGCTCTGTCCGTACGGGTGTTCCCCAAGGTTCAATTCTTGGCCCCTTACTTTTTAGCATTTACATCTTTCCACTCGGACTGCTACTAAGATCACTGGGACTTAACTATCACTGTTATGCAGATGACACTCAGATTTATATTCACTCTAAGCCTGGTCAAAATCTGGATGTGCCTTTAAAACTCGTCTTTTAACACACTGTATTTCTGAGATAAAAACATGGATAAGACTGAGTTCTTGCTTATTGGCACTCCTCATCAGCTTCGTAAGGCTGGTTCACTAATTTTGAACATAGATGGGACTGATTTGGAGGCACAGACTAAGTTAAAAAATTTGGGAGTTATATTTGATTCTAGTCTGTCCTTTGACTCTCATGTGCGGTACATTGTTAAGAATTCTTATTTTCATCTCAGAAATATTGCAAGACTTCACTCTATGTTATCCATCTCGGTGACTGAAAGGCTTATTAATACTTTAGTTTTTTCTCGCATTGACTATTGCAATGCACTTCTTGCTGGAGTTCCAAAAACCACACGGAACAAATTACAATGTGTACAAAATTCTGCTGCTAGGATCTTGACTGGAATCAGAAGAAATGAGCATATTACACCAATTTTAAAGTCTTTGCACTGGCTCCCGGTCAGGTTCCGAGTTGACTTTAAAATACCGATGCTCACATATAAGGCACTGCATGGTCTGGCACCGCAGTATCTGTCTGCGCTTTTAACTTTATACATACCAAAGCGTCATTTACGCTCTTCACAAGCATTGGCAGTCCCATAGACTCGGTTGCGTACTGTAGGGGATAGGGCTTTCTCATCCTATGCTCCTAGACTTTGGAATACACTCCCTCCAATTATCAGAGATGCACAGTCTTTAAGTATTTTCAAATCTTTATTGAAAACGCATTTTTTTAGGCTAGCTTTTACTTGACTTTTATTTTATTGTATTTTATCTTTGTTTATTTTTATTTTTTCTCTGTGTTGTATTTTAATTTGGTTTGTTTTATTATGTAAAGCGCCTTGAGAAGCTTCTTTAAAGGTGCTATATAAGAATAAAGTTATTATTATTATTATTATTATTATTATTATTATTATTATTATTATCGCAGTACTTGGTCATGGCGCCAAGTAAACCGACCTTGGCCAAGAGCCACCTTACATCCTGTCAAAATGTGCCTTAATGTGACAGGTGATGAACACAAAGGACAAGAGGGATCCTCCTACCCAGAGGTTTAGGTTCTGCGGTGATGGGAGAACATCATATGTTGGCCTAATAAGGAAACTGATCCTACTCTCTTCCATTGACCAAAGGTCTTTCCAGCCCATCCTACTCTCTTCCATTGACCAAAGGTCTTTCCAGCCCATCTTGCGTTGTTCCACACTCTCCCATCTCATCCACTCTCCCTGCTTGGCCTGGGAAATGGCCTTTATACACCTCATCCTCTCCTCCTGCTTTCGCACCTCGTTGACTACCAGCTTCCTCATTTGAGCTATGCCTGCCTTGTGCCATTTAGGCGGAGCTAAACTGAGCCCAAAACCCCCTCTTCCATTCTGTACCTGTCCCACGATATCCCCAATTTGAAGGGCAGCCTTTGCCTCTGCTACAGATTTCTATTTATAATTACCTATTGCCAACAAAGTCTTCCAAAGTCTGCTGTGACAATTTAATGATATCTCATAGCATAGAAGAAAATTGTCTTACGTTCCCTGAGGACGTACAACATTTGAGCTGTCTCTTACTCACTCTGCAGCTCTTATCTGACACATGCCAATAACACGTGTCACAGATTAACTTCCCAAATGGACTAGCATCATTTAATTAACGACATAACTGAGATCAGTGTCTCGGGAGGTAGTGTTGGGCTAGAGGACAGAGCCAGAAGCAAAAACATCATCTGTAGAGCTTTGTCATTATGAATTAACTAGAAATCTATCAGATAGAAATGACTGATAACTAACCGGATTGTCCTAACATGCACTTTATTCTAAATAGTGAACTGATCAATTTCTGAGTTACTTGGATGAAGATTCAACACTTTTGTGAACAGGAGCTGTGCACACAAAACACAATCACAACCTATGTCTGAATAAGCAGCTTCAATTTGAAAATGGTCTTTAACAGTTTAGATGATCGATGCTGCTACTTTACAAGCTCAAATCTGTATGGTCATGATGTTTACACATACAGAAATTTAAGGCGGCACAGTGTTTCGCTTTTTGGAGAAATTAACAACTTGCTTTCTCAGTGTTGTTTCTGCATATTCAACTGTAAGTATTTTAGCATGAAAATGACAGTTCACCTAAAAGAGGCATATATTTACATTTAATCAGTATTTCTTAGACACTAGTAACCAGTATAAATGTCATGATCTTAGGAAGAATCTCATTTGGGGCGTATGAGTCTGTCCACAACAACATTGGAGTTGCCTCGTTGTCTCGTTATTTACCACTGTGCCCTTTCACATGCATGTAGCTACTTAATGTTGCTCTTTCCCATATGTAATTTGTTATCCCTTGTTGATTAATATACAACACCCTGGACTAGTTTTCCTTACGTTATAATACAAGTTACTTGGGATTTGCTTTAAATGGACATTCCATGTGGGACAAACCTGCAGACCATTAATCTTTTTATACAAGTGCTACCTAAGCAGGGTGGTAATTGGATAACTCATTGTTTCTTTTGAAAACAGAACATCCATAATATCTATTATTTCAATATTACTCTTGCAGGATTTTTCTTTTTGCTTATGTATAGAGCAGGACCTGTGCATCTATCTTCTCAACAACACCTAAACTCGTCTTTAATAAGCAGTTTAGGTGGGGGTGGTAAAGCTCGCTCTCCCTGCCAAGGATGATATAAAATGAATACGTAATAGCCTAATTAACCCATGCCTCTGCAGGGGTTTCATTTGTCCTGATGCACTCCCCATAATAAAATGTGTTTTAGAACGCCTACGTAATTACATCAACTCTGAGAAAAATATAAAATTACCATCTGTTATATATTCACTTTCTCAAAGTGACTGAAATGACACCTCTTTTTTTTTCTTCCCACTGACGGGTGTATCACGCATGTTAACGGCCTTGTTTTTGGATCTGAGCTCCAGTGGATTTATGCCGGGCTCGTTAAAGATCTGTTTAGCAGCCTGTTTTGTTCTAGGATGGACTCTCTTTCAATAAATCTCAGTGTAAAGTTAAGTGAGGCAACATTTAAACCCTGAAGTAAATAGTGCAGGAACCACCAGTTTCAAAGGTTGTTAACCTTTCGGTTTTAATTTGGACTGTGATAGTTATGTGAAAGTCACTTTTGGCAAAGTTGGCAAAAATGTTAAAATCCATCCTTTCTTTACCCTCCATTGTCTATATTAGAACATTCAAGGCTGAACTAGGGTTACCTGATCACTTTTCCAGCCCTAAAGGTTGTTCAAAAACCCATCCAAATGTATAGAGGTTATAGTCTGGGTTTCCCCATGCTGCCTTCCCGCAGCGCGATTTTATTCACGCTGAAAGGCAGTATGGATACCATGGCACAGATTTTCGCCTCATTTAGGGAACCAATAACAGAACGGGGAGAGAGCAGCAAGACGATGACGACATATGTTGGCAGGCGCATTTGATAGACATTCTTAGCACCCAATAAACGGTGCCGGGCATTCGTAAACCACGCCTCAAATACGAGAAAATGTACATGTGGTTCCCAGACCCAAGTCTCAACGAGAATTGAGTCTGGTGTTAGCCAGGCTATAGAGGTTAGCCATTGCAACCGTAATGAAAATATTAAACACCTGCCTAATAAATCATTTCAGTGTTCAGGCTGGAGCCTATACCAACATCTCTAACTGCAGGCGGGAAAAACACCTGGACACATGCACACACTCACTCATACCTATGGGCAATTTTTCCAATTGCCCTCTCCAATTCACCTATCCTGCATGTCTTTGGACTGTGGGGGAAACGTCTCGGTTACTAACGTAACCTCAGTTCCCTGAGAGTAGGGAAAGAGTATTGCAAAAGTTTAGCTTATGCTTTGGGAAAACTCCTTTTCTCGAGAATATTGAAGCCAAATCTTTAAAACGCAGTGCAGCTGCACAGCAGATATATAGCTAAGCGTCTAGCGTGCTCATTGGCTGTGCTGTGGCAACTGCACGAACCTATGGCGAGTCGGCTAGGATGCACGAACCAATTAGTTCGCTTCGCGCCAGAGCACGTCAGAGCCCGCCAGTATCGGAGTGGCTTATAGCTATACAAGCCCCCATTTTCGCCATAGAATTCAGGTTAAATCGACTGAAGCGATCCCCTGATCGAGGCACAGTAGCACGGTGGGTTACAAAGTAGAGAGCAATTTAATAACATACCCGTGCCTTGGCTTAAGGAGGACTCTGGAGTCGTTGGGCCCGAATTTAAGGCAGGTAGCGCTCACTGAGAGTGCTTGCAAAATCACCCACTCACTTGACTGATGCCAGTGCTAGCAAGAGAGCAGTTTTGAGGGAAAGAGGCTTCAGGTCAGCAGACTGAAGCGGCTCAAAAGGGGCCCTTTTCATGGCCTCCAGGAGCATGGAGAGGTCCCAAATAGGCACAGAGGGGGGTCAAGGCGGGTTTAGCCTTCTGGCCCCCTTGAGTAAGCGCTCGACTAGGTTGTTTCTTCCCAGTGAATTCCCGGCCACGTGAGCATGAAATACTGCCATGGCCGCCACATACACTCTAAGCGTGAAGGCGGGTGTGACCCGCGTACACAAGCTCTTGTAGAAAGGAAAGTTCCCCTGCAACTCCACATGAGTAGGGTTTCAGGTTCCGGGCTGTGCACCAACACTGCCCATTTTAGAGCATAAAGACGCCTGGTTGAAGGCGTTCTTGCTTCAGTAATGACATTTTGCACACTACCCGTTGAAGGGCCATAAATGGAGGGCCCACAAGTCGGGACGGTGATGCCAGATCGTCCCGTTCGCCTGCGTGAGGAGGTCTCTCCTCAGCGGTATCATCCATGGGGCTGATTCCAGCAGCTGAGTCAACTCGGAGAACCATAGCTGGTTCCTCCAGAGAGGGGCTATCAAGAGCACTGCACACTTGCTCTCCCTGATCCGTTTGATGACCTGAGATAGCATCTTGACCGGCGGGAATGCATACAGCGGACGTACATTTCCAGCGCGAGCCAGGTGGGAAGCTGATACTGTGGGGACAGTGCTTATGTGCAGGGGTGCATACTTTATAGTGGGCACACAACCTACATTCATTAAGGACAGACAGAAAAGTGCTCTTTTAGTGCTTTATTTCGGTGGCCGTAAAAACGGGAGCGGTGGCGAACCTGAGCTGCTGGGCGGGGCTGGGAGACCTGCGGCACTGGCTTTATTGGCTGAGGAAGTGGCACCTTCTTGTGGCTGCCCGAAGCAGAGCTGGCTCGTTTAGGGAGGAAGTGATATGCATAGCTTGCAACGCTTTCTGAGCCTCGGTGTAACGTTCCGCGAAAACTTTGACTGCTGGGCCGAATAGACTGGGAGGTAGGGGAGTCCAGAAAAGCTGCCCTATCTGGATCTTTCATCCCTGTTAAATTTAACCAAAGATGACGTTCAAGCATTATATGTAGAACCTTTTGGGGTTTCCCATCATGGGATCATATAAAATAGATTCAGTTTCATTTTAATTAAATTGTATGAATCAAGAGCTTGTAAACACTTAATCACTAGAAAACAAAATTAGAAACCTGTTAAACATGAAATTATTATGTAATCATTTAAGACATTTCTCCACAAAACTCCAAAAGGTTTTTTTTTTAAATAGAGTTAAGAGTTCTAGGGTTCTATATACAGTAGAACTGCAATGAAAAGTGTAGTCTAAAACATTACATTCTTGCCTAACGTTGACATTGTTTCTGTGATCAGGATCATCTTATTCATATCGATGTTATTTTTCGCTGGATGGCAAAGTTCTGTATTCATAATGCAAGTGGAGGAGGTAGTCAGCATACCACAATAATAATATACCGCAATCACTGATATCCTGTCCCATACAGATTTACATTAGATTTCTCAAAGGACCGCTGAGATAGATGAAAAACAGGAATTTCCTCCCATAGTTTTCTGAGGTTGACAGACAGTGCTCAAATTGCATGGGATAAAAATCTGTGATGAATTTCTCCAATCTTATCAGGGAAAACTAGTCCGGTCCAAATAGGGGTGTATAATACATATTATCTGAGCTTGGTCTCCAGCAAAAGTAGGTTTATATTTGTTTCCCAAGAACAAGTTATTTTGCGGTTCACTTAGTGGCCAGGGGCCGTATTCACAAAGAATTTTAAGGCTAAAAGTAGCTCCTAACTGGCGAATTTAGAAGCAACTCCTAAAAATAATGGGCGTGTCACTCCTAACTTTAGGACTCCTAATTTGTTTCACTATGAATAAATTACGAAGCATTTTAGCCCTAAAAGTAGCACCTAAGTCTGGGACAGCTTAAAAGAAGTCGAGAGGACTCCTAACTCACTAAGACCTATTCACAAAGGATTGTAGCGCACACCACCGCCTCTCGCAGTCGTCCGGGGTCCACGACACAAGCGGGAATGCTGCATCTGCAAACAAATATCCTCTCTCATGTGTTTTGCTTGATATCCCAGTGCCGAATTTCCCATTTATATTTTTTTTCAGCACCAACTGAGCCAGCAGCAGTAATGGTGTGTTCAAACCGAACGCAAATTGAATTATTTGCGCGAGTAGATTACATACAAAGTCAATGCAAAGCCAATAATATCTGTTAAGACGCGAATAGACGCATCATTCACGCCGGGTGTTGGCGATTGGGCGACGCGTTTGCCGCGAATGTCTTCCGCGCAAGTTGAAAAATTTGAACTCGAGCGAATGTTCAAGCGTCTCTAACTAGACGCGATAGACGCGTATTTGACGCTCTATTCGCGTTCGGTGTGAACTGATCCTGCGTTATGGGCTTTCTTTTCCGTTTTGGCGAGTTCATAATCCACCGTCATTCAACTATTACATTACTTCAATAGGAGCAACATTTCCTTGCTTTAAGTAGTCTATTTAGGCTAATAGGATGTCAATTAATGGCTTAAAGCAAAGTGTTAATGCAAGTGTCGTTTTTCATTATTAGGCAAGTGGAGGTTTTCATTAGGGTATTAGTTTTTTTTTTTTTTTTATAAATTATTGATTTAATTTAATTTAATTCACGACTTTTTTTCTCCCTCTCTGCCTTTTTAGAATTACACTTCACTGGGGCCTGCACAAACATGATATGCATTTCGATGACATTACTATTATTATTTTGTGTAGGACACAGACATATATAGATGTGTAATTCCATGATTTGTTGCATCTGTGTTATGTTCCACATGATGGCCCTGTCATCTAACAACCAATCACCGTGATTATTGCGAGGAAGCTCGTGCATGAGAATTGACATCATCCATAGCAACGAAGACTCACTCTTAGTTTAGGAGTTGTCATTTTTCCTTACTAAGAGTAGGTCTGAAAGGCGTTGTGAATAACTTTTAAGAGAAAACTCCTAGCTAAAATATTTTAGTGCGATTTAGGAGTACTCCTAGTGGTAAGATAAAATTCTTTGTGAATACGGCCCCTGATGTTGATATAGTAACTACTTTGAGTTTGTTTAGTACAGAATTCTACAGACTGATTTGATCAATTTCTTTGTGAATTGGGCTACACATTGTTGCACAGTGTTTTTGACTCACTATAAAGTCCTTGGTTCTCAAAGGTACAATATGTAGGATTGCAGTAAAATATCAAAAAAACATTAGGCTAATGTTATATTTTGTTTAGTTGATTACTTACAATATCCCACATGTTTCCAACTATTTGTAAATCGTGAGGAAATTGCGATTTTAACCAAGGAAACAGGGTGTGTGAGCAGGGGTGAGGAGTCGGCAGTCAATGGGGTCATATCCGCGTTACCCCTGGTTTCCGCCAGGTTTGACCTCGTACTGCCATAGTAAAGTAACCATGGCGACAGACGTTGACAACTGGGTTATGCCTGTTATGCCTAGCAGGACGCTCATGCTGTTGTTGTTTTGTTCAAACATTATGGACCATGGCAAGCAGACTTTCAGACAAAAAGAGGACTAAAACGAAGATCAACGTCTTTCGAGATGCCGAGAGCTCCACGTCCGCAACTAACTTCGACTTGACAGAGACGTGAGTGTTGCATGTTACTTTATTAGACAGGTGAGCAAATGTACATAAAACTAATCAATGTTATTGAGTTCAACATGATGAAATGTTAGAATATAATCTGTATGTTATTCTAATGTTGATCTAGCTTACTCAGTCTCATACAGCCAACAAACAACCTAACTAACAACACTCAACACACTCAAATGCCGTTTAGTGTGATAGTGTAACTGTTAGAGCAAGTGAAACAGCGCTGCGTTACCTCAAGTTCATTCGTCTAATAAACTGACCTGTGTAAGTATTCAGCACTTGCGTGTAGTTCGGTAGAATGAAATGTCCTTATTCCTTTATATCCGCGGGACTCGCGTTGTGTGTGGCGCTGGTATACGTCTAGCAATCGCGCTGTGCTTCATACCACAGTCATGTTAAAAACATCAATATATTCACTCATCCATAAAATATCCATCAGCTTGACGACAAGATCTATAATTCAGCTTAATGCGGAATATGTCATCAATATACACCTTTGTTATTGTAAGAGGTTAGCGACCCCTGGTGGCGAAAAATCCTGCATATTGTACCTTTAAAGTAAATTAATCTGACTGTGCAGCCCATGAGAACAACTTGTGTGAAATGTGTGCTTATTC
This sequence comes from Chrosomus eos, assembly GCA_036326025.1. Lineage (NCBI taxonomy): Eukaryota > Metazoa > Chordata > Actinopteri > Cypriniformes > Leuciscidae > Chrosomus > Chrosomus eos. Next base: position 31,823,451 of record CM070831.1, read on the forward strand.
ACAGTCAATTGCAGGTAATAAAGATTGCAGGATCTAGGTGCAGCAGTAAAAGTTCTTAACAAAGACCTAGAAACACTCTTAAAAGGTGATATATGTAGCTTTTCTTCTAAAATGAATCCTTTTTTTATTGACTGTGTGTGAAGGGGTTGTAATCACACATTACAATGATCCACTTTTCGGGTTTTGCTATTACCTCTGAAGGCCAGTATTCCTATTTCTATGTGAAGGCTCCGGGTCGGATTTACCGTGAAATCCATCGGATGTGACGTGCATGCGTGCTCCCGAGCTTCTCTCCTTTTTATATACAGTCTATGCGACGGCACTGCAGCTAACTACATGGAGTCTTATAACACCAAACGACCTGCCTCCAGCACAACACAGACTCCAACACAAACTCCACATAAATAAAAAAAAAAAAAAAAAAAAAGTTTTTATCTGCTGAAGCTCATCAGGCCAAACGTGAATCAATCAACTTCGGACGAAAACACGGATTAACATCGACAGAGCGTTTGAATTATGGAGAGACCTCCGCTTTGTTTTAGGTATAGGTCTATATTTAGGTATAAAAACAGACCCGGATTTGGCTTTCAGCTCTATTGTGATGCTTTTTCCGGTGTGTTAAAGTCTCAGTTTGGCCGGTATACTATGAGTGCTCGCTCTTGAGTTCGAGCACGCGCACGAGCGCTCTTGTAAAATTTGCTTGCAATCTGAAACATCACCGCTAGAGGCCACTAAATACTCCACATAGCACCTTTAACTATCCAAATGGGGTAACACTTTATTTGAAGGGGTGTGCATAAGACTGACATGACACTGTCATAAACATGACATAACACCTGTCATGAACATGAAGGAGTCTTTATGAATGTTTATGACTGTTGTCATTAAGTGTCATTCGGTAAATTATGACACTTTTAATGCAAAGTTGACATTGTTTAAATTACAAAATTAACTTATAAGCACACAGTTACCGGAGCAAATAGTGAGTGCTTATCTTTATTCATTGGTCACCTCTGTGGTCTCTGTGCGCAACAGTGATTGTCCTCAAATGTTTGAAAACCACAAAAACATCAGACATTGTTCCTCAAGTAAAGTGGAACACATTGTACTAGTTATAAAGATGTCATTAAGGGTTATTACACAGCGAAATGCTTTAAGTTTGATAATTAGACCTTTTATGACATACTTGTGACAGGTTGACAGGTTATGATTTCTTGGTTAATGTCAAGTTGTCATAACAAAGACATTTTTGTCTTGGGTAATGTCAAGTTGTCATAACAAAGACATTGTTTGTCTTTGTTAATGTCAAGTTGTCATAACAAAGACATTTTTGTCTTTGTTAATGTCAAGTTGTCATAACAAAGACATTTTAAACAATGTCAACTTTGCATTAAAAGTGTCATAATTTACCGAATGACACTTAATGACAACAGTCATAAACATTCATAAAGACTCCTTCATGTTCATGACAGGTGTTATGTCATGTTTATGACAGTGTCATGTCAGTCTTATGCACACCCCTTCAAATAAAGTGTTACCGAAAATGGTAACAGAACCACCGGGAAAACATGACAATTACAGGCAACTAGACAGAACTAAACAGGGCCTAAATACACAGCAAACAGAGGAACTAATGAGACAAACTAGATATACCTGAACTCAAACTCTAATCAATTCAAACACCATGGTGACAAACCGATAGGGGACAGAGCTAATTAACAGAATAATAAACAGACATGAACTTAAAACGTGCCAGTACCCCACCCTCCCAGGGCCGGATGTTCAACGGACCCAGGGTGGATCAGCCTCTGTAGCCTCGACCCGGGAGCTTTGCTTGATCACTATGGCCGGGGAAATATATAGCACCCCTCCAAAATTTTCTTGGGAGGAGCCATGAGTTTGTGGCCTGGAGCAGTCACTGGACTCAGTGACTCAGTAGCTGGAGTGGATGCATGTATGGCCCAAACAAACAATTGCCATGGCCACAATTGTCAACACTGCACACACTGTAGATTCTGGGGTTGAAGACTCAGGCGTGGCGGCCATGACGTGAACAGGCTCTAAACTATTCACTGGAATGTACTTGGGGATTTCACACACTGGAAAGGTGGCTTTGACTGGAATGCTGGTTTTCCCCACACTGTCCACGATGGTAAAGTGAGATCCATTGTGGACAAGAACCCACTCCACATAGTCCTGGAAGATCCCCAGGTCCAACACAGAAGCTGGTGTCACCATAATGGATGAACGGAACCAGATTGAAAATACCTGTGTGAGTGGGCCTCGAGGGACAAATCCCACTAGAGGAGGAGAATCTCCACTGTTTCTGCTAGATCCATCACTTAGGTCTGTTATTCTGTCACAGTCGGTTGCCGGTAATAAAGATTGCAGGATCTAGGTGCAGTAGTAAAAGGTTTAGTAACAAATAACATAACACTCTTGACTATGAAAATGGTAACAGAACAATCAGGGAAACATGACATTAACAGAAAACTAGTCAGTACATGTTTAGGCAGGACTAAACACAGGGCTTAAATATAAAGCAAACAGATGAACTAATGAGACTAATTAACTAGACACACCTGAACTCAAACACTAATCAAATCAGACACCATGGTGACAAACTGATAGAGGACAGAACTAATTATTATTAACATTAACATTATTTTGCGAGTCGCAATTGCCACTCCATGCCACCCATGTAGATTTGCCTTTTCTGACTGGTTGATACAACAACATTTTTGTAATTTTAGTTGCACAATTAATCAATAAAATCATAAGAAATTATTATTAATTAATCATAAGAAATGTTTATAAAATCCACCTAAATGATTGATAACTAACTCAAAATATGCTCACCACCCTAAACACATTTTCCTTAGCACAAATCAGGCAATGTCATTGGCCAATCTGGCAACACTGGATTACTGGAAAAATGTAGAAGCCAAAGGAAAACAAAATAGATTACAAAATTTCACTCCAATAAAATTGTAAATTAGATTTTTAATTGCTGGAGTGGATGTATGTATGGCCCAAACACACAATAGCCGTGGCCACAATTGTCAACACTGCAAACACTGTAGATTCTGGGGTTGGAGACGTGAACATGCTCTAAAAAATTCACTGGAGCGTACTTGGGGAATTTACACAGTGGAAAGGTGGCTGTGGCTGGCATGCTTTTCCCCTCACTCTCCGTGATGGTAAAGTAGTATCCATTGTGGACAATGGTTTTGGTAAGCTGCCTTACATTTATAAGTACAATCAAAGTGGTGCAAGAGTCACAACTCTCACTTTTTCAACCATTTTACCTTAATTATGGATGCAAAACAAGACCAAAGCATGCACATCACTGGCACATATATGCTCAGGTGCTTAAAATATTTTTTTAAACTAATTTTACTAAGGTGATTTTTGACCTTAATTACTGATGAAATCAAGTTACAAGAATTGTTTTGAAAGACCTTTATACTTTACCAAAGATGAGATAAATAAATGCATTATGTGTTTTTCTCTGAGTTAAGGTTGATGAGGAGGCACAACAATATTGCTAACAATTCCACAAAGGATGATGTCAGGCCTTCTGTCACATCCGAACACTGTACAAGCGCCAAATCGAAGGATGTCCTGAGGACAGGAACAGTTGGCAGTCACATTTGGCAGGTTACACACTGCTAGACAGGAATGGGTTAGGTCTTGGGGGGACTCACATTGTAAATGATACCTAGTTATTAGTGCCTTTCTGGAACATCAGCAAGCTGTTGTGTCCAACTGCCTCATTACCCTGGTGGTATATCAGGCTCAAGTTGCAACAAGGACCATAAAACTAGAAAGTGCTGGTGCCAGGTTTCTTCGCAGATTCTTGCCCTCTGCCGACTTTCACATGACGACTTGAGGGCAGATGGAAAGAGTATAACACATGTGAGTGCTCCCCAAACATACACGCGCAACCATCAGCAGATGTGCCAAGCAGGTTGCTGGAAAGACACCGAAACCCCCTGCATTCACGCATTTCTGCAGCACTCAAGGCAGACCCTAACTAAGTTAACACTGCAAATGTCTCGTACCGGTTAAGTGCTTAATTGTTCAATTCATAGCGCTTGACCTTGCTGGAATTTAATTAATTAGAGCAGTAGGAAGGTTAATTAGAACTGTAAGATGCTCATGCATCACAGAAAACCACTTATCTCAACTCACACCTGTCAGATGTTGCACAAATTGCTTGTCACTTATTGGATTTGTACACTATTAACATTTTGGCCATTTTGGGGATGTTTTTGTGGTTTTCAAACATTTGAGGACAATCACTGTTGCGCACAGAGACCACAGAGGTGACCAATGAATAAAGATAAGCACTCACTATTTGCTCCGGTAACTGTGTGCTTATAAGTTAATTTTGTAATTTTGTTTCGCCAGAGTTACTGTAGAGTCAAACCTTTTTCAGCTAAAATGCATCTGAATAACTATGAGCAACAGCTGTCCTGGGGTGTATTCCAGAAAGCAAGGTTAACTTACCGTCAGATAAACCTTGAACTCTTGGTTGATTAACCCCAAACTTGCTTACTCTGGGTATGTCGGTTCCAAAAAATAACTGAGTTAGTTTAATCAACCTCCTATTGGTAACCTAGAGTTAATGCGCGCACACGGTGAGTACATAAAGACATTTTCAATGGATCGCCGATTTGAGGAGTCACCATGGAAACCAAGGGAGAAAAAAGCGAGCTACATACTTCGGTGAAACTGAGTTGGAGGTTTTAATGCTTGCTTATGAAGACTATAAGCCCGTTATAACTAAAAAAAGCAATACTGCTGTATCAGCAAAATAAAGAGAGTTAGCTTGGCAAAAAATAACAGACAGAGTAAATGCGTGAGTTTAGAAAATTATAAATGGGCTATTTTCCCCTTTCATAAGGCAAAATTTATTTGGGGCATGTAAAAATAGACAAGTAGCCTATTTACTTGTTGGCCTCCATACATTTCTTAATATTACAGTAGTAATGCACATAATTGGCTAGTTATATGTTAGCTTCTTCTTCTTATAAGGTGTAATCCTTCTGGAGCCAGAAGAAGTGTGTGTCAAGTCAAAATGAAACACAAAAACATTCTCCAGCAAGGTAATATTTTCTAAACTTACTAAACTTGTTACTGGCCCATGTAATTTAGTATTTAATGTAATTTAGTTTTCTATGTAGCCAATAGAAAGAAGGCTGAGGCCCGTAAAACAGGTGGGGATCCACCTCCCCCTTCCCTCACCCCAGCTGAGGAGCTGGCACTGTCCCTTAATAAAGGGTGACCTGTGGTCAATGGGATTCCAGTGGGCAGTTCGTCAGACTCAGCTACCAAGACAAGTGGCTTAGTAAAATGTAGGTGTACCATATTAATACTTATGTTCATTGATGTTTTCACTGTTTTTGTCAGTATTTTAATAAAGAAAATCATCAACACTGTCACCATTTTAAAAAGGCATTTTGAATGCATTTTACAGTCATTGATTCACTTGTGCAGTATGCATGCTGCTTGCATATGCTGTATACTGTAATCTTATTACTAGTACTCTTAGATGTTCCTAATGTCCTTCTTTATTAGTTGTATTTGTTTAAGAATATACATTGAGTATTGAAAATGCATGATTATCTTATTGGTTTAATTATCTTGCAGTTGCTGATGGCCACATTGTATTGTTGGATCCTCCTGCAACAACACACTCTGTCACAGTTGTAAGTCATTATTGTCTTTAGGTTTCTGTTTGCTAGCTAGAACAAGCATCCTTCCTTATTTTCACTGTAGGATGAAGATGAAGAGACCACTTCTGCTGTGACAGAAACAGAAAATGTGGGGAGGCCCATAGAGGTATGATGCATAGAAATCATTCCCCCTTTTTTACATAAGAAAATAAATAAATTGTCATTGTCATTTTACAGAATATGGCAGGAGATTTGGTAACACTTTATTTTAAGGTGTTATTAATAAGCAGTAATTAACAATTAATAAGACACTTATAAGACCTTATAAGATGCATATAAGATGCATATAAGCATTAACTACTTCATATAACTTCTGAGGACGCTTTGTTTCACTTTTCCCACTCTACTCAATCGTGCCGCCGACGAGCCTCACGACAGTTACAGCCAGGGTGAGTGTAGACTCCATCCCCTGGGGTCCAGCTGGGGAGCAGTCAGTTTGGTCGTTCTCTGCCGGTTCGCCGTACAGGGCACTGAATTCATCGCTCGAGTAACACCTAGAACAGTCTTGATAGTCTGGTTCTCTTAGTAGATTTTTTGGCAGCGTTGGAACTTCTGCCAAACATATCTCAACAGAAACAGAGTGTCTGTTCCCGATCCCCCACTAAAAGACTGGGGTCGGGTTGGCGCTCTTACCCGCAGCCTTCGAGGGGTAAGACGGATCTGAGGACTGTCATTATTTCCAAGAAGGCTGCGGGGAAAAGGTCCTGACACCCGAGGGGTCAGGCCAATGAGGGCAGTCTCCTCTGAAGTAAAGCGGTTAACACCTCATTATACGGTACCCGCTGTCCTTCGGTGTCCTCAGGGGACCGTTATGCTAACCCCGCCACTTCATGTGTTTCGGGGGGCAACAGTCACCGGCGAGCACATATCTCAGGGTCCACCCGGAAACGTAGTGGTCCTGTGATGCCCGCCCCCTCCGTGGAGGGTTCCAGAGCAGTCAGTTCAGTCGCACACACTCATTGGGTTTACAACCTATTTTTGGGCTTTACTCCTGGGTCCCAGGTGATTCTGTCTTTGTTGTGCTCGCATGATTTCACACAAGACAGGCACTGGTCACTATGGTGGCATTGGTATAGACGTTCCCATGGCGTCAATTTCGACGCAACGCGAGTTCCCTTGAAAGGGAACGCCTCGGTTACGACTGTAACCTCGGTTCCCTGAAGAGGGAACGAGCGTTGCGTCGCCTTGCCATACTTCTGGCGTGCCTGTGATCGACTTGTTTCGACCTATCAGAAGTTGACAATGTTTGGTCTGGGTGCGCTTTATAGCTTCCTGCCATGACGTCACCCACCTATACGCCATTGGACTGATTTTACAAGTGCTTCATGACGCAATCACGGGGAGTGTTCCCATGGCGTTAATCTCGACGCAACGCTCGTTCCCTCTTCAGGGAACCGAGGTTACAGTCGTAACCGAGGCGTTTTCCCTATCTGCCTGTGTCCTGGTTTTCCCTATTTGCCTGTGTCCTGGTTTTCCCTATCTGCCTGTGTCCTGGTTTTCCCATTTCTGTCTCACCCTCTGGGTTTGTTTGATTGGACTTTACTGTGCTTTGACTTCTCGCCTGTTTTCAACTATGATTGTGGATTACCCTTTCAACAAAACTGCATTTGAATCCTCAATTTTCTTGTCTCAGAGCAGATACTGTACATATGGTGTATTATGATTCATGTTAACCATTAACCATTACCAGCACAAACTGGCACCCAGCTTGCAACTTTTTTTTTTACAGTGTATGTGATAACAATAAAACACAGACACAAACGTATAAATAGCACAACTTCCTTCATTATGCCATAACCCATGTTATGTTTTAGATTGAAAGAGAAAAAATATGTTGTCTTCTAATTTTAATTGGATAGAAATATATTCATCATCATGTCTGGCACAAATTTGAATTCAGTATCATTAGGATAAATAAAAAGGTATAAAAAGGTACTATTTAGAGTAATGATGTCAGAGATTACAGATTTCTTTCTAAACTAAATATCTTAAACTCAAGAGATACTGTACATCTACTGTGGTGTAGAAATGGAATTTCTTAGCAATTTATTATTGTGCGTGAAGTGTATGTCAGTGTAGCAAGGTTAGATGTTATGGTAAGAAAAGGAGGCGGGAACCTCCTTATTAAAGTTCAAAGACTTTAATAAATGTAAAATAAACAAATACAAAACGAAAGTAAAGGCAGCAGTCCCTCACGGACGACTGCTGCCACATAAAACAGAAACAAAACATCAAAGAAAATCCAGGCCTGGCCTCTCTCATCCTTCATTGTCGTCACTCCTCCTTTTATGCTTCCTCTCCTCAGTGAGAGATACGAGACTTGTGCGTTACGCAGGTGTCACTTGTCATCAATCACACCACTCGTCCTGTTTGCTACAGTCATGGGTTCAGAAAGAAGAGGATTCAGTTTGCATGGTAAAACACAGTTTATTGAGAAGTGGGATGGCAGCTGGAAAGCTTCAGGTGATGGTAAGATAAGCACAGTCCATCAGCCAGGGAGACTGGAAAGAATATACAAAATAAAATTAAAAAAAAAAAAAAAAAGACAACTGGGGCTTGTTAAATAAACTCTGGGTTACAGGATTAGTTTTCAGTTGAAAAAAAAAACCAAACCAATCTAACCAGGCTTGGTACCATGATGCTGATAATCAACTTTATCTGTCAACTCAGGCTTTGATCCTGATTTTAGGTGTGACATCACATCAGTAGCTAACAGCCAATTACATTCTGAGAAAGAGTGAATCTCATTCAAAACTCATTGAAATTAATTTCTCACAAGAGAAGCAGTGCAATTCACTTATTAAATAAAAATATACAAATAATAAGAATTTAAACAATTGTACACAGCAAGAAGAAAATAGCTGTCTACTACAAAATAGTCTCGCTACTGTATATCAGTGCAAGAGTTGTGAAGTTAGTTTATACAGTTGATAAAGGTATAGAGAGAATTGAACATTTAAGCTCACATGTAGTCATTGTATAGCTTCATATTGATTCCAAAGTGCATTTATATTATTTTTATATATTTATTCATTTCAAAATCTGAACTAATAATAGTAATAATAATTGATGAGCTAAAATTGTGTGATCGATTAAGTCAAGTCAAGTCATCCTCATTTATATAGCGCTTTTAACAATGTAGATTGTTTCAAAGCAGCTTTACAGAGATAAACATATAATTTAAGGTAACAGAGATTGGTTTGTTTTTATAGCTGTTCTTGAATAATGTTGTTTCCAGATAAAGTTAGTTTTGATTTAGTTTTGACTTTCGAGTTTGTCGAAATGATCATTTGTTATTAAATTATGGGCCGCTAAGACGACGTCGTCCTCCCTAAACGCAAACCTGTGATAAACGCTGATGGCGTTCATAATCAAACCATGCCTAAACAAACTACTTGTCTTGCCTATAAATTTGATGCAGAATTTTATTTTATTTTATCATTTCGGGTAGGGACGCGAAACCGGAATTTCCTCAGTGCTTTATCTGTAGAGTGGTATCGGGATCCTCCATAGGGAGAGGCTAGTTGGCACTTCAGCACTGCGTTGTCATCGGGTCCAGGCGAACGTCCTTCGTCAGATCTGGAAACAGCCTGGATCCAGCAGGCTGAAGGAAAACCTTGGGATAAACAAAGACACTAAATTAGCGTAGATGCCATTTTTCTTATGCTATAACGAGTACATCAGGTTTTAAGGAAAGTGTTCCCAGTTCCGGCTGACCTAATCTATGCAGCCTAACATTAAGTTATAGAAGTCGATAATGTATTATGTGAATGCTAGGTCAAAGAGATGTGTTTTTAGTCTAGCTTTAAACAGACAGACTGTATTTGCTTCCCGGACAATGTTAGGAAGATTGTTCCAAAGTTTTGGTGCTAAATAGGAAAATGATCTACCGCCAGCAGTTGATTTTGATATTCTAGGTATTTTCAACTGGCCGGAATTTTGAGATCGCAATAGACGTGAAGGACTATAATGCGTCAAGAGCTCGCTCAAGTACTGGGGAGCTAAACCATTTAGTGCTTTGTAAGTAATCAGCAATATTTTAAAATTTATACGATGTTTAATAGGCAGCCAATGCAGTGTTGACAGAACTGGGCTAATATGGACATACTTCCTGGTTCTGGTAAGAACTCTAGCGGCTGCGTTTTGAACCAGCTGTAGTTTGTTTATTAAGCGTGCAGGGCAACCACCCAGTAGAGCATTACAATTATCTAGCCTTGAGCTCATGAACGCATTAACTAATTCTTCCGCATTTGTCATTGAGAGCATATGACGTAATTTAGATATGTTTTAAGATGGAAAAATGCTGTTTTACATATACTAGACAAATGACTTTCAAGTGAAAGATTAGTATCAAAGAGCACACCCAGGTTCCAAACTGACGACGAAGACTTAACAGAGCAGCCATCAAGTGTTAAACAGTATTCTAGGTTGTTAGGTGATGAAGTTTTTTGTCCAATGATTAGAATCTCATTTTTGTTCAGAATTTAGTAGTAGGAAATTACTAGTCATCCAATTTTTTTATATCAGCTATGCATTCAGTTAATTTTGTGAATTGGTAAGTTTCGTTAGGTTTTGAAGAAATATACAGCTGAGTATCATCAGCATAACAGTGAAAGCTAATTCCATGTTTCCTAATGATATCTCCTAATGGTAGCATGTACAGAGTGAACAGCAGTGGTCCTAGTACTGAGCCTTGAGGTACGCCATACTGAACTTGTGTCATGATTCAATGTGTTTAGTTCTGTTTTGAGATCTTGTTTTCCCCCCGTCTTTTGTGATTTTGGTTTAGTCCTGTTAAGTTTTCCCGCTCCTCGTTTGTGTTCAGTTTTCTCACCTGTGTTCTGTTAATTATCCAATTATTCCTTGTGTATTTAAGCCCTGTGTTTTCCCTCAGTGTTTGTTGGTCGTCGTCTATGTATGGTTGTGTTTCCCGTGAAGTCCTGGAGTTTATTTTGTTCTTGTATGTTTATTGAAGTTTATTTTGTAAATAAATCTACTCTACTGCAGAACCTTCTGTCCTCGTCTTCGGCATCCTGCACACAACCCTGACAGAACGACCAACCCAAAACGAAAATGGGCCGAAGGAGGAAAAGCAAGGTGGTGAGACCCTTTGAAACCCCAATCCTCTTCCAAGAGGAGCGCTCACTCGAGGAGTATGCAGGGCTCTATTTAGGTCTTTATGATGATGTGACGTTGGAGGAAGAGGAACTGACAAGGAGTTTCTGGGGTGGACTGAAGGACCCGCTTGCCCAGATAATTTTGGTGAAGGACCTCAATCTATCCTTCCTGGAGTTCGTGGATCACACGCTGTGGGCGTGTGGATCCAACTACGTCGTGGAAGATCTCCCACTCCAGCCCGCTCCCAGTCCAGAATCAGAGCCCGTCACCTGCCCGCCAGAGCCTGAGCCCGTCGCCTGCCCGCCAGAGCCTGAGCCCGTCGCCTGCCCGCCAGAGCCTGAGCCCGTCGCCTGCCCGTCAGCGCCTGAACCCATAACCTGCACGCCAGAGCCAGAGCCTGAGCCCGTCACCAGCCTGCCAGAGACAGAGCACACCGCACGTGAGTCAACCCAAGAAGACACAGCGCTGATAGTAGTGTCTACGGCTATTCTGTGTGTATGGGCAACACACACATCAACGATGGCCCACGAATCCAGTTCCGAGTCCCATGATGTGCTGGCCCCGTCCAGTTCCGAGTCCCATGATGTGCTGGCCCCGTCCAGTTCCAAGTCCCATGATGCGCCAGAGCCCGTTGACCCAGCGCCAGAGCCCGTTGACCCAGCGCCAGAGCCCGTTGACCCAGCGCCAGAGCCCGTTGACCCAGCGCCAGAGCCCGTTGACCCAGCGCCAGAGCCCATTGATGTCAAGTCAGTTCCCGATCCTGAGCCTGTCCTACCCAAGAAAATTTTGGGGGGGGGCTATATGCCTTCGCCGTGGCCGGCCGAAGACCCATGGAGGTCTGAAAAAAGATCCTCACCACCACAGCCGCCCGAAGGGTCCTCACCACCACGGCCACCCGAAGGGTCTTCACCACCACGGCCGCCCGAAGGGTCTTCACCGCCATGGCCACCCGAAGGGTCTTCACCGCCATGGCCACCCGAAGGGTCCTCACCGCCATGGCCACCCGAAGGGTCCTCACCGCCATGGCCACCCGAAGTGTCCTCAACGCCATGGCCACCCGAAGGGTCCTCACCGCCATGGCCACCCGAGGGTCCCACAGCTCCGCCCTGGACGCCCGAGGGTCCCACAGCTCCGCCCTGGACGCCCGAGGGTCCCACAGCTCCGCCCTGGACTGCCCGAGGGTCCACAGCTCCCGGATGCCCGAGGTCCACAGCTCCGCCTTGGACGCCTGAGGGTCCCACAGCTCCGCTGTGGCCACGCCCACAGCCTGCTCTGCCCTGGCCACGCCCACAGCCTGCACCGTCGTGGCCACGCCCACAGCCTGCACCGTCGTGGCCACGCCCACAGCCTGCTCCGCCATGGCCACGCCCACAGCCTGCTCCGCCATGGCCACGCCCACAGCCTGCTCCGCCCTGGAGGCTTCCTGGACCTGCACCATGCCCTCGTCAGCCTCCAGGGCGCCCACCCTCCCACCCCTTTGGATGTTATACGGTGCGAGGACGCGCCTTCGGGGAGGGGGGAGGTACTGTCACGATTCAATGTGTTTAGTTCTGTTTTGAGATCTTGTTTTCCCCCCGTCTTTTGTGATTTTGGTTTTTATTTTTTTGGGAAGTTTTCCCGCTCCTCGTTTGTGTTCAGTTTTCTCACCTGTGTTCTGTTAATTATCCAATTATTCCTTGTGTATTTAAGCCCTGTGTTTTCCCTCAGTGTTTGTTGGTCGTCGTCTATGTATGGTTGTGTTTCCCCTGAAGTCCTGGAGTTTATTTTGTTCTTGTATGTTTATTGATGTTTATTTTGTAAATAAATCTACTCTACTGCAGAACCTTCTGTCCTCGTCTTCGGCATCCTGCACACAACCCTGACAACTTGTGATCGATAAGACATCTCTTCATTTACTGCTACAAACTGATAATGGTCAGATAAGTATGATTTAAACCATGCCAGTGCAATTCCACTAATGCCAACATAGTTTTCTAGTCTATTTAAAAGAATGTTGTGGTCGATAGTATCAAATGCAGCACTAAGATCGAGTAACATAGAGAGATACAACCACGATCGGATGATAAGAGCAAATCATTTGTGACTCTAATGAGAGCAGTCTCAGTACAATGTTAATGGAACTTTCTCAGTTGATTACTTACACAAGTATATATATAAAAAAATGTATTACAAGTCTTTGAAATTTGTATGTTTAATTATGCAAATTAGGCATTATCTCATTAAATACGCACAATTTTGCATAGATTTTCGGTAGATAGATCTGACCATATGATAAAGCCAGGTGCAAAATTATTTTTTCATTTTGTTTACACACAAGATAAAAAAAGAATTTCAGAGGGATTTCAGGATATATGCTTTCATTACCTAGGAAATCAAAATATACTGTCCATAGCCTTAAATCAATTCTCGCCATATTTTTTTTTATTAAAATGTCACATAAATCAGGCCAGGAATGATTTAAAAACAAATCCCTCTGAAAATATCTTCAGAATACTGCTAAGTGTATAACTGGAAAGTTTGGTGTACATAGGTGCTACACAGGCTGAGAAGTTTCTACTGGAGAATGACAAAAAATCATTTTGAGAAAACAGCATTTAAAGATTTGTAACGTAAAAAGTCATACTTTTTTTAGTGGAAACAACTATTTACAGACACAATATCTTATAAAATCATTAGCAACAACAATACAAACCACCTAAATCACATTACAACTTATAACACAGCATTTATGGCCTTCAAATGAACAGAAAAACAGTCAAAAACACACATCTAAATGTCAGAGCACGTCACGTGATGCATCTGAACGAATTACGTTGTCAGAAATTGACATCAGCCAATGAGATTTCGGTTTTAGAGTTAAATGCCCATTGTACTTTCACGATTGGTTGGTGATAAAAAGGAAATGACCATATTTGGATCCGACAATGACAGGGTGCAGATCGCGATCGCAGAGCAGCATGTTGATTTAGAACGACAACTTTTATTTGTTTTTGAGATTATGTAGAGAAATCTACAGACGCAAATAGACAAAGTGTAGTAAAATAAAGACCTAAATGTGTATTTTGGAATTTTTTTCACCAGTCTGAAAGAAGTCATGTTATTGAAGACAAATAGCCCAAAATCTCAAAATTGACCAGTGAAAAAAAAAACAATGTTTTTGCCTGCCGTGTCTCGCCTTAAGACCTCTCAAGCAATCGAGCTCTCCTTCCATGCAATCCGAAATACCTCTAGTTTAGTTGGTAACACTTTATAATAACTGCACACTATTAATCATTTGTTAAGCATGACTAAACAGTTAATTCATAATTTATAAAGCATTAACAGACATTAATAAGCAGTTTGTAAATACAGCTATACATGTTTTTTTTTCTTTATTTATAAGCATATCTATAATGTGTTTGATAATTGTATTTTCATTCTTTGTCAATGAATAGTTCATAATTTCTAAATTAAGTATAGCATTATTTATAAACCAGTTATTTAAGAGTTGTCAGTGGTTCATAAGATCACTTAGAAAGTCTAAGTAAATGGAGTAAATTCAGGTAGTTATAAAGCATTTAGTAGTGTTCAGTTAACTATTTTTCTGAGCTCATCTAAAGTGATGACTATTTATGCCTTGTAAAGCATTTATAAAGTAGATTTAAAGACTCAGTTATCTTCTAAACAGAAAAATGAAACAAACACAACACTGTGATACAGAACATAGAAATATTTAACAGCCTTTAAATCTTCTTTGTAAATGCTTTACAAGGTATGAATAGTCCTCACTTTAGATGAGCTCACAAAATAGTTAACTGACCGCTAGGGCTGGGCGATATGTAAAAAATATTTTATCGATAGTCGCCTTAAAAAATATCGCGATATCTGATTATATCGTCTACCCAAGCCCGCCCCCTACGCACCCCGCTAGAGACAACACATACGGAATACACTTAACACAAGTCATGTTGAGTTTGGCTGCACTTTACAATGATAGCCTGCGATTTAGTTGGTTTAATTTAATGATTGAAATGTTAAAGGTTTTACTTTAGTTAGTTTGAGCTTAAACGAGCATAAAACATTAGCGTTTTGCTTGTTATGTTAGTAGCCTATTGCTAATAATTTCCTCACTGTTCTTATTGCATCTGTGTTTGAAACGAATTTCGTTTCGCGAGGAGAAATGTTAAATAGGCCTACAACTGAACAGAACAGAACTCAATCTGGTGATTGTAAGAATGGTGAATGCATGTTGGTGTTATAGCTAGGTGTCTTGCCTATTTGTTTTCCATAAGGTCCGATTTTCTCCTTTTATTTGACGGTATCGCCTGATTTAATGATAAGTTTAATTTCCTAATAATGTGTAGCGCTGTTTTTAAACTTGTATTCAAACTATAATAAATTGTTATTTGTCTAAAATTAGGAATTAAAAACGAATTGTCGTTCTGCATGAGCAAAAACGTTTAGTTTTTTTCCTCCTCCTTTTTGGTTTTAGTTCCAAGTTCACCTTAAGCCGTTTAAGAAATAAAAATGACTGCTTTATTTATTTAGAAACAGAAGTCATTAAATTATATTTGGGGATTTTTTGTTTGTTTTGTTTATTTATTCATTTATTTAATTGAAAGCACAGTATAATGCTCCCAATATAGCCTAACGGAGAACATTGTAAACTCCGAACGCGTGCATGATGAGAGCCTATTCAAACGCAATTTCTTCATCCGTTTGCATAACGAAATTTTTATTTTTATTTTAATTACAATGCTCACGTTTGTGCTTTTTGATTAGGCCTATTTATTATGTGCAAAATTTAAATTAATATTCAGAAACGGGTAAAGTTAGCCTACTTCTACCATTTGTTTTTCTGATGAACTTTTATCAGCCTGCAAACCAAAATAAATTAGGCCTTCTCAAGGTCGCACAGACTCACGTTGCAGTTGGAGCAGTCAGCGCCGAACAACAGGCAAATAAAATATTAAGTTAAAGTTACAAAAGTTCAGTGAGTGATTTTCTTTTTCTTTTGTTCTTTGATCAACATTAATGGTGGCAGCGAGTATAGGCTGTCAGTGGACTGATTCAATGGACATGACTGTTTTACTTTCTCAACCGTTTAAGACAAAACCGGCTGTGTTTACGGCCGGGGATATTTGAACTTGAAAAGAGGTGTGTACCTACTGAAGTCTTTCCATGGTTGAAACAATAATTCTTCTGATGTTTATTCATGTTTATTTGATGCTATGAATTAACTAGAAGTATAATTGTGAGATATAATTCTGTGTATTTTTCCGTGCACTATGTGAGAGGCGGCTCTTTGCGTGAGTGCGCAGCTCAGGAAACAGCGCGCATGCAGACGTGTTCTCTTTCGTCTTGCGCTTTAAGAATGCTATCAAGAATCGATTTTCTATTCTTAATTCTACTAACTAGCCTATAATAAAAAATTTCATTCATGTTATTGCATGATGATGTGAATAAATATGTTTAACTATCGGGCTATGTGAAATAGGCTATAAATGTAATTTTTTTATATTGACGATTGTCGTCTGGAAACAGACTGTTAAATCGACATCGCGATACTTGCGAGACATCGTCTATATAGGCTACGATAATATCGTCATATCGCCCAGCCCTACTGACCACTACTAAATGCTTTATAACTACCTGCATTACCCCTGATTTACAGTATCAATACATGTTAATAAAGCATTTATTAACACACTGAGTAACTATTACTATATGTCTGAATAATAAGATGTATGAATGTACATTTAAATAGTTTATTAATCATTTAATTACACTTTCTAAGTAATCTTATGAACCACTGACAACACTTAAATAACTGGTTTATAAATAATGCAATACTTCATTTAGAAATGATAAATTGATCATTAATAAAGTATGAAAATACAATTATTAAACACATTATAGATATGCTTTTAAATCAAGAATAAAGCATTTATAGCTGTATTTATAAACTGCTTATTAATGTCTATTAATGCTTTATAAATGATGAATTAACTGTTTACTAATGCTTAACTAATGATTAATAGCGTGCAGTTATTATAAAGTGTTACCGTTTAGTTTTCTTCCAGTTGCGCTCCATTTTTTCTGGCTGCTCTCTTAAGGGCCCGGGTGTGCTCGTTGTACCACGGCGTTGGAGTATTTTCTTTAATCTTCTTTAAGCGCAGTGGAGCAACTGTGTCTAAAGTGCTGGAAAAGAGAGAGTTAAAAGTTTCTGTTGCAATATCAAGTTCTTCTAAGCTATCCGGGATGCTGAGATGATGAAACTGATTAGTAAGATTATTGATAAAGCAATCTTTAGTGGCAGAAGTGATAGGTCTACCATATTTATAACATGGAGTCGGATTCGCAGCCTTGGCTAAATGTAATTTACACGAGACTAGATAATGATCTGAGATGTCGTCGCTCTGCTGCAGAATTTCAACGGCATCAACATCTATTCCATGTGATAGTATTATATCTAGAGTATGATTACGACAATGAGTAGGTCCTGATACGTGTTGTCTCACTCCAATTGAGTTTACAATGTCTTTAAATGCCAGTCCCAATGCATCTTTTTCATTATCTACATGTATATTAAAATCACCAACAATTAGTACTTTATCTGCAGTCAATACTAATTCTGAAAGAAAGTCAGCCAATTCTTTGATAAAGTTTGTATGGTGCCCTGGTGGCCTGTATATAGTAGCCAGCATAATTCTCAAACGTGATTTATCGTTTACATTATATATATTTACATTAAGCACCAACACCTCAAAATAAGTATATTTAAAACTAGATTTCTTAGTGGTTTCCTCCCCCTTTGCTTTTCGGACGAGGCTCATGTTTATAACAGTAATCTATCGGGGTGGACTCATTTAAAGTAATATAATCGTTTGGTTTTAGCCAGGTTTCTGTCAAACACAGCACATCTAGGTTATAATTTGAAATCATATCATTAACTATGAGCACTTTTGAAGTAAGGGATCGAATATTCAGCAACCCAAGCTTTATCGTTTGCTCATCTGTATTATACTTGTTTTTTATTTTTTGAACATCAATTAAATTTTTAACCTTAGATAGGTTTGGACGTTTTTTGGATTTCCAAATTCGGGGAACAGACACAGACTCTATATGATGATATCTAGGTGAAAGAGTCTCTATGTGATGGGATTTATCTGACCTTGGTGATGCGAGACCGCTAGCAGATGGTCGGTTTAGCCAGTCTGTCTGCTTCCTGACCTGAGCCCCAGATTGTCATGTTTTATCTCTAAGACTATGAGCCAAATTACTAGAGAGAAGAGCAGCACCATCCCAGGAGGGATGAATACCATCTCTTTTCAACAGGTCAGGTCTGCCCCAAAAACTTTTCCAATTGTCTATGAATTCTATATTATTTTGCGGACACCACTTAGACAGCCAGCCATTGAGTGAACACAATCTACTAACTATCTCATCACTTCTTCGAACAGGAAGAGGGCCAGAGCAAATTACAGTGCCTGACATCGTACTTGCGAGTTCAAACACCTCTTTAATGTTAATTTTGGTGATCTCCGACTGGCGGAGTCGAACATCATTAGTGCCGACATTAGCATTAGCCAGCACTTTTAAATTTGCTTTGATGTCAGGCGCTCTGGCTCCCGGTAAACATGTGACTATGGTGGCTGGTGTCTCTATTTTCACGTTCCGTTTAATAGAATCACCAATTACCAGGGCACAATCAACAGCATTCTCAGTGGGTGTTTCACTGAGAGGGGCAAATCGATATGTTATGGTAATCGGATCGGAAGAGTTTTTTTGATCCGCGACTAGAGCGATCTCTGACAGTCACCCAACTGCCTGGCTGCACAGGCAGTAACTCAGCCGGAACTGAAACATGTACAGAGTTCACTATGCTAGGCGCATCCAAAGTAGTATCTAAAGCTTGAGTACACTTACTGTCCTCAATTAAAGTTTGG
This sequence comes from Chrosomus eos, assembly GCA_036326025.1. Lineage (NCBI taxonomy): Eukaryota > Metazoa > Chordata > Actinopteri > Cypriniformes > Leuciscidae > Chrosomus > Chrosomus eos. The sequence continues at coordinate 31,842,238 of CM070831.1, forward strand.
ATGCGTGTCTCTAATTCTGAAATATTCTCCGTCAGCCTGACTGTCTCATGCATTTATCACATATAAACCCTATATTGCCGACGGGGAAGGCTATGGTAAACATGTGGCATGAAGTGCAAGTGACAATAACAGGACAAGACATTACTCACCTTGTTTGTTGACTGATTCTTACTCACCTGGGCTTTTTATGAACCCGGAGGCGCGGGAGCGCACGAGAAAAGTAAATAACTGAGCGCACAGGTGGTTCGTTAACAGGCTAGCGAGATACTAGCGTGTTGTGCTAACAATAACGGAAGCTAGCGATGTTAGGTTAATCTGAGATGTTAGGTAAACTGTAATTAGTAGTATAAACAACTAGAAATGATAGTAAATGATGGTTCAAAACAGAAAGAAATGCGAGGCTTAAACAGAGCTTACAGCCTTGGAGCAAACACACTCACACACAGCAGGGAGCGAGGCAGACAGGAGCAATCAATCAGGGAAAGCAATCGATCTCCCACAGCGTGGATTGCTGTGATCCAGGTTCCAATTAAGGGTATGATAATTACATAAATAATATCTAAATCATACAAATTGATTATTCTAAATAAGCATTACTAAAACCCAGATGATTTTGTCTTTAAAAATCATTTACTATGTAGTGACCTTTAATTTGGAGTAGAAACAGTTGATCGCATCAGACATGTCACTTTGCTCACAGCTGATTGGTCTAAGTTCATTTTGCTACCTGGAACATAACCTGCCCCGGACCAGGTTAGCAATGGAGCATAAGTTACTATGGTGATGAACACTGCTAAAATCCAAACCCTTTTCATGGTGCCAAAAACCCAGGGTTGGCGCAAACTAAACTGAAACATACCTGGCTAGCCAGCTAGTTTTTTTAAATCCTGTCCTATCCGGTTTCATGGTATAGGCCCCTGGTCTGAAGGCAAGCCACAGAAGAAAAAAATTAAAACCATTCCACCATTGATTGAAACCATCCCACCAAGTTTGAGATCTCTACAACTTACGATCTCTGACACCCAGACACTTTTAGGGCATAAAAAAGTGCAAAACAGTATATAGTGTTAGTGTAATAGTAATAGTGTTCCAGCACCTTCAGAACTTGAAAAAAATTTGGTTTGAAAAAGAGCTTTTATTTTTATCATGTTTCTAGATCGGTGCGATTTTGCATATTTGAGATCATGAGAGTCTCTAAATTCATATAAATCTTTTCATATTTCCCCAGAGCACACTATAATAGACCTTCTGGAATAAGTTCCATATATTCCTCTCCTGCTGAAACACCTGAATCATTCACTGTGTAGAATTCTGAGGCAGTGTGAGATTCCTGTCAACATCTGTAATTGACAGGCAAAATTGAAGGTAGAAGGGATGCGTCTTGCAGTATTATGGTTTACCAAATACAGTATACCTGTATTTGGTTACAGGTGTGCTGTGAACCAAAAATAAAGCAGGCGAAAGCAGATGCTGAAATTGAATCTTTGATTTATACATTTGCTCTAGTTTTAGGCTGTTTTCTCATTTGGACTGATGGCTGCACTGAACAACTGACCTATATCTATGAATGGATTGCTCATTGAATTCTAAACTACCAGTAGGCGTTGAAGCCACCTGAAGTGCTCCAGTGGCCATGTTCTCTTTCCCAACCACAAGAGGGCATCAATGGCCGACAGCCAATACCTTGACCTAAAATGACCAGATCTGCAGCAACATAGGTCAAACAGGATACGTTTTTATGTTATATGTATGTAAATGAATTGTTACTGTAATATTTATGGTCAGTATGTGCATGATAAACAATATACATTAATCATTAAAGGAATAGTTCACCCCAAAATTAAAATTCTGTCAGTAATTACTCACCCTCATGTTGTTCCAACCCCGTAAGACTTGCGTTCATCTTCCGAACACAAATTAAGATAGTTTTTATTAAACCTGAGAGCTGTCTCACTCCTCCATAGGCTTCTAAGTGATTGAAACTTGCCAGCCCCGAAAAGTTAGTAAAGAAATCGTTAAAATAGTCCAAGTGACTACAGTGGCTCAATCTTAAGTTTATCCAGCGACGAGAATACTTTTTGAGCGCAAAAAAAACAAACAAAAATACCGACTTTATTCAAGTATAAATTTCCTTCTCTGTGGGCCTCGAGTCAGTTCACGTAGTGTAATAGCGTAGTGCTTCTGTGTTGTACGTCACACGTAGGCTCACTATTGGCCGACGCTGGTCATGGTCAAGTTCAACCAGAAGCACTGCTCTATTACACTACATGAATTTCGAGGTCGACAGAGAAGGAAATGAATACTTGAATAAAGTCGTTATTTAAAAAAAAAATTTTGCGCTCAAAAAGTATTCTCGTCGCTTGATAAACTTAAGATTGAGCCACTGTAGTCACTTGGACTATTTTAACGATTTATTTATTAACTTTTCGGGGCTGGCAAGTCTCAATCCCTTAGAAGCCTATGGAGGAGTGATCCATAGGACTGGTCTTACGGGGTTGGAACAAGGTGAGTAATTACTAACAGAATTTTCATTTTGGGGTGAACTATCCCTTTAAGATGGGTGTGTCTACTGAACACATAAAATATATTTATGTATGTACTGTATGTAATTATGCAGGTGAATTCAAGGGAATTTACTTTAAGTTTAATTTTGCAGGGAAAACTAAAGGGCATGTTGCTGTGTTTTGACATCATGGACCATGGAGGGCCCACGCTGCTGTGACTACTAGGCTGTTAGAGCAATCATGCCATTGCAAGACCTCACCAATGTATGGGTAATTGTTAGCTGTTATGCTAGATGAAAAGAAGAAAGAGGTGGAGAAAAACTGTCTCTTAGAATAGAAGGAAAGATTGCCAGGAAGAACCGGTTTGTCTTCCCACACCTGCACACCGTGAATGATCATTGATGATGGTATTTCACAGCGCTGGAGGAGACTGTATGAAAGTGGCTTTTTCTTTGTTTCGATGACAGAGAAAATCAATAGCTGCTTGTCCTCATCGGAGCATATACTGTAAGCCATTTTTAAGTCATCATGTTTGGCAGACAAGTGTCCCAAGTAAATAAGATATTGTCAAAGTGAAGTTTCAGGAAACAGCTGAAACACTCGTTTTCACTACGAAATGGAGATTGCCTGCATTCACGCACCCCATATGAAATTGGTTCAGGGACAGAAACTGGTCTCTCTGTGTTCCATCAGAACTGATTTAGCATTGGCATGGTGTGATACACGTTTACAATAGAGCTTTACTGCCAGTCTCCAGGGTTGTGCTTTTTTTCAATTCAATTCAATTCACATGTATTTGTATAGTGCTTTTCAGAATATACATCATTTCAAATCAGCTTTACAGAAAATGCATGAAACACTTCAAACGAGTTTAAAACATAAACCTTTGCTTCAGTTTGGCGAAAAAAAATATGAAATGAATGAAAACATGAGTGACAAAACATATCCGGAATTTTTTCACGTTCACTTGTGAACACGAAATAAAACATCTTAGTCACACTTTATATTACATTATACCCTCAATACTATGCATTTAATTTATAGCTACATGTATTTCTGTAAAATTCCCACATGTATTGCTAATGAATTTGAGGTATGAGTGGGTTAGGATTAGGATTAGGGGTTAGAGTTAGGTTTTGGGGTAAGAGTTTGGGTTACATAGGGTAAAGTTAACAGTGTAACAATAAATGTGATTAAAATAGACTGACATGTAAATATTTAATAAGTATATTGTATCACATGCTTAAGTACATAGTAGTTAAAGGGATAGTTCACACAAAAATTTAAATCCGGACAGAGCTTTCTGTACCTCCATTGGTAGCTACCACTTTGCTTCAATAAGATTATAATGAGAGCGTAAAACTATTGAATTTAGGCTTTTATTCACATATAAACATTCATCAACTCACAAATCAGTTGTGGTAAATGGAAGCTCAAGCATGTTTGCTTGACGTGCAAGAACCTTGAGGTTCATTCTCGTGTTACACAGCACGTTTGAGCTTCCGCAAGATGTTTGTTTGTTGTCAAGCTGGTTCGGTTGAGCTTCTGTTTATGTTCGGTGATCAGTGTGTATATAGAATAAAAGCCTAAATGTTATATGTTCATCATATAAAGCAATCATGTCTCTTCTGAAAAGTTAGACTAAACTGCTCGATTTATGGATTAGTTTCACAATCTCTTTATGAAATTTTTGAAGCATCAAAGTTGTCAGTTTCATAGCTGCTAATGGAGGGACAGAAAGCTCTCAGATTTCATGAAAAATGTCTTAATTTGTGTTCCGAAGATGAACAAACGTCTTACGGGTTTGGAACGACATGAGGGTGAGTAATTAATGACAGAAATTAGAACTAAGGCCACCTAATAAAAAGTGTGACCAAAATATCTTCATGCATCAGAAGTTATACATTACACCATACTTTAATAATAATAATTAGATACTGTATATACCCCGAATATAAGACGAGGTTTTTGTCCTAAAAATAGGCTGAAAAATGAGGGGTCGTCTTATATTCGCGATATATACAAAATCACAGGGGAAAAGGGAGAAAGCAGGGAGAAACTGTAGAGTGCGCCAATACAAGCTCAAGGTAGTGTGGGGCAGGCGCCGCAGTGCGCTTCAGAAGAAGAGAAATATGCTCGTTTTGGATGCATTCCGCGGACACTTGACGGAGCCCATCAAAACTCATAATGAACGGCAATCTAGGTTCCCAAAGTGGGGACCCCGGCGCTGGGGTCGCGAGATGATTTCTACAAATAAATAAAAAATGGAAAAAATATATATGCCCTATAAACGCTGCTTTGAAACAATTTGTATTGTAAAAAGCGCTATATAAATAAAGGTGACTTGACTTGACTTGACTAAATTTTTGTTGCAATTAATTTAATTTTCATACTTGTTAAATGGTGTTTGTAGAAAAGTCTGATAAAAAAAAATATAATACATATATTACGAGACATTACGAGATTACGAACATTACGAGATTTCGTCACCGTCAATCACAATCAAGATACGTACATCATCACGCGTAGCAACACAACGTGTCCCGCTGTTGTTTGCTGAAGCTAAATGTGTTTCAAACAAATAATACCTGCTTTAAAATGAAACGGTGGTTAAAATCCACAACAGAAAAAACGGGAGGGGGAGAAAAGTCACACGTGAGACCGGTTGATGGTGCGAAGACTGCAGTTGCGGAGGGGAAAATGCTCACTGGATCGACATTAAGTAAAGTTGAAGACAACACACACTCATATCAACAACAATACTAAGCCATCTTGGTTAATGTTTCAGAAATGTTAAAATGAGAAGAGTTACCAACCTCTCGAAATTCTTTAAATATAGATCCGGATGATTCAGGTGCTTTGCTAACTTAGGTGTTAGCGCCTTTTGTTAGCACTGCTCTGTAGCATCTCTTGCATATTCGCTTGCTTATGTCCTTCGGCTTTCCATTTTCATTTCCTTCATATCCAAAATTGTTCAAGATAGCACTCCTGCTGTGTTCTTTATCAACCAAAACTGTTCGCGCGGGCGCAGCACTCTCCATCTTTCCATTCACTTCTGCTATTTAACCAGAGCGAATGAGACGAGTGGCGCCGCGCGTGTGTGTGGTGTTTATCAACGCGCCTTTGGAGAGAAGTGAAAGTGACAACTCGGCTAGTATCGATACTTCGGGAAATTAGTATTGGTACCGTTCAGATATTTCAGTATCAATATTTATCGAAATATCAATATTTTTGACAACACTACTGGGCATAAAATCGATTTGCTGTAAAGGGAGGGGGGGGGGGTCGCGGGGCAGCAGCACATTTATCAAGGGGGTTGCAGGTTAAAAAGTTTGGGAACCCCTGATCTAGTGATCATACCGTGGGGGGGGTGTGACAAGCCAGCTACAGGTATTGGATGTAGTCGTCAACAAGTCATTCAAGGATAATCTGCGCAAGAGGTAGGCTACACTGAGTGGCTAGGCGTTCACTCACTGACGCCTACTGGAAACGCAATGTCTCTCGCTCTCTCCCTCTCTGCCGTGCGCTCGATACACGGTTTGGTTTGGAGCACATACAGTAGGCTATGTTCAGTCTCGCATGCGCGGCTCTAGTCTAGATTCCAGGAGATTTTAACTAATTTGCGGGCATCAGGGAGCCGCTATCAATATGCAGGATGTTTATAGGTTAATAATAGAACTGATGCGCACAGTGAACTGAATTGAAAACAAAAACAGCGCTGAACAGGGGGCTTAAACAGTGCTTAATTTGTAAAGTGGGAGGTCCCGGAGCGCAGAGGGGGGGTGGATCCGGCGACTCAAAACGGGGGTTGGAGGTAACGGAACACATTTTTTTTTTACACTGCCTACATACACACACACAGCGTTGTTAAGGTTTTTTTAGTCAGAGAAGCTATGTAGGAAATGAACTAGGAATAAGCTATTTAGCTTCTCTGACTAAAAAAAAAAAAACTTAACGCTGTGTGTATTAGGGCAATGTTTATTTTAATTTCAGAACATGCACTGCATAGGTGCGAAAACTTTGCTTGTTTTGGGATCGGAGCAGCGTATTTGGAAATAGTTAAGCAAACGTTGTTGTCTTTTTGACATTTTTCCTAACAGCAATCTCAACCAGCACTACAAGCGCATTTGTCACTTGAAGTGCCTCCGCTCCCTCTCCCCCTTCTGTCACACCGGACGAGAAGCGTCGCCTCTATACAACTCGAGTCTCGAGGTCTGACCGGACGCGCACTTTCTCAGTTTATGACCAGCAATAATGTTATGTTTAAGGACATTATGGAATTAAGATAATGTTTGTATTATGTTATGATTGTACTGTACAATTAAATACAATCGGTCTGCAGACTCTGAACTTTACCTCGAGCGTCTGTAACTGAATGAAATGAATTGAGAAAAATTCATGAAAACCCGATAATATCAGCAATTTTCATTCAAGCAACTGATTTATGTAAATGAATGTACAACTAAATGTATATTGCACCACAGGGTGAAGTCAGATAATATATAAGTTACATTAATGACGCCGAATGGTGCTACTGTTGTGGCTACTCATAGAGAATAATGTGTTCGCCCGGCGCTGCTCTTCTCGCCCGCGACCCACTTACCTGAAAGTTTACTTCGCATCGAAACTGCAAACACAAGATTTTTGTGGAACTTCAATGGGGAATAAAGACTAACAAGACAGATAACAACATTGAACACTACACAAACAGTATTTTTTTTAATTTAGGCAACTAATTTTCCATAGTGACAGGAGGTGCCGGATCCAATAAAAAAGGTTCCGGATCCAACGTCAGAGGTGCCGGAACATGTTCCGGCGTGTTCCGGCTCAAATTAAGCCCTGGGCTTAAAATCCAGACTGAATCTGAATCTGGACGTATGGCCACCCTAACCACAATTACATACATACATAGGCCTACCAGACTGATCTCATGAAACTGCGTATGTATGACACGCCAATTCGTATTTCCATTTTTGGCGTGCTATCAACACGCATAATCGCTTTTCAGCGTGTTTATGAACGCCGTTGACTTAACGTTACATTACTGTATATATAAATATATGACCTACCCCAACCCTGTCCCTAAACCTACCTGTCACTGGTTAATGCCATTTATGAGTCTTTCCCTACCATCCTACTGAGAAAAATATCGCTCCCCCAGATGTATATCAAAATTTGGCTTTATTTCGCTCGGATTTTTAACAGCGTGTACATACACGCGGAATCACTCGGACATAACGGCATAGATATACACGCATACACGCGGATAGCTCAAAATGCGTATAAATAACACGCCACTTGACTTGAAAGTGGCGTGTATGTTTACGCAAAAGTCATGATGTCATGTTGGGCCTACATAATTATTGCATTTTTGTGAAAAGGACGGTTATTCATTTGTGTCACTCATTCATTCATTTCTCTCTTCAACTCATTAACAGAGTGCACTTTATTTTGTGACAAATTAATCCAAATATTTAATGAATGGTGTTAAAATGTTTTTTTTTCCAATTGAATTATCACTAGAATTTTCAAATAAAATTATTTTCTGTTGAAAACCAGATTTTTTTCCACAAAAGTCTCTTTCCCCCAAAAATAAGTCTGGAAAATGGGGGATCGTCTTATATTCAGGGTCGTCTTATATTCGGGTATATACGGTACATTTATATAGCGCTTTTCTTGGCACCCAAAGCACTTTACATAGAACAAGGGAATCTTCCCAACCACCACCGGTGTGCAGCATCCATCTGGATGATGCGACAGCAGCCATATTGCACCAGAACGCCCAGCACACACCAGCTAATTGGTAGAGAAGACAGAGTGATGAAGACAATCAGTATATGGGGATGATTAGGAGGCCACGATGATGGACAGAGGCCAATGGGCAAATTTGGCCAGGATGCCGGGGTTACACTCCTACTCTTTTTAATGATTTTTAATTTTTAATGACCACTAAGAGTCAGGACCTCGGTTTAACGTCTCATCTGAAGGACGCTGCTTTTTGACAGTATAGTGTCCCAATCACTATGCATGGGGTGGTAGGAACCACACAGACAACAGGGTGAGCACCCTCTGCTGACCTCACTAACACCTCATCCAGCAGCAACCCACAACTTTCCCAGGAAATCTACCATCCAGGTACTGACCAGGCTTAACCCTGCTTAGCTTCAGTGGGCAACCAGTCTTGGGTCACAGGGTGATATGGCTAAAAACAGACTGTTTTTAACAGTTTTTAGCACCTTCATTCCTTTCCTTCATTTTCCTTGAAGTCAATTTCTGAGTATGATCACGTACAGTTTTGAGTAAAAAAAAACCTGAATGGAGCGTTATGCGGGACATATACATCACGGATCCCGAGATATTGAAGCCGACAGGATATGACAGGGATTACAAACTGCGCCTAATAACACATAACTCATTGTTTATTATCTTCATGGTGATGTGTATGTAGTCCACTGTATTTCATTGTGTACAATACACAGCATAATGTGTTCTAGTTATCACAGTACCTGTTTGAGGGATGAGCCTGTATGGTTCTTCTCATAAATCCAACAACATCATTAACATCATTCACCACTGTCATCTGCTTCATCGTTATGTCATCTCCATCATTGTCGTCATTATATTAGCATCATCATCACCACCGTCTGTGTCATCATCATCTTCATCATCATTATCATCATCACATAAGGGACCTGTAGGACAAATCTGGGCCTAAAGTTCAAATGATGATGACATATTGAAGTGTCCAAAAATATTGTCATCAAAAACGCCATGTTGGGCTCTACACACTAACCTCAGCACGTCACATCACATGAGCAGTGCAGTTGAACTGCTTTAAGAATGTTAATTTAACTGATGTATCTATCTGTCACAGAAGTGCTGAGGCTCTTTGAAATTAAAAGATTATCTCACAAACCATCACCAAGTAGATTTATGAACCCCATTCAGTTCCACAATTATTTCCAGTGTTCCTGCACAAAGGGTGTGTGTTGCCTGTTGCCACACCACAGCGGTTGAGAAATCGAGGGTCACTGGGACTTTGGCTGTGTAGAACGCACACTAGAAGCACTAATTCCTTCATTTGATGTAATTATGGAGTCTAGAAGAGGGACCTGTTAGATTTATATGCGCACCGGCACGTCCTGACACAAGAATCTTATGACATGTACTAAAAGGGGCATTTGTCTCTGAGCTGACACAAATGTATGCAGCACACTGCCTATACCTCAGTAATTACAGCCCGTCCTGTTATTCATGCTCATGTGTTGCCTCCTGTGTTTCAATAAATGTGACTGTCAAATGCATCCTTTTCCCTCGATTTTTGCCTCGATTTATTTATTTAACTATTAGGCTTTCTAGAGCAATTATTAAACCGGTTGCTTGTAATTGTACATGTAAAAAGGTGGTTTATTTCTGAGCTATTACAGCAATAGGTTTGTTCTTTGTGCAGCAACCACAGCAATGGAAATCAAGATAATATTTGCAACCAATCATTTCATGCATCTGTATTCATATGCTCTATGTATGTTTTACTGTAATGACATAAGAAATCAGTATAATTCCTGTTACTTAACAAAATTTCAAAATTCCAACTGAAGAAAATCCATTTGAGGAATCCATCCAATTCTCCAGAGCAGAACAGAGGATGGCAACTTGTGTCCCTTTCCACATTACTTATTAGAGCTCCATGTTTTTTTTTTTTTTTTTTTTTAATTAGCCAACTGAGTGTTTTACAGATTTGAAAAATCATTAGAAAAATCAATACTTTGCTTTTAGGTGATGAATTAATAAATGGAGGGTGAAATTTAACCGCAGGATGCATTAATAATCACACTTACTGCAGCAGTTTAGATTACACATCTCTCATCTGAGATGGGTTGCTCGGATTTTATCAGCTTTATCCATATTTATAAGAAAACAAATAAACTTGCCAGTCAAATTATATAATTATGTAAAAAATCAAACACAGAAATAAACTATTTGGAAAAGTCTTTGGATGTGTTTCACCTCCTCAGTCCTCATGAAATGCTGCAAGTACAATCTTCTTCTTTTCTATAGTCCATAACAACATAATTGTGTCAATGCTCGACACCACGGTTCGTCATTTGTTTTACCCTTTAACATCTAACCTCTCTCTTAATGAAGGCTATAAAGTAGTGAACGATACTGTCAGCATACTAAAATTGACTGTGATTTAATGCAATAGAGATATGATTTAATTCAGAGCAGCATTAATTTGCCATTCAGGCAGAAGGAGACAGTGAGGATGGTATATTTTTCATGGACAATTGGAGACCCACAAGGACAATGAGTAAAAAGCCTGCACAATGTTTCAAGCCTCTCATTAATGTGGTAGGGCTACACTGATTCCTTTAGGGTGATAGAAGACCATGTTGGGGCTCGGGCTTGTAATTACCAGCTCATTGTACATCATCCTTTACTTGCGGGTCTGTATTCCATACGTTAAAGATATGAATTTATATTACAATGAGCGGACATTTTATGAAAGTATAAACTTTGAATTTACATCACTTATTAATTAACAAAAATATTTCAACTCACCCCTAATTTTGTAGAAAGAAGGAACAATGTGTGTGCAGTTTTCGAAAAGGAAGCTCAAAGATTTAGTCATCTTTATTTATATATATAGCGCTTTTAACAATGTAGATTATGTGCATTTTTGTAGATTATGTAGATTATTTAGTATGACTCCTCTAAACAAAACATACTTCATAAAATATCTTGACTTACAGTATGTTGGAAAACGTCTCGGGTTACGACTGTAACCCTTGCTCCCCGAGAAGGGAACGAGACACTGCGTCATCGTTATGACACTTTGGGGAATGCCCCCAGAGTAGCGTATCTGAAGAATGAATGAAATCTGTCCAATCCTGATTGGTGCTGCGTCACGACGTAGTAGATGACGGCATACCCGGAAGATACAAGGGGACGCCGGCACATACACACATCAGCGCTTTTGCGATGAAGCAAGCACGTGATAGGTGTGGCGACGAGACGCAGTGTCTCGTTCCCTTCTCGGGGAACAAGGGTTACAGTCATAACCCGAGACGTTCCCCATCAAGGGAACTCGAACTGCGTCATCGTTATGACACTTTGGGGAAGGAAATACCCACTATGCCACGCCGTAAACACGCCCGCCCTAGTGTGAAGCTGGAAGATCAGGCACACTTAGGACGCGAGCACTCATCTTTCATCTCATCACAGATCTGAAGGTGTGAGGGGTGGCCCACCCGGCCGCCTCGTAGATCTCCTGAAGCGAGACGCCAGAAAGGAGGGCCACCGAGGAGGCCATGCTCCTGGTGGAATGCGCCCTCACGGCCATAGGTGAAGGCAAATTGCGCACCTGATAAGCCGTGGCTATAGCCTGGACAATCCAATTGCTGATTGTCTGTTTAGATGCAGGCAGCCCCTTCTTGGGTGAACCAAAGTACACCAACAACTGGTCTGACTTCCTCCACTGAGAAGACTTCTCCAGATAAACCCTTAGGGCTCTGACTGGGCAGAGCAGGTGAAGTCTCCCCTCTTCCGCCGTCCCATGAGGTGGAGGATGGAAGGCCTGAAGAACCACTGACCATGCCGCACTAGACGGCACCTTGGGCACATAGCCCAGTCTAGGATGTAAGATGGCCTTAACTCCGCCGGGGGCAAACTCCAGGCAAGTTGGCGATATAGCCAAGGCGTGGAGATCCCCCACTCTCCTCAGAGAAGTGATGGCAAGGAGAAAAGCCACCTTCAAGATCAGGTTCTTTGCCTCAGCCGACTCCAGTGGTTCAAAGGGGGCCTCAGCCAACCCTTCAAGAACCACCGCCAGGTCCCAAGTTGGAACTCTGGAGTGAGGCGCAGGCCTAATCCTCCGAGCCCCACGGAGGAAAAGTACAACCATGTGGTGCTTTCCCAAAGGTCCAGCACCTATAGGTGAGTGGAAAGCCGCAATGGCAGCCACATACACATTAAGTGTGGATGGGGAAAGGCCGGCGGAGAAACGATCTTGGAGGAACTCCAGCACTGAAGCCACTGGGCAGTTAACCCTCTGGGGTCGGCCGTCACGCGGCCGTGATCTGCTCACTTTTTTTCTCATCAGTGCAAAAGAGACTCAAATTACTCTGTTGATTTTGATCTTACATGTAAGTGTTATACATCATTCAAAACTGTTAAATGTCTTCTTTTATTTGTGTACACTCATAATAAAAACAAAATGTTGTGTTTTTCGTAAAATAAAGAAAATGAACATGATGCGCGTTCTGCCGTCTCTCTAAATGTAAAGCTCATTCTGAAACGCGACAGAACATGACCTGTAACTCAGCTAATACTTGTCACTGTGACATGAAACATATGTCTTTACAACACTTTGAGTCTCTATTTTGAAATGATGTAAATCATATCAAAAACAAATATTCTCTGTTTAAGTAATTCGTATGAAAGCAAGGACGTACAGTTTCTCCAGCCTGACCTCATTAAAGTTAATGTGACCACGCCCGCGCGCAACAGCTGCTCGCATACTAATGAGCCATGTGGAGGAACGCAAACTGTTAACGACCTCAAAACAGATAATCCGCGACTTAAGTCTTCAGTCCTGCTCTTCACGTGTGCTGTGCTGTTTATCTTGGATTTACATCAGACGAGTTAGAAGAACACAATTTGATTATAAGAAGGATTTATAAGGTAAGACATGTCTTTGTTAGTAGCATGTTAGCAGCATGTTATTGTTGCATAAACTTGTAGCTACTAGTTAAACTGGTGCCAGACTAAAATGTACGTTATGAAATGTGATTGGAGTAAAACATGAAGCCTAATGCTAAATGTATATACATAAAAACATATGTTTGATAATTAAACAGCACGATACAGAAGGCTCGTATGATTGTGAATATTATGTTTAGACTTGTGTTTATTGTGTTTGTGGATATCTGCTCACACGAAGGTATGTATAATTATGTAAGAATATGCGATCGAGCCGGACCAAAAAACTATGAAACGTTATATAATATAACGTTTCATAGTTTGGTCCGGCTCGATCGCATTCAGTAAATGTTTGCACGCGCTGAGTTTGAGTCACGCGCGCTGTGGGTTTGAAAAGCAAAACAAACCAATCATTAGGCTTTATGGTTTTACTCCAGCAATCTCATCTCATAACGTTGTAACGAATGGAAACGTTTTAAGTAACATGATAATCCATATAGTTTTCTCTAATGTAGTGTTACTGAACTTTTTAGTGATTTATAGGCTGCCTAGCTGCTACAGGCTATTGTTATTATTTCATGCAGCCCTACATATGCCTACAACTACAAGGCACAACATATATTGGGAGTTCATATATGTAGTATATGTATGTATTTAGTAAATTTCATAATTTGAACCAGACAAATCTAAAATAGTTTCTCCTAATATCAGCATGTTCACAGCTGTTTTTTTGTTTTCTAAAAAAGGTTTTTACAGGGACCAGCACTGATGAGTCCAGCTGACATTCACGTGAGTCTCTGTACATGAACATGGTGAAAAATCAAACACCTTGGAGATGACAGGTATGTAACCTATATGTTTTAGGAATGGCACAAAGCTGTGTGACTGTCCAAGTCTCTGTCTTTAGATCAGTGTGTTTTACTAATGTGCTTTTTTTGCGAACAATCCGTTCATTGTGTAGCCTATCCCTAAATGCGTGCTGTCTATATGGGCCATAGATACTCGCAAATGTTCAGTTTTAGTTAGCCTATGACACTAAGTATCATGCTTACTGCCTTATGCACTGTGAATACAGGTGTAAATGTTTGAAATGTAGCGATGTGTCGATCGCGAACGATCCGTTCATTGAGTGTACATAATAAATGCGTGCGTTCTATATGGGCCATCAACAGATACTCTGTTGTATACATAATGTATGCTAACAGTTATTTTGTTTTGTTTTTAGGAATGTGGCATCATGCTCTCCTTCTCCAGCACCTCGCAGAGGGACACGCAGGTCTCGTTCAGTTCTCAGTGCGATCGAGAATAATACTGAGTAAGTGCATAGACGTAATATCGTTTACATCGTCATAATGTAAAAGTTCCTATTATTGTGTGAAATTAATCCATGGTAATTAGTGATTGATAAGCGTAATAATAATACAGTTTCTTTGATTGTGTTATCAGCATGCATTCTATATGGGCCATCAACAGATGTTGTTGTTGTTGTTGATACTTTATTGATCCTTTGCAGGAAATTATATTGTCACGGCAGCTTTAACACTCAATAACAAAACATAATACAAAAAAAACAATAATACCTATATAGAATATTCAGTAACAGATGCATATTCAGTACAGAATATTCAATAACTCTGTTGTATACATAATGTATGCTAACAGTTATTTTGTTTTGTTTTTTAGGAAATTGGCTGCATCACGTTCTCCTTCTCCAGCACCTCGCAGAGGGACACGCAGGTGTCGTTCAGTTCTCAGTGCGATCGAGAATAATACTGAGTAAGTGCATAGACGTAATATTTTACAGATGAAATGTAGCCTAATTGTGTTTACATCATCATAATGTAAAAGTTCCCATTCTTGTGTGAAATTACAAATATGTCTTTTTTAAATCCATGGTAATTAGTGATTGATAATGATAATAATACAGTTTCTTTGATTGTCTTATCAGCATGCTCACACTTTTTCTTTCTTCTTTTTTTATAACAGATGTGACAATGTCCAAGCACCAGTTCCGAAGAGAGCCAAGGCAAACAAGCAGACGAGCAACATGCAGTCCACATTGTCATGGAAAACAGAGACCGATGTTGACATGGTTCCACAGACACTGCGATTTCTTCCTGCACGGGAAACTGGACCGCAACTGAGCTCTGTAGACTCGCATTCGCCCATGAGTCTATTCAAACAGTTTTTTAAACCTGCGGTAGTTTTTTTTTAGTATTCTTTGAATAAAAATATTTTTTTTTATAAAAAAAACAAGTTTGGTATTTTTATGTTTGTTTTTTTGAAAGGATGTGTTAAGTGATAGTAATGACTTTAAGTCTTTACATTCTTAGGAAAGAACGTAAATTCTATTTTGAATGAATGCTGTTCTTTTTAACTTTTTGTTCACCAGTGAATCATTCTTTGTTCAGGCTGCCTCAAAGCACCTTGATGGCCCATTAGCCATTGGGGGAGTGTCTTTAGTCTTCCCAGGTGTAAATCACATTAATATTCATGGGCATTAACACTCCCACGCATACAGCACTGCTGACCCAAAAAACTGATGTAAGAAATTCAAATCGTTATATTGATGTTTCTGAAAGAGTGGTCAGAATGATTTTCACTTCATTTTGAAGTAAAAATTCTAGCCTACAAGAATAGTAACTCAACAGTATTGTTTTCAACTATTCATTATGTGTTAAATGGCCTTATTGCAGTGACATTTTTTTTTCCAAAACGTACTAACCACGCATATTATTTTTTTTCTATAAAATGCAAACAAGTACATCAATTTTGCTCACATATTATTGTAGCAGAGTTTGTGCTGAATACAGCAAATTTATATGTTGGCAAATGGTATGTTTTAAGTAGCTGAAATAAGCACAAATGTCAGGGCATATCAAAACACCGAAAGAGCCCCAAAACAGCTCAGACCTCAGAGGGTTAACTGGGTCCTCCTCACGCTCTCTACACCAAGTGGAAAACACATTCCACTTCAGGCTGTACAGTCTCCTGGTGGAAGGAGCCCTGGAGCTGAGTAGGGTCTCGACAACCCCTGCTGACAGGCCAACCTCTAAGTACCGAGCCCCCTCAGGGGCCAGACCCAGAGGTTCCACAGCTCTGGCCGGGGGTAAAATATTGTGCCCCCTGCCTGAGACAGCAGATCTCTCCTCAGAGGGACCTGCCACGGGAGGCCGTCTAGCAGTGCTACAATGTCCGAGAACCATATCCGGGTCGGCCAGCGGGGTGCTACTAAAAGCAGGCTGATCCCTTCCCGGAGGACCCGCTCCAAGACTCCCGGGAGGAGAGCGATCGGGGGAAATGCGTACAGACGTAGCCTCGGCCATGTCTGCGTCATAGCATCCAGCCCCAACGGAGCTGGATACCTGAGAGAGAACCACAGTGGACAGTGGGACGTCTCTTGAGACGCCAACAGATCCACTTCCACTGGGCCGAATCTCATGCACATGGCCTCCACCACCTCGGGGTGAAGTCGCCACTCCCCGGGCCTCAGCCCCTGCCTCGACAGGACGTCTGCCCCTTGATTTTGATCCCCGGGGACATACATCGCTCTGAGAGACGACAGTTTCCCCTGGGACCACAGAAGGATCTGGTGTGCCAGTCTGTATAGAGGGCGCGACCCCCCTGGTGATTCAGATACGCGACTACAGACATGCTGTCCGAGCGTATCAGGACACGGTGGCCGCGGAGGTCCGGGAGAAAACTCCTCAGAGCTTTGTAGACCGCCAGCATTTCCAGGCAATTGATGTGCCAGGAAGAATGCCGGGTCTCCCACAGACCTCTCGCAAAGCGGCCGTCCATGACCGCGCCCCAGGCATCTGTTGAAACAGTCTTCCGGCAACATGATGCTCCCAGCACTGGTCCCTGGGACAGGAACCAAGGTTTCCTCCATATGACGAGAGAACGAAGGCATCTGCGCGTTACTCTGATCATACGGAACGGATTTCCCCTCGGGGAAAACCCCTTGGCTCTCAACCACCACTGTAGGGGTCTCATGTGTAGCAGGTCAAAGGTATGACACTGGACGCTGCTGCCATGAGCCCCAGCAGTCTCTGAAACTGCTTCACAGTGAGGTTGTGGCCTAGATTTGCTTGGGAGACCATCGCCCGTATGGACTCCACGCGTGCGGGAGACATATGTGCCCGCATCGTCGTGTAGTCCCATATAACCCCCAGGAATGTAGTCCTCTGGGAGGGCGTCAACACATTTCTCTTCTTTGTGTTGAGTCTCAGCCCCAGGCACCTGGTGTGGGACAGAACGACATCTCGATGCCGAACTGCCATCTCGCACGAACTGGCCAATATTAGCCAGTCGTCGATGTAATTGAGTACACGGATGCCCTGGAGTCTCAGCAGAGCCAGCGCTGCATCCATGCACTTGGTGAAGGTGCGAGCGGAAAGTGCTAGGCCGAATGGAAGAACCCGATATTGGTATGCTTCGCCCCGAAAGCAAACCTCAGGAACCTCCTGTGAGATGGAAGGATGGAGACGTGAAAATAGGCGTCTTTTAGATCTATCGTGACAAACCAATCCTCGGATTGGATTTGACTCACGATAATATAAATAGTGAGCATCTTGAACCTGAACCTCCTCAGAGACCGGTTCAGGCCCTTGGAGGTCTTGTAAAAGTTAGGACCTCTTTCCCTTAGCCTTCCTGGACTGAAGGACGGTCCTCAGATCCGTCTTCTCAGGAGGCTCTGGGTAAGAGCACCGCCTAAAGTCCCAAGCTCAGCTTTTTTTTTTTTTTGAGGGGGACCTCTAGAAGCGATGCTCTCCTTTAGATGGTAGGCTGAATTAATATGAATTACTCTGAATTAAATGCAGCCATAACACTGGATAAGTGAAACACGGTCTGAAAGGTAGGCTGTAGGAAATAATGCAGCCATAAACACCAGAATACTGTTTTATATTTAATTATACGATCTCGTAACCTACACGCTGCCTCGGCAAGCGCGAGATTCGAGCCGTTATAATTTGGCTTTCATCCCTCGAGAAGAAAGTCAACAGGCGCGAGACTGAAACACCTGACAGCGCTCGGCTGTACGCGTCAGGATATTTCTCTATAAACACACCCAGCACCCTCAGGGGCTGACTGTGAATGCCTCGCACCTAAACATTATTATTTATCAGATCGCGTGTGTCCCTTTTATTGCAGACTCGTAACGCGCTGCCTTAACAAACGCGAGATCCGAGTAGTAAAATATATTTGGCTTTCATCTCTCGAGAAGAAAGTCAACAGGCGCGAGGCTGAGACACCTGAAACGCACATGTGCGGCGAGTCTTTTTTTTTTCTCAATGAACACAGCAAGCACCCTCAGGAGCTGTTCCCTCAGGAGCTGTTCATGCCTCGTACTCACACAGCAAACTGCAAAGTAGACTCGTAACCTACATGCTGCCTCGGCAAACACGAGATCTGAGCTACTGGATTCTGTATTGCAACTGCAAGGCAACCTTAACCCTTAAGGTCCTTTCACACTGGACGCGATTTTGACGCACGAATAATTCGCGCGATGGTTTTATTTTTTGATCAGCTGTTTGTGTAATGAGTGCTTCCACACCGAACGCGAATGTGCTGCGGCGAAAAAAACGACTTTTATTTTTTTCGCTTCGATGTCGATTTTTTTGTACTTTTGCTGCGACAGAAACGGCTTCAGCCAATCACATACAAGGAAACAAAGGTGCTTGTTGACGCTTTGGCTGCTCTGACGTAGCAGCATTATGTGCGAGAGAAGAGAAGTGTCACAAGTTACATGAAATGTAAACTAAAAACAAGCAATACATTGAAACTATAGAAACCTTTTATAATGACAGCATTTTTATATTGCCTATTCCGCATCTCAACGCACGCATGACATGACGTTGTTTGCTTATAGGGACCAGTTACAAAAGAACGAGGCATTGGATAAAATAGCTGGGATTGTTGGTGTCTCTCCGGTGAGTTGAAGTGCGTGCTGATGATTTATAATATTTTTGACTAGGAGGGAAATAATTGATTTTTAATCATTTTCAACATTCATGATTGTGTGTTTCATATTATTTTTGCATGCCACACACCAGAGCATGGGAGTAAAACGGAGCGGGGTGACGCAAAATATAAGTTAAAAAACTTAAACATAGGCTACGTTTCATATATATGTTTAAATAATATAATGTTATTTTTTTATTTCATCTATGTTGATTAGCTATATGAAAAGGGAACCGCATGAGATGAGTAACGAGGATCATAAGATGCCCAATATTATCGAAAACATTTGGAATGGGTCAGACATAATTTTGGCCACTTATTAAGTTGTGTTTTGTAGAAAGCCTTTCTTTAAAGTGAATTTCGTTTTGTATAAATTGTATCTTAATTTTAATCAATGTTTCGTCAACAAATTGTCTAGATTAATAAATAAGAAGAATATAGACAATATAGGCTAATCGAGGCGACTGCGCGTGAACTGCAGCACGTCTCATACCGAAAACGGACAGAAAAACACTAGTTTATTATTAAACAATTCAAATGTTTAATGCATAATCCTTACTTTGGCTGGTTCTTTGTGGTAAAGTTTTAGCTTCTTTACAAGATTAGCATAGGTCTACTCCCCAGACTCTCTGTTCTTTAAGATTGGGTGCACACAAAACCTTTCTTTTCTGTCTTTTAAAGAAAATGAAAAGCTTGTCTTCACTGGATGATGATGATGATGATGATGATGAAGTGTCCATGTTTTCTCAGCGTCGGCGCGAAAGTTTTGGAATGTTGAAGCTCTGAACGTCGCAAACTCGCGTCGCGGCTGATGTGAATGGTTTTGACACGAACTATTCGCACGCGAAACATTCGCTTTTCCGTTTCGCTTTTTCGTTACGCGTCCGGTGTGAAAGGGCCTTTAGAGGTCGAAAACCGCGTCCACGCGTTTTGCTGGATTTTTTCCTTATCAGTGCAAAAGAGAATCAAATTACTCAGTTGATTTTGATCTTAAATATAAGTGTTGTACATCATTAGATCCTGTTAAGTGTCTATTTTTTTGTGGATACTCACAATAAAAACAAAGTGTTGTGCTTTTCGTCAAATAAAGAAAAATAAACATGATGCACGTTTTAACTTGTCTCTGTCAGTGAGGTCCGTTCTGAAACGCGTCTGAAATATTAACTGTAACTCTCTCAATACTTGTCACAGAGATACGAGATATGTCTCTTTATGAAGCTGAGATTCTCTTCTTTTAAATGAAGTAATTTATTTAAAATATATATATTTACAGTTTATGTAATCCGTTTGAAACAAAGGAGAGTTACAGTTTTTTCGCTCTACCTTCATTATAGATAATTAGGTGAGCCCGCCACACACCCAGCACTTTTGACATGGTAAATCTATGCATCACACGCGGCACGCCCCCCGATCAATGCCAAACACAGATTCTTCATCAGAGATTCACAGATAGTTCATCGCGTTTTAGGGATGGAAGCACGCTAACGTTACTCCTTAAGAGGATTATGGACAAATGGGAATAATTCACCTTTTTCTCAGTGGAATTTGAAACTCAGACGACGAACGTTTTTTGAAGAACGAATTGACCCCGAGGATTCAAGTTCGGAGTAAGTTGTTTAGTGTTTTATAATTCCTTTTCTGATCATAGAGCTCAAATGCATTTTCAGACCATATTTTGCCTGGTAATTACCTCAACACAACATTCGTGTAGCAGGCTTATACGCTCGTGGTTATAATGATTTAGTGAAATATATCGATCTGCAAGTTTTGTTTGAGTTCTTCTGTGGTCTAGTGCAGCCTTTCTCAAACTTTTTTTAGTCAGGGCACCTTTCAAAAGTGCATAAAATCCCAAGGCACCCCAGTGTAAAATATAATTTAAAAACACTGCATAACCCAAATGTAAATGCAAATGTCCTGTTTATTTAGACAGAACAGTAATGAACAGAGCATAATACGAACTGTAAATAACAATAATAATAACAACTTTATGTGCACCTTTAAAGGGCATCCCCTCCCCCAATATTATTAAATGTAGGCTATGCTTCATCTTTCATCTTTAAATTCCTAAATTTGATCAATAAATTCAATTATTTCGAATAATAAGACACTATAGGGCTGTTACCCTAGGGGTTGATCAAATTAAATCATTTACACTGAAAATTTACAATTGCATAAAATAATGTTATGAAATTGATTTAAATTTACATATAAGAAACGTTGGAAAGAATGAAACATAACACTAAACCGCCAGTAGGTGGTGGCAGGCGACTGTCTTAATGAGTGAGTCATTGATTCATTCATTCAAACGTTTTTTTCAAACGGCTGATACATTCAAGAATGAGACAGATGTTTATGAATGGGTCATTGAATCTTTGACTCAATCGATTCGTTCAAAATGCTGAATCATTCAGTAATGAAAACAGGATGAGTGTTCCTGTGAGATGTGCAGTGGTTCTGCTGTGATTTTTGTTTGGAACTATTTTCGCTGCTGAAACAGATCTTAAAACAGCCAATATTGCATCTAAAATGTAAGTGACTTCATTTTAACTGTTTATTGAACTGTTGTAGGAAATCAATGTCACATTTTCAATCGTGATGGTGTTCAGGAAAAATAATTGAGGTTGCTTAACATATGTTAAAAATATAAAAACTCCACATTTAGATTTTTTATAGGCAGTATGTTGTTAACTGAGTGTGTGTGTGTGTGTGTGTGTGCTGCGCTCATTTGTGTAACGTTAGATTTCTCCTCGAGAGGCTGCGCGAGCGTCAACAGTGCAACCTTGCCGTCAGTAATAGTCAACAACACTGACAGTAATGCAGCGCATGAATGAGTTCGTCTTAGGTTTAACAACCTATGAAACTAATAATGAACAATATGAAACTAAAACGACATAGCTTATTTTAAAATGTCTTAGGAACTACCGGGTATTTAGAGGTGGATAAACGCAATTTAGAGGTAGATAAACGCACTTTGGAGGTGGCTATTTCCGAATATTGGGAGGTGCGTAAACGGCGTTACGTGCGTTTAGCCTCCACTACATCCCCTGGTTGGAACTGAAACGCAGTTAGAACCTGTACAACTGTAATTGACGAAAAGATAATGGAGGCTCCGTTTCTGAACTTATAATCAGATTCGGAACGCAAGAACCACTGTCCACAAACGCACCAGCCGAACTCACGCGCTTGTTTCTCTCTACCTGCCTTTCCCGAACTCACCGCATTAACCCTATAACTACCGGTGCAAAATAAAAACAACAATTAGAGTTTTTGCGCTGCTACACTATTAAAAGTTATTAATTCAGGTAGGACAGAAGGCCTAGTGTGAAATGCACGGCCCGCCACTGATGAAATCTCAGATTTTTTTTTTTTTTTTTTTTTTAAACCTACGTAACTTTTTGGCGGCACCCCTGACAAAGTCAGGGGGCACCCCAGTGTGCCGCGGCACCCACTTTGAGAAAGGCTGGTCTAGTGGTTAGATCGGTTGCCAAGCGTGTCAGAGGTTACGGGTTTGAATCTGCCCCCGGCATATTTTTTTTCTCTCATCAAAACCGAATATGTTCATCAGTGGTTACAGTCTATATCAAGCACACACGTATATAGGACACCCGTTTGTGTGCATTTTATTTTGTGATTTCACCGGAATGAATAGTGTCCGCAATGGCAATAGATTGAAGAGCACATTCTGCGCGCGCGCCGCCACAAGAGACTGTATCCATGACACTGATAGCAGGACACGAGCGCTCAGCTTCAGTTCAAAAACAAAACATTTTAGCTCTAGATCTCTTATTTAAGAGCGGACTAAATGAATGCTCTACTAGTTAACTATTTTGAATAAATGCTGTTCTTTTTAACTTTTTATTCATCAGTGAATCATTCTTAGTTCAGGCTGCCTCACAGCACCTTGGGCCATTAGCCATTGGGGGAGTGTCTTTAGTCTTCCCAGGTGTAAATCACATTAATATTCATGACCATTCACACCACCCACGCATACAGCACTGCTGACCCAAAAACTGATATAAGAAATTCAAATCGTTATATTGATCTTTCTGAAAGAGTGGTCAGAATGATTTTCACTTCATTTTGATGTAAAAATTCTAGCCTACAAGAATAGTAACTCAAAAGTATTGTTTACAACTATTCAGTATGTGTTAAATGGCCTTATTGCGGTGACATTTTTTTTCCCGAAACGTACTAACCACGCATATTATTTTTTTTCTATAAAATGCAAACATGTACATAAATTTTGCTCACATATTATTGTAGCAAAGTTTGTGCTGAATACAGCAAATGTATATGTTGGCAAATGGTATGTTTTAAGTAGCTGAAATAAGCACAAATGTCAGGGCATACCAAAACACCTAAAGAGCCCCAAAACAGCTCAGACCCCTAAGGGTTAAACCTACGCGCTGCCTCGGCAGACGCGAGATCCCAGCCACAGAATCTTACTGGAAAGTACACTTGCAATCTAAGTGCTGCCTCGGCAAACGCGAGATCCGAGCTAGATTCTGTATTGCAACAGCAAGGCAAACATTAAACCTACGCGCTGCCTCTGCAAACGCGAGATCCCAGCCACAGAATCTTATTGCAAAATACACTCGAAACCTAAGCGCTGCCTCGGCAAACGCGAGATCTGAGCTAATAGATTCTGTATTGCCAACTGCAAGGCAAACCTTAAACCTACGCGCTGCCTCGACAAACGCGAGATCCCAGCCACAGATTCTTATTGCAAAGTACACTCGGAATCTAAGCGCTGCCTCGGCAAACGCGAGATCCGAGCTACTAGATTCTGTTGCAATACAGGCTTTAACAGGACATACAAAACCAAATAGGAGCGCTTCGCCAAATGTTCACAGAGCGCTTCGCTGAAGAGCAAAAAAGCTGATGTGTGTATGTGCCGGCGTCCCCTTGTATCTTCCGGGTATGCTGTCATCTACTACGTCGTGACGCAGCACCAATCAGGATTGGACAGATTTCATTCATTCTTCAGATACGCTACGCTGGGGGCATTCCCCAAAGTGTCATAACGATGATGCAGTTCGAGTTCCCTCGATGGGGAACTCAACATAAACATTGAAAAAAAAAAAAAGTAATTTCTACACTGTAAATGATTTATGTTGTTTTAACAGTATTTTTGCTGTATTATCAGTGAAAGTTTACTGTAGAAACAGTTTACAGTAATTTGCTGTACATTTTATAGATTTACAGTATTATTGATGCATTTCCAGCTTTGTCTTACTGTAGAACTATTTACAGGAAAGTAACTGTCAATTTATGCTATTCTTTGGGGATAAAAACAGAGTGGGAAAATAATTACAGTAATCCCTATATTACTGTTAAATTGATGACTGTAATATTCCAACAGACAAGCCCGAAAGATGACTTTTTTTGGTTTATTTAAGCTTAGGAATTTTATAACACATCTTTTCACAAGGTAACCCATATATGAATGCATTTAGCATATTGTTAAAAAAAGTTAAATATTTTATGTGGGTGTTTTTTAATTGCGTGTCTTAATGGTTGCCAGATTATGTCACAAACCCAACTAATCTATAGGTTATATCCTTCAATTTCTGGGGTGGGAGGTGTAGTCCATGTAGTCCATTCAATAATCAATAATATAGGCTAGGTAAAATAGATAAAAATCAATTCCCATGGTATTTTTTTATTATTATTTTGCTTTCTATTTTACACAATTAAACAAAGAGCGGAATCGCACGGGATATAGGCTACACCTGGCAACCAATCATCCAAACCATCAGCCGACAGCCGTCCGTCACTCGAATTTTCCATTTCATCCTGAGCCTTTGAGGACGGGCCACCAGCAAGAACCAGCCAGGTGAGATGTAAAATTTTATTTAATATCCTAAAGATGTGTATTTCTAAAAGTTTACCCCCAAATGTGAAGATATTCGTTTTACTATTAAATAATCGGTGGTGAGTTTGATAAGTAACGTTAGCTAGCTTTGTAACGCAAACATTCTAGCCAGTTAGCCAAATACTAGTTATAACAAGGTTTGCTGGTAATATTAGTTAAGAATTTCAAGTTTATATCAAAGTAATCGAAATTATCTTCTTTCTGAACATTTGTGTGTAACTTACACCGTGTGCATGTGGCCTTTCGCGGTCGAGGCCTCATACGCGCCAAGGCTATGTTCGAATTCGACCTATGTTATCCATGTCTTGAAGGGACAACCACAGCGTTTTCAGTCATATTATACATTTATAACGTGAGTACAACCGATGCACACTTAAAGTGAATAACTTAGACAGGCAGTGAAAGTCACGCCGAATGAATTCGTGCGTCTCGGCATCCACAGTCCTTCAGACCAGACGTCCACAGGGTTCGATTTTGCTCACTCGTTTTCATTCATTTCTTCAAGTGCACTAACGTATATTTATTAGTTTATTTATGTCTGGATACAGTCACTGCCAACGGACTGCGGTTAATTTAGTTGTATATTTGATATTCGTTTGATATTCACGAAAATGGCCATTCATACCCGTTTTTGTCACTTTGGGTGCTTCTCATATTATTTGTGACAAATCAGGTTCTCCCTCGAAATTGGGTCTCTGTTAGGACCCCAAGCAATCTCAAATTAATTTTAATAGGTAGCCCTTCTCTTTAGTGTCTGATTACAATTTCTACAAAATCATGTTATGATAAAATCCTTTTTGAACCACTTTAAAATTACCATTAATGTCTGTGTTAGTTAGCATAAGGTTACTAGCACAGATACTTATTGGCCTGATAGCATACACGCATTTGCACCTACTGTATATATATATATATATTCACAGTCATCTTTATGTAATTACCTTGTTCAATTAAGTGTTAAATGCCCAAATAATAAATAAATAAATAATCTTATAAAAGAACAATGTAATGATGTTCAATCATTCACTTAATAGGCTATTATTATTGTTTATCAAGTAAAATAAATTCCACTCAGTTTGTTTCTTTATCCACTATATAGTAAGCTATGCATATTTTAAATTAATATTGTTTGTTATATCTATTTCTTTCAGCGTGTATGTACAGTTCATCGACATAGAGTGCTGATGGGTATTGCTTTTTCGGTTAATACAGAGGTAAGTAGCTATTATTGTTCATATACAATTTTCAGCTATTGAAGAACGCATTAAAATGCATAAAATGAGAGTGGTTTTAACTTTGTAACATGGATCGAGGAGATCAGGATCTTAGAATTAAGTTTAAAGGGATAGCACACCCCCTGCTGGCCTCTCTAACACCTCTTCCAGCAGCAACCTGGTTTTCTCAGAAGGTCTCCCATCCAGGTACTAACCGGGCTCAGCCCTGCTTAGCTTCAGTGGGCAACCAGTCTTGGGCTACAGGGTGATATGGCTGCTGGCATATATAGATACAGATGTAATCTGTTTATCATATTGATGTCTGTCAATTTTTGTGTTTTGTTCTCTATAGGCAGCAACAATCTGGGATCTGCATTGGCCCTGCCTAGTCTGGAGAATGTTTTTACAGTTTAATGAATTAAATTTTAATAAAAGTTTTTAAACGGACTTCTGAGTGTTGTCATAATTGACGTGACATATAACTGTGTGAAATATTTTTTTGCATACAAGCCTTTATATTTCATTATTTTTTTAAGTGTGTAACAGATTGTAGTTAGTAATAATATGTTGTGTATATATGAGTATATAATGTGAATATAAAAATTACCGTAATCAATTATACTACATAGTAATTTTACAGTATTTTAAAATACAGTGCAAAAACAACAACTGTAATTCATTTTACAGTATAAATATACTGTAAGTTATTATACAGTATGCTGTGAACTACTGTAGTCAGATTTACAGTAATGTTACCGTGGAATAAAATACTGAAGCTTGCTGGATATTTGTTGCCAGTAAGTTACTGTTGATTTTACGTTACATTTTTTACAGTGCAGTGATCAGATTTCCCCACAACAATTAAGAGACTAGCAACCAGAAATTAAATCAAAGGTTTAATTTGAATATTAAACTTGGGAAGGTTGTGTGTCTTTTAATCATGCCTAAAGCAATGCAGTCAACCTAATAAGACATTGATCCATTTATCTGATCTCCTGTGATTAAATCAGGATGAAAAGGTTTTGCACTGACACAACAGCAACATCAGAGGTAATGGGAAAGGAATAGCAGCCATCTACATACATATATTTTGGTTAAGAAAGGCATGAATTAATGATGCACTCCACATAAATAACAACACATGGGAAATGAATATTACCGCAAGGGACATTACTGTAACAAATAGAGTCATTCCTCCACTTCCCACTCAACCTTCCATACTAGCCACATGGTTCATGAAGCCGAAGTGCAAAACATGGCAACCCATCAGTGTCTGCTAAAGCAGGACGAGTGTTTCTCTGAGTCTTTGTACCTTGAGAGTAACAGTCACCAATTATTCATGACCAAACAGTAGAGGTCATTCAAGTGTGTTTTGTGCAAACCTGTAAGATGTTACTCGCTCTCACACACTCTCTTTGCGTGTCTTTGCATGTTTTCTAAATTGGAGGTCAGCAGTAAAAGCATCAGGATAAAAGCACTACGGCTTTGACTTTTGGTTCGACCTCTGGGCAGACAAAACAGAATATTTACCAGTGGGAGAGATACTGGGGATGGTAGACTGCGAAAGCAAAAGAGGTCATTTAGACAGTAAAGGAAATAATTAATAAACAAATGTGAATGTAAATATTTTTTGTCCTTTTGTAAAGAAAATTGTGTTTACAGTACATTTGGTTTTATATCTCAGTCACCTTGACTAAAATCTAATAAGTGATATGAGTGTGGCAACTGACATCTGTCATAAAGCATGAATGAAGTGAATTGGGGTCACTCCTCTAGTGTACGACTGTCATAGGTTGATTACACTGTCAATCAAAGTCAACAACTGTCTTAAATTTCATATGGTCCTCTTAGGGTCCAATTAATGATCTGTTTTAGAGCAAACATGCAAAAGAATTAGACAGACAGAGAGACCGAAAGAATTATAGATATAACAATAGATAAAACAATACAATGTAAGATAGAACAATGGCGATATAGATAGATAGATAGATAGATAGATAGATAGATAGATAGATAGATAGATAGATAGATAGATAGATAGATAGATAGATAGATAGATAGATAGATAGATAGATAGATAGATAGATAGATAGATAGATAGATAGATAGATAGATAGATCTCTCTGACCTCTGTGTAAGTTCATGTGCAAATTTTATTTGGTGATTTAAACATGATTTCTCTCATTAACATATATATTAAGTTTTCATTTCCTCTTGTTTCCTCTGTGAAATAGAGCCGGCTGCTATGAGTCACGGGAGCACAGCGCTCGTCTCTTGGGCTGATGATAACCATTTTTCATTTCCCTGTCCTGACAGAAGGCAGTTTCAAGTCATCGGGAGAGAGGTCACACCTCTGATTCAAGACTTCCTTAAAGAGGTTATAGGCCTACTCACTAAAACATTTGTTTGTCTTTGTGTATTTTTTTTTTTTTTGTGCGCTCTCTTAAAGGACAAATAGCAATCTAGTGTGAAGAGTGGCTTGACACGCCAAAGGAATACAATTTGTTTTGTTTGATTTCTCATCTTAATAGGATAGTGAATTTCATGGAGGCAAGCTCAGAGGATTTCTGCTCATATATGTACCGTCATAAGAAATTCTATTAGATGTGAAAGTGCACTGAAAAATGAATGATTTTTTAGAGGGGTGAACTGTTGGACCAACATGACTGCCAGTCACCTTGTGAGTTCAAGGACTCAGCGAGATATGGAAACATTTGCCTCCTGTTTGAACAGTTCTTGTTGGCTTATTCTCAAATTGCCAGGCCTGACCTTTCCCCTTCCTGGTAAAAATACATCCACAGGATTGGAGAAGGATGGAAGCTGGGGAAATGTTTGTGATCCCCCAGCAACAGCTCTATCATTCAAAATCTTATCAGAGAAAAGTGTGAATAATGTTCTGGTGTGACATTAACCTGATAAACATGACATTGGTCCACTGAGGCTGAACACAAAGGTAAGATCCAGGATTTCTTTGCTTATTCTTCGAGTGAGACACAATGTGTTTTCCCAAAATCAATAAACAGTGTCATAATTCTAATCTATTTAATTGATATTCAACCTATTATTGCATGATTAAAAATTAACAATTCTTAATTTGTGACGCGACTTGGATATTTTTTACAGCTTGGGATGTCATTCATTAAGATCAACCATTTAACCCTATATATATATACTGTATATATACTTTGCATCTACTTTCAATGACCATTTGTTAAATTAGAAAAAAGACCAGCTATTGAAATAATTGCAGAAACTATTGTTACCCTATATGTGACCCTGGACCACAAAACCAGTCATAAAGGTAATTTTTTGGAATTTGAGATTTATATATCATATGAAAGCTGAATAAACAAGCTGTCCATTGATGTCTGGTTTGTTCGGATATGACAATATTTGACCGAGATACAACTATTTGAAAATCTGGAATCTGAGGGTGCAAACAAATCTAAATATTGAGAAAATCTGCTTTAAAGTTGTCTAAATGAAGTTCTTGATTTTTCTGCACCCACTCACAAAAACAATTTTTTTTATATATTTACGGTAGGAAATTTGAATGAATGAATGAGGCATTTATATAGCGATTTCATATGTACTTCTGTACACCCAAAGCGCTTTACAATCATATCAGGGGTTCTCTCCTCAACCAGCACCAGTGTGCAGCATCCACTTACATTTTTTTATATATATTTACGGTAGGAAATTTAGAAAATATCTTCATGGAACAGTCTTTACTTAATATCCTAATGTGTTTTGGCATAAAAGAAAAATTGCAAATTTTGACCCATACAATATATTGTTGGCTATTGCCACAAATATACCGTGCAACTTTTGACTGGTTTTGTGGTCCAGGGTCACATATGTGAAAGTGACACTTCATTCATCAACTTTGTATTTCATGTATATCACTTTGTTAATTTTCTTGAATTATTGAGAAGTTCAAGCATCATTTGATATTAAGATAAATGTCCTCAGTGTGCATGTGATACACCAGGTATTAAAGTCCTGAGATTGTCGTAATGGCATGATATAATGGTCCATATCTCTACTCAGAGGTTTTTCCTCATATTAAATTTATGGTGGTTTTTAGTTTTTACCTCTGACGGCTGTAAGGAACAGGATATGTCTCGTGAATCAACCCATTATACTATGTGTTTAATAATATGTTATTTACTGCCTGTGAGTGGTCGGATTGGACCTACGGAGGTTCATTTCACTCTCATTTGTAAAGGAGCATGTGGTCCCATGTACATAAGTGCAAAATTTGCCACTGAAAATGGAAATTAGACCTGATCCAGTGGGCGTGAAGTAAGTCGTCAAATTTCCAAGATTGAGAGCCTGTCATTAAATATGCAATTTATGGCAGGCATTACAAGATTTCTTTCTGATTTCTGCAATGACATAAAGCAACAGACGCGGCAAACTGAATCTGGGTGAGCGGAAACAAAGGAACCCATTCAGAACCTAGTGCAAATATGTAAATACAAGTCTTAAATTAGACATGGTTTTAAAAAGCATTGTATTGTTTCTCTGTGGCGTTAAGCCCTGTAGTATAGGAAGAATGTTTAGAAAGGCCTTCTGGTTTGATGGACATGTCATTGTCAATAGGCAAAGAGAAGTTGAGCCTCCGTCATGAATGTGTTGGTTTATCTGTCATTCCTTTTTCTCTTTGCCCTCCCTTTTGTGACATTATCATCCCAGGAGGAATTGCTCTATTCTTCGAGCTGTCTATTTGTGCTGATGGCTCCTGATCCCCCTCTCTAAATGGAGGTAAGGAAAGGGCAGTAGAGTCACAAACAAAACCCTATTTATACGGTACACAATGCTATCAGGCTAGCCATGCTGATGGAATGACCCTAACAGTGTGGAGGTGAGACATCACCATCAGCAGCCTACGCCATGCTCGTCTGATTCCAGCAGATATTAGCAACTACCCATTTGTCTGTGTACTTACTTTTATGAGAGTTATACAGATTTCTCCTATTTGCCTTACTGATGTAAAACAAAATCTCATTATTTAAATCGTATTGCTGAAATATGTAGAAAATGATTTTTTTTTTTTTTCAAAAATTTAATTCACATATTAAGTTCATCAGAAGCTTGATGCTATATTTATACACTGTTGCATATGGAAAACTCACCTAATTGAAATATGTATACATACACAACAAACATTACACTTGCATTTTAGAAGAAAATGGTGGTTGACTATTGGTTACTGTAACAGTGTGGTGTACTCAGGCAGAAGACTCAGAAGAGGACATCCAAACAACAGTTTATTAACACAATAGTGTATGTATTAAGGTGACCAGACAAGGAGTGCAGGAGAAGGAACAACTTAAGTAGAGAACACAACGAGGATAATTACTAAACACAGCTGACCCAATGAACTAATAATGATGGTAACCAAGGAGACGGATGAGTAGCCGGAAACTGAACAAAGAAACGCGTGACAGATGAAAACACACTGAGGCCACATTTACACATAGCCGGGTATTTAGAGAAACGAATATTAACATAGTGCACACAACATCGTTTTCAAAAAGGTTCTCATTTACATCAACCTGCATAAATACGCCGTTGAGCGCCATCATAACTATTCCAAACTGGGCGCTCACATCACGTTAAGCATTTTCTGGCGCATAATGTGACGTTTGAGAACCTAAAACCCTGTTTCTCCCAGTTGACACGGCATCACATAACCGGAGATTTTAGAAATAATCGTTTTCTGTGATAAAAAAGGGGGGTTTTGTGTAAATGATAGGCCAAACCGCAGGGAAATATCTGCGTCTTCCCTTCATGTAAACGGGGCATGAAAGTTTATGAACAAAACTTAACTGAACTGAATGTGACAGTTTCGATTATCTAATTGTGTTTGCTGTCTTCCTCTTGTGGGAATGTGTGTGACTGATAAGACCTATTCTGGATACGCACACTTTGGAACACTAAAAGGATGCTTTCAGAGGTGCAGTTGTGGAGTTATTCTTGCGTTGCATGGTAGCCATGACTCTTTCTCGCCAACACTGTTTGGACTTTGTATAGGCTTGGTTGATTGCTAAGCACCAGTTGGATCTATATACTCAGCTCTGGATTCCAGTTCTGCCACAGGAAAATCAAAGTATTTTAGACTTTCTTTGATCCTTGTAACAATTCTGTGTCTCTCCTGTGAGGTCAGGAGGTCATCAACATCACAGAGGTCAGATAAATCCCATCACATAGAGACTCTTTCACCTAGATATCATCATATAGACCTTATGTAGCCCCGCCGCTTTTCAGCGCTGCGCTCGTTGTCTTTTGACTTCTGGTCTGTATTTTCACAGCGATCTTGCATAGGTATGAATGAACTACTCGTAAAAAAATTCCCGGTCGACATTTGTTAAGACATCTGCTTTACAATGCTTATGACAAACATTACAATGCTCATGATAACTTTTGTTAACTCTACAATAAGTAAATCCACTTCACCAGCTAATTACTCCTCGACAGCGATGCCACAGAAATATACAGAGCGACCGCAAAAACGGAAGTTCAAAGACAATATTCTAAAGATGACGGCGCCCACGTTTCTTTGGTGCATAAGGTCTATATAGACTGTGTCTGTTCCACAAATTAGGACATACAAAAAACTCCTAAACCCATTTAAGGGTAAACATTTAATTGATGTTCAACAAATAAAAAGCAGATATAATACGGATGAACAAATGATAAAGCTTGGGTTGCTGAATATTCTATCCCTTACTTCAAAAGCACTTATTGTTAATGATATCATTACAGATTATAAATTAGATGTGCTGTGTTTGACTGAAACCTGGCTAAAACCAGACGATTACATTACTTTAAATGAGTCCACCCCGCAAGATTACTGTTAGAAACATGAGCCTCATCCGAAAGGCAAAGGGGAGGTGTTGCTGTAATTTATAGTAATATCTTCAAAATTACTGAGAAGTCTAGTTTTAAATTTATTTATTTTAATTGTTGGTGCTTAATGTAAACACTTTCTAGTGTAAATTATTAATCACATTTGAGATTTGTGCTTGCTCCTGTATACAGGCCACCAGGGCACCATACAGACTTTATCTAAGAATTTGATGACTTTCCATCAGATACTGGCTGCAAAAAAAGTCCTAATTGTTGGTGATTTTAATACATGTAGATAACGAAAAAGATGCTTTGGGATTGACATTTAAAGACATTCTGAACTCTATTGGAGTTAGACAACACGTGTCAGGACCTACTCATTGTCGTAATCATACTCTAGATCTAATATTATCACATGGAATCAATGTTGATGTCGTTGAAATTCTGCAGCAGAGCAATGACATCTCAGATCATTATCTAGTCTCGTGTATACTTCATTTAGCCAAGGCTGCAAAGCCGTGTATGTTAGAACTATCACTTCTGCCCAGGGGCTAGACTCTCTGTACAGTGCTTCATCATGGGGCCCTCTGCTACGAAGTCATTTTTAAATTAAAACTGTTAAAGTAAAAAAAAAAAAAAAAGTAAAATATCTGATGAATGCGTATGTAATAATGTGTCACTTGTTGATCCAAGTAAGCTTAAAGCTGAACTATGCAGGTTTTTTTTACCTCAACCAATCAGCTTCGGAGTCATTGGAATGGTTATATTACTCTTTTCAGGTTGAATGGTGGTCGTTTCGCACCCCCCCTATCACATGTGAGTGGGAAAAACACACTTGCAACTTTGAGCCGGCGGCCCGCCGACCGCAGCATCAGGAAGTGTCGTGTGATATCAGGTCTCGCGATGTAACGAATTGCTTTACGGCAAAAAAGATCTGATAAAATTCTGATAAAATGAGCATCAAACAGAAATAACCCGGTGCAGTATACATGTGGTGTTCGAGGCGCACATACAATACAGACTGCCGACAGTTAATTTAAACAGGGCGTGCGCAGCTCTTAAAGGGGCCACACCTTATTTCCACTCATCTTCCATCCTACTGAACATGTATCGGTGTACAGGGGGAGGGGATCAGGCCGTGAGTGCAGAGCCACCTCTGCGTGAGTGCTATTTACGACCATACAAGTACTCCACAGCGACCCTAGGGTTCTCTGTTTGACAAAAACAGAATTCCTACTTAGTGCTGCTTTAAATAAAACACAAAGAAAAGCCAAATTTTTTGACAAGTTTATATTGACGAACAAAGAAAACAGTTTGCCAGTCAAGTAAAAATGTTTTAGCACCACAGACAGCGACATCTGATTGACAGCGATTTCTGATTTCTGATTAAAGCTTCAACCCCAGACATTTCCAAGCAGCACAGCAATAATGACATTATGAACTTCTTTACCTACAAGTTTGATAATATCAGGGAGAAAATTAATAACTATGCAAACGTCTACTAGTATTGCATCAGGCAGTGCATTGTAGTCTACCTGAGGAAAAATTGGATTCATTCATTGCTATAGGAGAGGAAGAATTTTCTAAACTCGTTAAATCATCTAAATCTACAACATGTATGTTAGACCCTATACCAATTAGGCTAAACTTCTGAAATATATGCTTCCAGAGGTCATAGATCCTCTTCTTTATATCATTAATTCATCTTTACCATTAGGATACTTACCAAAAACTTTTAAGCTGGCTATGATTAAACCGCAACTTGATCCTTCAGAATTAGTCTAGTCTCTAAGATTACAGGTCAATCTCGAATCAACCTTTTCTGTCAGAGATACTAAGTCAGTATCCTCACAAATATATTCATTTTTAGAAAGAAATCGATCAAAAGTTCAGTATGGCGTACCACAAGGCTCATGCAAGGACTGTTGCTGTTCACTCTGTACATGCTACCCTTAAGGCTCGTAAACACCGGGACGAATATCGGCTCGCGTTATTCGTCAGCGTTTTTCAACGCGTTTTTTGTGTTCACACCCAAGCGGTTTTCGCTGACGATGAGCCGTGTGAACATGCAAATTCATTCCCTGACATTAGATGGCGCTAAATATCCGGGTCCACAAAGTGCTTCTGACACTCGCTTGTCACTCAGAAGAAGAGAGCAAGTTTGTCGGGTTTGTCATATAGTTCTTTATTCTCGTTAGTGTCTCTTTATGTAGACACCAACAAGACCAGCAGCTCTACATTCATCTTGCCTTGCATCTTCCTCGTCTTATTTCTTCCCGGCAGAGTGTAGACGCTGTATATCTTCTTCGCCGTTACGTATGTGTGCTCGGCAAGACCGTTTTGTGTTTGAGCGCCCCCAAGTTGTGTTTTACTGTAACTTCAGAAGCTCCAGACACGTGAGCAAAAGCGCCAATCTCATTGGTCGGATAGTTTTTGACGCGGCGCGTCAAACAAAAAAAACGAACCCGAGGCGTTTTAAAAAAAAAGAAGCTTTTACGCGTGGCGTTTTACGCGTCGGTGTGCACACTCACATTGGCGCCCATTGTTTAGTCATGAGGCGTTAAACGTTGGCGAATACCGCACGCGAAATTCGTCCCGGTGTGAACAGGCCTTTAGGAGACCCTTTCTTCGCCAATTTAAAAAATGTATGTAATGCATAGCTGAATAAAAACCGGGATGATACAAATCTTTCTTTTGAAAGTCACGTGTCTATCTGTAATTTGGAAAAAAACGTGTCACCGGGTGATTAGGTGATTATTAAGAAAATGAGTGGCAGGTGTGGAGGGGGAGGAGCTAGAGCGGTGATTGGGGTACATGCTCCCAAAGTTTAGTATAAAAAGGTCATTTTGGAAGAGAGACAAGGAGGACACAGAGAGGTACAGAAAGGCAGCGGAGGGAAGCCACGAAAGGAGAAAACTTGTGGTATGTTTATTTCTCACACAGTCTGGAGAACTCCAAGCCAGCTGAATGAAGGATTCCGGCGGAGATATGAGTGGAGGCTGAATTCACTGGGAGGTATTGTGGATTGCAGTGTCTAGTGTGGAAGCAAGCACGTTTGAAGTTTCAAGTGTTTTGCTGATTGCACGAGTGTGGGAAACTCTAAATTCTACTTCTACTTGTAGTCCCAGCTGTTACTGATCCTCTGCTGTTCAGTCTCTGTTGCCAGGAATGAAGAATCACTGAGCTGGTGAGCGAATGAGAATCTTACAGCCGTTACTGATCCTCTGCTGTTCAGTCTCTGTCGCCAGGAATGAAGAATCACTGAGCCGGTGAGCGAATGGGAAGCTATGAGCTGTTACTCTCCCTCTGATGTTCAGAGCTGGAGGAACCATTGAGCCGGTGAGCGAATGTGAAGCTATGAGCTGTTATTGACCCTCTGCTGTTCAGAGCTGGAGGAACTATTGAGCCGGTGAATGAATGTGAAGCTGTGAGCTGTTGCTGACCCTCTGATGCCTAGAGCTGGAGGAACCATTGAGCTGCTGAGCGAATGAGAAGCTTAGAGCTGCTACTGATCCTCTGCTGTTCAGTCTCGATCGCTAGAAATGAAGAACCACGGAGCCAACTTTTAAAAAGACTTTTTATAATCCAATAAAGAAATATTATATATTTTAACCGCCTGTCTGCCGCATGTGTTCCACGGTCTGCTCCTCGGGGCAGTGTTTTGGTTTGGGGGTGGGCGGCCCGCTGACGCTCACCCCGACCTGTGTCAAACGCATCTTAAATGCATCTAAAAATCTAAATTACGTCATATGCTCTCAATGACAAATGCGGAACAGTTCATGCGTTCATGACCTCAAGGCTAGATTATTGTAATGCTATTATGGGTGGTTGCCCTGCACACTTATCACTACACTACAGCTGGTCCAAAACGTAGCCGCTAGAGTTCTTACCAGAACCAGGAAGTATGACCATATCAGCCCAGTTCTGTCAACACTGCATTGGCTCCCTATTAAACATTGTATACATTTTAAAATATTGCTGATTACTTACAAAGCACTAACTGGTTTAGCTCCCCAGTACTTGAGCGAGCTCCGCATTATAGTCCTTCACGTCTATTTTGATCTTTCGCATTAAGGGTTTTCTGTTAGACGGGGTCGTGTTAAGCGGCCCCTAAGTTAATAACTAATGATCGTTGCGACGGAAGTGAATCAAAACTAACTTTAGCTAGACAATAACTTTATTCCAAAGCTGCTGTAAAACCAAAACAATCTATTACTTTAATTTCCTGATCACTGTAAAGCTGCTTTGAAACAATCTCTGGACAGGCCGGCTCTGTCCTGATATTTGATACCCGGACAGAGTGATACTTGCTGTTTATTTGTAATTATTTTTTAACTTCAAAACTTAAATTTAAGTTTTTTTAATTGTAGAAAACGTAAATGTAATCTGTAATTGTGTACATATAATGTGTGAATATGTATAGGTGTAAGGCAGGTGTGCCCAACCCTGCTCCTGGCGATCGCCTGTCCTGCTCATTTCATCTCCAACCCTAATCAAACACACCTGAAGGTCTTCAATTAAGGTCTTAACAACCAATTACGGTCCTCAGGATTACTTGAAAATTAAAGGCAGGTGTGTTTGTTTAGGGTAAGAGATAAACTGTGCAGGACAGTCGATCGCCAGGAGCAGGGTTGGGCACATCTGGTGTAAGGTAACAATATGTAAAGTTTTAGGAAGGGGGTAACAAGCAGGAAAATTAACACATTTATAAGTATTTTAGAATAATGAATACACCTTTTTTTTCAGCAGCAGAGGAATTAAAAAAACCAACACAGTTTCAGATGATATATGAATACATAAGGATTAACCATAATCTTAAATCTAAACTAATTTTAAACATCTGAACTGGTGATAAAGATGAAGAGAGTGTCAAGCTCCAAAAAGGCATAAAAGTCTGTACTCCTGCTCTGTTTTCCAAGCCTTCTGAAGCCATATAATAGCTTTGTGTGTTTTAGTAATATACTTAATTTTAGGTTTTTAGGTTATTTATTTAAATTTAGTTTATTCATTTAAATATACTCTTTAATTCTGCCAAGAAGTTTTGAACGCTGGAAGCACTACTCACCTAGCACTACAGAAGATGAAAAGAAACCGTGAACATGAAAACGTGTTATAGTACTGTAGAGTGAATTGTTGCAACACAAACAAACCTATCAACATTTTTTTTTGCCATTTTAGGTGATATTTTGCAAACACCTACTGTTTGCAATATATGTATATTTAATACATATGTATATTTAAGTGTCCAAAAAGTCAAACGCATAGTTTTCTCATATCACAGTTGTGTAAGGAAATGAAGGTGATTGTT
The DNA here is from genome assembly GCA_036326025.1 of Chrosomus eos. Classification (NCBI taxonomy): domain Eukaryota; kingdom Metazoa; phylum Chordata; class Actinopteri; order Cypriniformes; family Leuciscidae; genus Chrosomus; species Chrosomus eos. The sequence goes on from CM070831.1 coordinate 31,880,659, forward strand.
TCAATGTAACTACTTTAATTTTCCTACTTCCTCAGGTAATTTTATTCCTTTACTAGAAAAAAATGAAATGTGTATAGTGGAGCACCAGCTATTGCATGTAGCAATTTGCAGCTGTGGATCAGATTCAAAGACCAAACTTACTTCCCCCAGGGTTCTGCAGGTGAGAACATCTCAGGGCAAGAGAAACGTCTCGGTTACTGATGTAACCCTCGTTCCCCGAAGGAGGGAACGGGAGACGTGACGTCGACGTGACGACGTTAGGGGATCACTTCAGGGAGCCCTATCAACTTCGAGTGTCTACAGAACAAGCCAATGAACGTTGGCGTGCGTGAAACAAGCCAATGAACGTTGGTGTGCGTGAAACGCGTCACGCGCCCCGCCCCGCAGCGCGGGTATAAACAGGAATCGGGCGCACGCACTCATTGTTTTTCGCTGAGGAGCCGAGATAGTGACGGCCGTACAGCGATGGTCAGCAACTGTGGCGGCGGGACGTCACGTCTCCCGTTCCCTCCTTCAGGGAACGAGGGTTACATCAGTAACCGAGACATTTCCCTTCAGTCGCTTACGTTCGACGTGACGTCGACGTGTCGACGTTAGGGGATCCCATGGAAAACGCCATCGGTTGCTGCCACATCCAGCGCCCTACGCAAGACTCTCAGACCCCCAACTGCTGGGGCGGAAGATCTGCGTAGAGGGAGTTCAACTGCTGTTCCATATACCCACACCGTGAACTCTTGGATAACACTGGGAAAGCGTGCCTTTCCAGGGGAGAGGGACGCTGCGGAAGCCACATCCTGCCCGAAGGGAGGTAACATGTGGAGAATACTCATATGGACTGGCCAGAGGGGCAGTGCAACATATGGAATGTCACTGGGGTGGCTCCAGTCTGAGAAGGGGGAGGCTACACCAGACAGTGATGGCAGAGCGGACTCTGCCAAGGAAAAGACACAGGCTCACCGCAGGGAGCTGGTCGTGGAAGAATAATCATATGGGATCGCCGCAGGGATCACCACATATGAAACCCAGCCTAGCACAAGTTACACAAGCATATGAGCAGTAGGCCTGGCGTCGGACGCTCCGCAACGTCCGACTGCCGAAGGGGTGCAGAGGAACTCACAGGGTTCGCCTGAGTGGGGAACTCGACTGGAGCAAAAAGCGCACGTATCCGCTACATGTGGAGGGGAGTGGCGCAGCAAGCCGACAAAAGAGTGGAAACTTTGGTGTTACCAGCTGGTTGAAGCGAGCACACAGGAAGAAATCGGCTCAACACGTAGGCTATAAAACCTAGCAAACGTGTTAGGTGTCGCCCAGCCCGCAGCTCTACAGATATCTGTCAGCGAGGCGCCGTGTGCCAGCGCCCAAGAAGAAGCGACACTCCTAGTGGAGTGGGCTCTCAACCCAGGCGGGCCTTTCCCTTCTTCTGGCCTCCGTAACAGACGAAGAGCTGATCTGAGGTCCTGAGGCTTTGTGTTCTGTCCACGTACAGGCGCAGAGCGTGGACGGGACAGAGAAAAGCCAGGGCTGGGTCTGCCTCCTCCGAAGGCAGCGCTTGCAGGTTCACCACCTGGTCCCGGAAGGGAGTGGTAGGAACCTTGGGCACGTATCCGGGCCGGGGTCTCAGGATCACGTGAGAGTTAGCCGGGCCGAATTCTAGGCACGATTCGTCGACCGAAAATGCATGCAGGTCCCCTACCCTCTTGATAGAGGCCAATGCAACCAGGAGTACTGTTTTACAGGACAGAATTTTTAACTCAGCTGACTGCAAAGGCTCAAAGGGTGGTCTCTGCAGTGCCGAAAGGACCAGAGACAAATCCCAAGAGGGTATAGAGAGTGGGCGAGGAGGATTTAGTCTCCTTGCTCCCCTCAGGAATCTGACGATCAGGTCGTGCTTTCCCAACGACTTACCTTCAACTGCATCGTGATGTGCAGCAATGGCGGCAACATACACTTTAAGGGTGGAGGGAGACAGCCTTCGCTCCAACCCATCTTGCAGGAAGGAAAGCATGGCTCGGATCGAGCAAGTTCGGGGGGTTCTCCTCGTGAGAAGAACACCAGTCAACGAATAGGTTCCACTTCAGAGCATAGAGGCGCCTCGTAGAGGGGGCTCTAGTGGAAGTGATGGTGTCAACTACCACTGGGGGTAGGTCACCTAGAACCTCCGCGTCCCGTCCAGGGACCAGACATGGAGTTTCCAGAGGTCTGGACGCGGGTGCCACAGGGTGCCCCGTCTCTGAGAGAGCAGGTCCTCTCTCAGAGGAATGGGCCAGGGAGGGGCTGTCGCGAGGAGCACTAGTTCGGGGAACCAGGTCCGGTTGGGCCAATACGGTGCAACTAACAAGACCTGCTCCTCGTCCTCCCTGACTTTGCACAAGGTCTGTGCAAGAAGGCTCACTGGGGAAAACGCATACTTGCGTAGGCCCAGGGGCCAGCTGTGTGCCAGAGCATCCGTGCCGAGGGTTCCCTCGGTCAGGGAATAGAACAACTGACGGTGAGACGTGTCCGGGGCGGCAAACAGATCTACCTGTGCGGTCCCGAAGCGCCTGAAATCAGCTGGACCACCTGGGGATGGAGTCGCCACTCTCCCGGTAGCACCTGCTGCCGTGAGAACTCGTCGGCTGCACGGTTGAGCAGGCCAGGAATATAAATGGCACGAAGTGACCTCAGATGCTTCTGACTCCAAAGGAGGAGATGGCGGGCAAGTTGTGACATGCGGCGGGAGCGTAAACCACCCTGACGGTTGATGTACGCAACGCACGCCATACGGACCAGCACATGCTTGCGCTGTAGCGGCGTTTTGAAGCGGCTCAATGCAAGATGTACTGCTAACAACTCGAGGCAGTTGATGTGCCAATGCAGTTAAGGCCCCGTCCACAGACCTGAAGCTGCATGCCCATTGTACGTGGCCCCCCAGCCGGTGGCAGAGGCATCCGTGGAGCCTCTGAAACAGTTTCAGTGGAGCCGCTGTTTTGCGTCTGAGCGTGCTCACGCAGTTCAACACTGACTGGACGCGGGCCTTGGTGAGGCGCACTGTCATGTTGATCGAGTCCAACTCCATACTGGGAAAAGAGATCCTCTGCCCGGGGGTGAGTTTGCTCTTTTCCCAGTTGACCCGAAGCCCTATGGCTGAGGTGACTGAGCACCATGTCCCTGTGTTCGCACAACTGCTCTCTCGACTGGCGAGAATAAGCCAGTCGCGACAGGGCCAGCCCGAAGGGTAAGACTTTGTACTGATATGCCCGTCCCTCGAACGCAAAGCGAAGAAATGGTCTGTGTCAAGGGAGAATCGAGACATGAAAGTACGCGTCCTTCAGGTCGATCGCTGCGAACCAGTCTTGGGGACGGATGCATTTGTAAATGCGTTTCTGCGTAAGCATCTTGAACGGGCAGTCTGTTGAAGGGACCGGTTCAAGACACGCAGGTCAAGATTGTCCGTAACCCACAGCCTTTCTTGGGTACAATGAAGAACGGGCTGTAGAGGCCGGTCTTCATATCGGCTGGAGGGACCGGCTCGATCGCGTCCTTCGCCAGTAGGACTGCGATCTCTGCCCTGAGCACAGGGGCACTGTCCGCCAGAACACGGGTGAACAGAATGCCCCTGAATACAGGGGGACGCCAGGCGAACTGAATCGCATAGCCGAGTCTGACAGTACGGATGAGCCAGCGAGACGGGCTGGGAAGCGCTAGCCAGGCTCCCAGACACCGGGCAAGCGGATCCAACGGCACCACAGACGTACCCGGGCTGGGGCAGCGCGGCGGAATGCAGGGACCCGACTCGGACGGCATAGCGGCCCGGAGTGGGGTCTGAGTGTGTGGTGCAACACGTACAGTAGGTTACCAACCAGAATAATACTTTCACCGCCGTCGCTCTGCCGCGGCGGTGAAATTCGGGGTGTATTTGCTGCCTTTAACCGCTAAGAGGCGCTACAATTACAGACTTTGAAAAGTGTCCGTTTATTCTCTCTACTGCGTAATCTGCCGCTGAGCCGCGGCTCATTCAGAGCGATTGAAAGCTGGTAGCAGATGAATTCAAGTGAAATGTAGTTAAAATAATTCATCACAATACTTAAATTAAATTGAATAAATAATGAAAACATTTCCATATAAAACATTGCAATAGAATTTAGAAACATATTAGGCTACATCAATGAGGCTTTGTAAAAGCATAAGACGTTAATCTAATAGCGTTCAGGCTGTAGCTCTGTGGTTAACACAACGACACGGAGATCCAAGAGACCCGAGATCGAACCTCAACATAACATTATGTTGGCCGACACAGCATTAATCTTTAACCGTTCTTGATGCTTAAATAGGTAACTGTTTATTTGCGAGTTTATTAACTGTTTATTTATTTAAAGTCAAGCGTTTTGTTTAATTATCAATGGCACATTACAACATTGCTACATTCCTGTAGAGCCGCTGCACAGACGACAAAACTGTTGAAGGAAGATTGTTAGCCTATTGCTTCAGAAAATGAAAATGAAGATGCTCGTCTTTAGTCTGCTAAATTATTGTGTAATGTAAAAAACACTAAAAATACTTAAATTTGGAACCCCATCGAACACTTCAAGGTTTAAATAAAGTGGTGGAACAGTTTTTAAAAAAATGTAAAACAGGATTGCATTTAGACTTTATTTCCATGCAAAAAAGAAACACAATCTTATTCTTGGTACATTTTAAATTTGTTTTGCCAAAGAAATTGCAGCTAAATTAAATGAAACGGTAGGCTACAAATCGAAAATAGTCCAAAGCAACATAAATTAAAAACATGAGTTTCTCTCGCGCTGGATCTCAGCAAGTTTATTTAGTCTCCCTTGCTCAAACATTCTTGAACTCTACAAAACCAGTTGAAACAACTGGATTGAACACTTCAATTTAAATTTGTGTGTGAAAAAAACTTTAAATAGGCTACAATAAATAAACTACAATATTTATAATTTAATAAATATGGGGACACACACATCGAGAGATAATTTTGTCTTTGCCTGCTCATCAGGCTGGCTATCCGACACTCTCCATATGAAAGAGGGACATTAACACCTCCTATGTCCTGCATCATGCTGCACTGTCCCTCCAAACCCCCCACAGGCTCTCTGAGTCTGAGACTGACTTAAAATAAAGAGAAGTCACAATTCCCACTTAAATCGCTCTTCTATACCTTAGCATTAGGCTATTAAAGTGTTGATAATGAAGGAATTAAATGATTTAAGCTACATGTAGTGATATTTCTGTCATAAAAGTTTATTACTAAATATTTCATTATTTAAATAATTTAGGAAATAAAACTGGTTTGGGCCAGCTTTTTCCAAGCAAAACTAAATATAATCTTCAAACGCATGTTCATTTTGTTGTCATGAACAAAATGCTCAAATCAATATTAAATTCTACTGGGATCTTTGGATCCAGGCATGCAAATTGTGAATTAGTTCTTTTTAAAATTATTATTATTCAAATAAATATTCAAATAATATCTCGGTGCTTCGTGGTACTGCTGATAAACTAAATAACATTTAGATAATAATTATTAACTTTGAATGAAACAAGATAGCAACACTTCGACAAATAAATGATTTGATCTGTTTTTACATTTTAATTCAGGGAGATTTAGTCTCTACATTTAATTAGAGCGAGATTTTCACCTTGTCATTTTCTCATTGCGAGGCGCCAGCATCATAAACATATTTCAGCAGATTCTCTGTACCTGTCGTTTTCATATGGATTACATAATCAGATAACATTTATTAGCCTAAATATTTAGACATTTAAAGACTTTAGACATAGACGATTTCCTATCGTGACTGAGCTGAGGCAAGTGGCTTTCGGTTCATTTCTGTGACGCGCAGTTCCCGGAGACAGAGAGAGACGACAGATAAACTTTTGTCATTAGCCTAAAAAAAGTTTACAGTTTTGAACGATGTAGGCTACTCTACTCTTATCTGTATGACCAAAAAAAATCACGTATAACCTATTAAGTTATTTTAGCTGTTATGAGAAAAAATAAATCAAATGAACGCGCTCATGCCTCGTTTGTCGAAAACTTTACTTAAAACCATGTTTTTAAAAACTCTATGTAGGCTATAGGGAATAAAACAAATATAGATATATATAGGCTAGGCCCATATATATATATATATATATTTTTTTTTTTTTACAAAACTGCTTTTGAACGATTGGTATTATAGCTACAGATGTAAAGTCGTTCTGTTGGATAGCCTAGGAAAATAAAGAAGGAAGGAAGGAAAAGAAAGAAGGAAGAAAGGCTACTATTTGTTCCTTAGTGTAAAATGGAAATGCATGGTAATTTTATTTTATAAATAGGCCTATAAGCAAAATATATATGGTGGAACACAGTTTTAGAACTAAACAAATCTGCATTAATAGCCTAAAAATAAAAATTTCTTACAGTATGTTTGTTCGGGATTTGAACGCATGTCTTCTGATTGATGAACCGTCAGCTCTACCGCTCGGCCATGTAGCTCACTGAGAAAAGCCCAAACGTTTGTTTTTCCAGTGTATGTTCGCTCAAATGAGTGAGAAAGGGTTTTGTTGTTAGCCTATTGTAGCCTACTTTACATGAATAAAAGTAGACCTTTTACAGTTTTAAAATATGATATCCTATCTGTATAACAAAAATTACGAAGTAGGCTATAGCCTATTAAGTTATTTTAGCAGAAAAATAAATTCAAGTGAACGCGCCGCTGTTTGTCGAACTCTAATTCAATGGCAGAATAAAACCCCATTTTAGAATACGCACTATAGGCGTGGTGTGTCTAAATACTTAATTATAAAATTCAATATTTCGTTCAAAACCACCTCAAAAACGCTTTGTGACATTTTAAAAAGTCAAGGCCACTGGAACCAGGATCGTAACTGAAACGCGCTGCATGTTATCTCTCAATACAGGAACAGAAGGGTCATTCTACGGAAATGTCCATTTTTCTGTCCCTAGCCTTTACAGAAATATTACACTTAAAAAACACTTTAGAATTACAATTTCTTTACATTTTAAAATAAAACAACATGTTATTTGAACAATTACACCTTCTTGAGCCATCAAGAGGCAATATTTTATTTTTTATTAATTTTATAGAATTCCAAGCGCCACAGAAGTGCTCATCCCCACAGTCATGTACAGAGGGAAAATGCTTTATTTTCAGGTCAATAACAGATTTTTACACCATTTAAAATACAATAATGTATACATAACTATCTAATATATTATGTAAATGACATAAAAAAACTAAATGCAGAATAAATATTATAAAATTTATAATGAAAGTAGTTGTCCCCTGGAGGTGTGTCACTGGTGTTACCTTTAAACAAAAATCTCTTATTTTGAAATAAAAATCACACTGATGACATCACTTGACTTCCTTCTTCCAGTTTCCTGAATTTCTATGAAGAAAAGCCCATAATAAATCCTCTGTCTCTTTTCAGTTATCAGAAATATTCTCATTTGTCTCATGATTTCATATGAAGCTTTTAGTTGAAGTCACTGGTGTGACCTACTTTACTGTTAGGTAATTGTAAAAAAAATAGAATACAAATGGATTAAACTACTTAATTTAGTTAGTATACCATGATTGAGAACATGTGGTTTGATACTTTGCAGCAGCTATTTTGTAAAATGAATTTTTCATGAAAATTGTCACTGGTGTTACTGTCACTGGTGTTACCTTTCTTATGGGTAACACCAGTAACACCAGTGACTCCCATTTATAGATAAACTTTATTCAAAGATATTAATTTAGATTATATGCCAAATGTAACAATTTAGACTCATCTACTTAATTATAGTTGAAGAATAATGATCTTTGGTCTTTTGCATGTCATTGGTGATTCATTGTGTCACTGGTGTTACTGTCTTTTTTTTCTGTCACATTAAATACAATGCCATATGTGGCATGATAATAATTTTACATCCATTTAATTATGCTACACTAAAAAGTTAAGATTTAAAGGATTGCATCATTACTTGATTTTAACTGGTTTTCAAATATTTTCATTGTTATAGCAAAAATACAACGTTGCGGAAACGAACTAACCTCATTCAACCACATTTTAACAAACCTGATTCAAATAAATAAAACATAGTCTCCTTATTTGTTGCATTATTATTATTATTTGGTAACTCTGACTACATGTGCTGAAAAAAAATTGAAATAACTTTTTATAAAAACATTTAATATTGCCAAAGTAGTAAGGTAACACCAGTGACAAAAAAATGGTACATGCGGTCTTTAAATAAATGCACAAAAAATATAAAAAATCATTAAGCTGTCATTTATGCGTATTCATAAAGTCAAAGGGTAATCTAATAATGTGGTGTAAGTTTAAATGTTAGAAAAAGAAATAAATTTTAAGACATCTTGCCATACCAAAAGTGGACGTTTTTGTAGAATGACCCAGAAGCGCTGGTTCAGATTTTATTGTTTGTTGTTTAAACGTGCGTGTTGTATATTTAATATATATATATATATATATATATATATATATATATATATATATATATATATATATATATATATATATATATATATATATATATATTATATATATATATTTTAATATGGTCTATAGGGTCGGCCTATACCATTGATTCACTATACTGTGGAGGGGGGAAATCACCCACGGCAAATCGCACCTTATTAACCATGTTTTTAAAAATTCTTTCTGCATGTAACCCCGTGAAGTTTTTTTTTTTTTTTTTACAGAACTGTTTTTGAAGACGTAAATTCAGTCAATCTGTTGGATGAGATTTGTTCCTTAGTGTAAAATGAAAATGCATGGTAATTATATAAAAAACATGTTTATTCAGGTTTCGAACCCGTGTCTTTGTACTGCTTAAACATTCAGCTTTACCACTCGACCACAGGATTGGTTATTCACTAGTCAGTGTGCGCGCAGACGACAGAGCTTTCTCTCTGTGCAGCGCAAAAGCCCGTGTTGACAGTTCGGGAGATAACCAGATACAGTATTTTGCTCCTGCAAATTCTATTTTTCATTGCTAAAATGTATTCTATATTTTGTTCTTTGCTGTAGTAGCCAAATTGGCCTATTTATAAAAATATTTTATTTTGAACCCACTTACATTTAAAAATACGGCTGTTTGCACAGTGTCCCTTTGCACCACCTGGTGGTCATTTCGCGAACGACTTTGAAATGCGACTGTTTTTTTTTTTACCGCGGCGAATTTGCCGCGGTAAACGGCGCGGCGGCATTAGGCATTCTGGTTGGTAACCTACTGTACCTGCTTCCGTCGAATGGCAGAGTGAGTGTGCGGAAGCGTCAGTGCGTCCAGAACACAGCCACTGCTGCTCGCTGGCGAAGAAGAGGGGCTCGAGGGTGACAAGGCATAGCGTCGTCGACCGCCAAGCGCGCCCTCTTGGGACCCAGAGGTTTCAGAATTGCTCTTTAGATGAAAATGAGGGTACCACTGGCCCGTGGGTCAGTGGCAGAACAGAAAAAGGAAACAAAGATTCTCCACCCGGCCCTCCACCGGGGGAAGGAGCGGAGCCTTCACCACCTCCTGATGAGCAACTTGATCCACTCTGGGTCGCCCGTCTCAGGGTCGTTAGTACCTGCGCTTGCCTCCTGGTTTGGCAGCGGGCTGGACGGGCATGGTCAACTTCCTGCGGCCTGCCCCACGCCGAGGCCTGGATGGTGGCTGCTGCTGCTAAGGCTTAGCGGGAGCGGAGGACGCCGCAGGAGGTCGACCTCGGCAACAAGCGGACGGAGGAGCTGCGGCCGGCGGACGGGTGGGAGCAGCAGCGGTCCGCCGGGGCAGGATGTGTCGGCTGGCCTCCGTCTGCTTCTGGGCGGCCGAGAACTGTTGGGCGAAGCTCTCGACCGCATCGCCGAATAACCCAACCTGGGAAGAGGGGCATCCAGGAACCGACATTTATCGGTGTCCCTCATATCCGCGAGGTTGAGCCAGAGGTGGCGCTCCTGGACCACCAAGGTGGACATCGCCTGACCGACTGAACGTGTAGTTTCCTTCGTCGCTCGGAGAGCGAGGTCGGTTGCCACACGGAGCTCCCGGAGGAGCTCTGGGTCAGAACCACCCTCGTTCATGTCCATGAGCGCCTGGGCCTGATGGACCTGTAGAAGCGCTATGGCATGGAGGGCGGAAGCAGCCTGTCCACAGGCTATGCAGCCTTGGACGGGAGGCATGGATTGCCCTGCCAGGAGGAAGCGGACGCCGGACACAATTGCATCGAGACGGCACGCTCCACCGGGGGAACATCCACATACCCCTTAGCTGCCCCGCCGTCGAGGGTGGTGAGGAGGGAGGAGCTACTAGGACAGCTTCTGGCACTATACGGCGCCTTCCACGTCCTAGTAAGCTTCTAATGCACTTCCGGAAAGAATGGCACTGGGGCGGAGCGCTGAGAACCAGCACGGCCCGCCCCGAGATACCAATCGTCCAACCGAGAAGGCTCGGGACGTGGTGGAGGGATCCACACAAGCCCGACCTTCTCGGCGGCCCGGGAAAGCATAGCCGCCCATTCTGGATCTGACTCGGGCAACGCCACACTCCCAGAGAGGGGTAACGCAGCCGAATCCTCATCTCCAGAGGAATGAGCTCCCCCTCCGATGCTGCGATCGACATCTGATCGTCAGGTGAGGCCCCAAAGGACACGGCTGGCCACGAGAGGGGCCAGCGCATTCGTTTGGGGGCTCCAACGGCGGCAGCGCTTGAGAGGCGTGAGGGGCCCATGGAGATTGCCTCGGCGGGGAAGCCCTCAATGTAATCCTCAGATCACCCTGACCATGCGCAAAAGTAGGTCTATTCTGAGGTCCAGAATAAACACTAAATCTGGGCATAGGCGAGGAGACTGCACCTCCCTTGAGGTAAGCGAGTCTTGATCTAAGCGCTGCCATAGTCATATTCCCGCAATGAGAACATGAACTATTCACAAAAGCTGCTTCAGCGTGCTGAATGCCCAAACACGAGAGGCAACAAATGTGGCCGTCTGCTGGCGCCAGGGAACGACCGCACCCAGAAACGCACAAGCGGAATGTCATCCTGATAAGGACGCAGCGTCACGCTTGTGTTGCTCTTTTAGTTGAAAACAGAAAATATAAAGAGAAAAAATAACTCTCTCAGTGCTGAAGCACCCAGGGATAGCCGCGGTGTAATCGGGGTACACACTCACGAGAGGAACGCCCACCGAGACCGACACATACAGACACACACACAAGCAATGCTGTGAAAACAGCAGTTGTGAGCTGTAATGCTCGCGGCCACCGCTGATCGCGCCGTCACACCAGCACTGGAACAGAGTATTCTCTTTGAAGTCTTCAACGATCGATGCAGCAGTCTGCAGAAACTCAGAGTCAAAACGAAAGCTCGGCTCCGAAGCGAAAGACAATGAGTGCATGCGCCCGCTTCCTGTTTTCGCCCCGCGCTGCGGGGCGGGGCGCGTGACGCGTTTCACACACGCCAACGTTCATTGGCTTGTTCTGTAGACACTCGAAGTTGATAGGGCTCCCTGAAGTGATCCCCTAACGTCGTCACGTCGACATCACGTCGAACGTATAACAAGTGCTCCACCCAAATGAGGAGCCCAAGATAAATAACAACAACACTGTCCGTGTCACGGCTCATTGCAAGGAAGACAAGTAGTTCAAACACTTTCTTTAATAATTGATATACGGGAACAGGTGAGACAGCGTGTGAAACACGGACATTGAACAATATACAGGCAGGAACTTAAATACACAGTGATGATCGGCACAAACTACAGGCAGCTGTGAGGAAAGTGATCAGTGTCCATGGTAACAGATTAGTTGTGGGAAACAGACAGGGAAACACAAGTGAGGAATGAAAACAAACTGAAAGTCAGAACATAACATAATCGTGACGGCCTTATTTGATACTTTGCATTTAAAAAGTTTTATTCATAACAGTAGACCTGCTGATTAAGAAGTGACAGGGACAAGATCAATAGCAAAAAAGTACACACACACACACACACACACACACACACCACACACACACACACACACACACACACCATATATGCGCGCACACACGCACACAGACAGACAGACAGACAACACACACACACACACACACACACACACACACACACACACACACACACACACACACACACACACACACACACACACAAATAAATCAAACAGGTATAAATTAAGGGTGGTACATTTCAGTGTCTGTGATCATGACACTTCCTTTTTTTAAAATATAGGAAATAATAAATACAAAATGGGAAAATATACAATCTTCTCACTTTCCCAAAACACTTCATACTTGCAATTTAAAGTTTGTGTTCTTTGAATTCAGTCAAAGGCCAATAAGAGGTGTTCAGATCCTCTATTGGTCATGCATATTCTCTTCATCCAAGTTCAGGTCAGAGTTCACCATACTTGATCTTTCAAACTATGAAGTAATGCATTGTCATCTAGTTTTGCTCACCAATAAAGTTTATCTGCACATTGGACTTTGTTATAGGAATAGCATATCTCGTTACTTTACGTGTCATAAACAGTTGTCTTTCTTGTCTAAGCCACATAGGGGAAGCATTTAAATTATCCTATAAATGCATTTTAAAAATATTATTCAAAGCTTATCAATTTACAAATCCAAAAGTAGCTGTTACTGTGGCAAAATTCTCAAATAAATGTCTCTCTAAAAGGAAACTATAGTACAGCGTCTTCAAATAACATGCTTCCCAGAAAGCAACTCCTCCCAGTTTGAATTGAATGCTGCGCCACTAGGTGAAAGTGCCAGTGCGGCGAGCATATACGTGTCGGTGAGTTAAAAAAACACTGTTCATCTATTGAATCATTATTGGTTTAATATATGATCGATTACTAAACTACTATCTCTGCTGATGTTTATGTTAACCTGGACCACTTTGGAGCACACTGCAGGAAAACGACACACGAAATAACAGTCAGTAGCCATGGTGTGTATAATATGTACAATGTTGTTGGCTATGTTAAAGCGTATTAGATCTTTCGATTGACGTGCATTTTGCAAAGATTCAATAAGTAGGCCTACTAGGCAACATAGCCTATTGGTAACCTTTACCCAGTAAATGATACAGAAAGAGGTGACCTGTCCTCTTGTAGGCTACAATGTTCAATAAATTAACCGAATATTTAGATATGCAGAGACGGATTGTGTTGGTGGAGACCGTAAACGGTTTATTAATGTTATTAAAGGGATAGTTCACTTTGAAATTAATTTTTTTGTATGTTTTAGCTTACCTCAAGGGCATCCAAGATGTAGGTGTCTTTGTTTCCGCAGTAGTTTCAATTTTGATATTTTTAGGTCAAAACGTTCTTGTCTGTCAGTCATATAATGCAGGTCTATGGTCACCACCTCAAAGAGCATGCACAGAGAAGTCCAAATTAAACATGATTTAATGACTCGTAAACAGTGTTGTGCTATTTACTAATAAATAGTAACTAGTTAAAGTTACTAGTTACTTCATTCAAAAAGTAACTCAATTACTTTATTGATTACACCAAAAAGTAATGCATTACTGTTAAAAGTAACTTTTTAGTTACCTTTTTAAAGAAAGTTCTTTAATGTTCACATTTATGTTCTTTTATGCATTATGGTCTATAAAAACACAAAACTGACGTAAAGGGGTCATGAACTGGCTTTTTAAATCTTATTATATTGTTGTCTGAGGTAAACTTATGACGTTCGCTTGGTTTTTGCATTCAAAAACATCAAAATGAATAAGTAATAGGCTATTTTCTAACCTAATTTTGAGCCTAGCTGAAAAACGTTCGGTTTTTATGGGCGTCTCGCACTGAAGACTTGGAAGTAAACGCCCACTGCTGTGAATGGATAACAGCTTTGCATATTATAATGAGTTTCAACTCACCCGTCGATGCACTTGGTTGGAAATTGTTTTGAAAACGTCCAATGTTGTAAAATGGCAACCGGAATAATTCCCATACATGTTCGACCCAGAGTCCGTGTGTTGCACCATTCCTGTCAGATCCAATATAGACGGCACAGCACCATTCTTTACTCTTAAAGGGTCATTTACCCATTTCAACATTAATCTTTATTGAAAGTGGGTCATTTATGTAGTCGAAATGTAAAAGAAATTTTGAATTTGGTGCCCTCTTGACCGAGAAAAGACAGAAAATAACTGAAGGGCGCATTTGTATGTAAAACAACAACTCCCACAATGCACCATATTGCACAGCTCCGCAAGCCACTCCCACTAATCCAGAACAGCGCAAACATTAGAGAAATCACTTTTCCGTCTACAAGGCTAACGTTAGCTGCCAAAAGAGTTTGAAATTCATTTCCACACAAAATGTCTAGTTAAGCCAAGTTCACACCACATGATTTTAAGCCCGATTTTTGGCTGTGGCGACTGGCGAGCAGGACGAGGGACGTGAGAGCAGCGCGAGTCATAATGAATGACACCTGTGAGACGCAGCGGTCTCATATCTCTCACGGAGGAGCGGAGGCATAGAAGGAACAGGCCTGATTTTATGTTATGTTTTGTTTCTGTTGTGTGTCGCCAGCTGGCTTAAACTTTTGTTTTGTATTTGTTTATTTTACTATTAAAATGATTAAATGTTTGCCGGTTCCCGCCTCCTCCTTCCCACAACAACGAACCCGTTACATTGGCAAACTGATTAATTAATTTAGCGAATTACACCTCGTTTGTATTTCTTGCATAATAATTTGTGAATTATTGCAAAATACCTGGATGTTCAGTCAGAACACATGCGGTGCAAAACTAGGATGGTTCACATCACAACACAAACGTCCGTGTGCTCGTCTGATTCAGAGATTTTGTCCAGGAGAAATTGCCATCGTTTAAATTCTCTGCAGCAGACGGACTCTATCTGTGTCCGTAACGCAGAGCGAGAGCACAGGCACCAGCAGTCCGCCTCAGCTCGAGCCAGCCCGGGCTCCTCGTCCGCGACAGGCAGCCGCCTCCTGTTCCTCCATCAGCCTCAGCTGCTCTTCACTATACTGCGGCTCGTAAAGATAGCCACAAACATCGGATTCGAGCAGCAGAATTTCAAAATCCTCTTCTTCCATATTATGTTTAGTTTCTTCCGTCATTGTCGTAACTTCCTATCTCCACAGCGCTTATTAGCTTAGCTTATAAACAAGATGGCGGATATTGATTTCAGTATCTGCAAGTGAAGTCCCACCCACTGATCTGTGATAGGTCTGTTAGCGCATTAGGTCCAACCCCCTATGGGCGGGTTTAAAATGGTGGTTGTAGTCTTTACATAAATCCCCCCCACTTACACTTCCTCCTACAATGACGTAAAATGATGATTTTTGCGTTATTGTAGGAGGAAGTGAAAAAGGTAAATAGTGGATTTCTCTTGTCTCAGGGGAAAATGAGATAGTGCTGCACGACCATTCAATAGTATGACTGGGTTTCTAACAATGGAAAGCTTAATGCAAATGGGTGAAGTGTCCCTTTAATCGGTCTGCAAATCCAGTCTTGTTTACAAAACAATTCTCAGTGAAATGAAGCGAACAGACGGACAATGTTTTACCCCATCAGCTGGAGTGGAACGTCATGAAAAATAAAGTTTATCCATGCACTCCTATTGGAATCCAGAGGAAGCTTATGCAGCGACTGTCTTCTTCCACAACTAGGCACTGCACAATATTTTGTATTGCTCGGAGCTCGATCCGGTTTGTCATCACGAGGTAGGCCTGTTATTTAGCTATGTATGCGTGTAAAATGCGCAAATCGGTGGGCGGGGCTAAACCGGCCGTCTTGAAGCAGGCGTTGATCTTCTTCTGCAGGGGTGGTGTTTTATCCTCTTTGACGTCATATTTCCCCACTTTGAAAAACGAGTCGTTTACTGAGGCTGGTGTCAATAAAAGCATTTATTGGACTAACAAGGACGTTTTCAGTTCTGAAACTTACAGGATATTCTTATAATATGATGACCTCTCAGATGTCAAAAGCTCAAGGAAAATTTGATTTCTCAGTTCATCACCCCTTTAAACAGAAAGTAATTTTTAAACACTATTTTATTTAAGTCAGACCAGCACAAACTGAATATATCACAAGGATTTCTGAAATAAATAACAAAACAAGCATTTTTAAAGCTAGTGACGTGATTGCTTTCTCAACATTGATATGTTCATGCAGCTGACAGTATATATACGTTTTACTGCATGTATGAATATTTGAGCAATACAATTGTACCTTGATCATTCTTAGTTCAAACTACATTAACTAAGGTAATAACATATACAATAAAACATTTTAACTCAATTTAAAATGTATAAAATTTTGAAATTAAAAAACTAACAATGAATGATACTTCTACAACATGTATTAACCATATTTAATGCTAAAATTGTAGTCTTATTGTAGTCTTAAGTGTTAACATTTTATATGATTCAAGCTTAAAGAAGATGGCCATATATTTAAATCTTTGCAAAGGCCAGAGCATTAAAATTACATAAATGTAGACCTATATTACATGTACAGTCTTTCACTTTATTTGGTGGGGTATGTGATTCTCTTTTTTGTCCATTTTTTCAAAATAACTTGAAATCCTATTCCTAACCCACTTACAGCCACTGAGTTAGAAGCACTGAAATGAAAATTAAGCAATTTAATCATCTGTGGAACGGGCAGGACTCGAAAAACTCCAGCCAATCATTTCCAAGACCACTAGAATCATTGGACAGTAAGTCCGTCAATCAAATGGCCGTAACACACCCCCTCCCCCCTGCGTGCGCATACTCAAAGCTCGTGACGCATGCGCATCTTGTCAGTAAAGCCGGTTCCATGATTAGTAGTAAATCGTCATTACAATCTCTCACGCATCTGAGTTTTCGCTCGTGCATTATTGCGTGTCCATGTTCTTCGAATGGGTGGAGTCAGGGCCAGCGTTGGAGGAAAGAAGGTAGGACCATTTGAATTGTGTATTTTCAAAATCTGCCGGTCGTTTTCCAAATCACATACCCCACCTTTAAATTTTAGAACACTTGATGATAAGAACACTTGATGTCGGCTTGAACATATCAATGTTGAGAAAGCAATCACTTTACTAGCTTTAAAAATACAACTTCGTCGGCTAATGAATGCATAAAAGTGATCAGCTGGATATAAACTAATGCAAATAGATAGTAACAATTGCGACATAAAACATTTTGGTCAGGTCTGCTTGTGTTTTTGTCACATTGCTTTAATCGCTTGAGGTAAGTTAGCCGTTACTAATGTTATTCCTCTCAGACTCAACGGCAAACTTCCGTTCTTTCTCTGCTGATGCAGCATCTAGTTTTTATTTAAAAAATTAATTACTTTATAATGATATGGCAATGTGTACTTTAGTGTTCTGTATTCATACCGTTTCGCTGTCTGTGTTTTAAATGCGCATCTGAAGTGTAAATGCACCGCTCTCCGTGCAGCTCGTGCTCGCGCTGCCTCACGTGTTAACGTAAACAACTCAGCCAGTGATAGTTTGTTATGTGCCCTCTCGCTCTGTGTATATAATGCTAGTAGTCTCTTCAGTGCTCTCGTAATGACAGCGCACACTTCTCAGTCGCTCCAGCAACTATTTAATTTAAAAAAGTAACGGACAACGCACCATATGGTAACGGTAACGGAGTTAATTTATTTTTAAAAGTAATGCGTTACAGTATTAGTTACTGTCAAAAGTAACTGCGTTACAGTAACGCGTTACTAGTAACGCATTACTGCCCAACAATGCTCGTAAATGTAAGTACACATTGATGGCATAAGACACGAAACGAGCGGTTTGTGTGAGAAAACAAACAGTATTTATATCGTTTTTACCTCTTGTAACCACAGACTGAAGTGCCGGCGCCCTCAGATCACTTGGACGTGGCTGTGTTTACAAGAGGTAAAAATGATATAAATACTGTTCGTGTTAATATAGATAATATAGAATATAATATAGAAAAGGGACCGTCTTAAAATTCTAAACCAAAACCAAATGCGTTAAAATGTTGGCACGGTCCAACTTCAATTGCCAGATCTACAGATAAGGTTTTGCCAATACTTTTTACACGTACTTTATTACGCATTTATTTTAGAAAGAAAATTTACTTTACCTAATTTATATTTTTCACATCCCAATGTAGGTTCCTTATGGTCAGACGGACTCTTAGGACATTTTGTAAATATCTCCCTCTTTAGGGACACAGGCCTACATAATTGTTTTGGAGAAAAATCACTACAATTAGCATAGTGTCACATTTCAAAGGACGTTGTACCTAGTGGCCACATTACTGCAGGTGAGCTTTTTCCAACATCTTTCTATATATTTTTTTACATTACAGCCCCCCCCCCCCCCCCCCCCCCTCAAAACTCTTCGCACAGTTTTCTTTTGTAACATTTCTTTACAAAACAAGAATGACAGTTATCTGCTGTTAATAATTCACTGTAGTTTATGCTACTGTCCATGATACAATACAGTAAAAAAAAATCATATTCTATTGATGGTAATGAAATTGAAAATAATTATACAGTGAGTTCAGCTACATCTAATTGTTTTGATAGTTTTCCATTTTTCTTTTTAGATTTAGAATATTTTTCAAAATGAAATTATGGTTGAAATGTATCAAATTGCTTATTTAGCTTTTTTTATTAGAATGTGTATGTTAAAACGTTTAAGTAATTAGAATGTTTTTAGATTTTGATTATATTTCAATATGATATTGTTGAAATGTATCAAATTGCTGTCTTATTCAGCTTTGTATTATTAGAATGTGTATGTTAAAACATAAGCAATTTGAATGAAAATATTTTTTTTGTTGTTCTGTATGTTGGTTTCAAAAAGGAGAATACCAAAATACGAGCTTACAGTCAGAGTTCCATACACAAAAGGGCAGCAAAAAAAAAGTTTTGTTTGGGAAAATTTGTGTCTTGACAAGAATCCATTAATTAAAAATGAGTGCTGGAGAGAATGATGATGGCTCTGTCCCTATGAGCAGTCCAGATGAAGACCTTCACTCTGAACGGTGAGGACAATGAGAAAGTCACATACATTTCAAAATCAATTATGCTTTGTATTGATTTATTAACATTTATTTTAAAGATAGCAGAAATTCACACCTCACAAATAAGAGATGAATTAAAGACGAGTGTGTAAGTGTGAGTGTGAATGTGTGCATGTTAGGGGTGTAACGGTAGATGTATTCACCCCGAACCGAAAGATACGAACATCATGGTTCGGTGCATGCAGTCACACGATGAATACAGTCGGTCACAAGCGATCCACACTTCCATCCAGAAGGGGGCGCGCGGTAATGCAACACTGTTTGCTATTAATAAAAAGCGTTGAAGATGAAGAGACGATCAATTGCATGTTTACATGTAATCTATCAACCAGTGTTTCAACTGCGGAAAGACTTCAATAAAAAAGACTTGAGAATAATATCTCAGGTGGCATTACATTTACCATTTAGTGTCGACAGCAGGTTAGTTCGCTTGAGAAATATATATAAGGCTTTAAGTAAAGGGCATGGAGATACAATTTATTATTTATTACATTTTATTGAGAAATAGAAAAAAACTTGGTTGTTTATTTGTGACAAATATTCAGTCCACAGTTGTTTCCTCCTATTTAGAACCAAACAGTAGAAATCAGACTTACCAACATCACATCTGTCTCTAAAGAGTGACAGACCAATTACTCTACCACTAAACTTCAGTGATGAAGCACAGAGAAATACAGAAAGGTTTGATCTAATGTAAAATTAAAGTGGAAAAGTTTAAACTTCCTTTCATGTGTAAAGATAAACGTACCATACAGTAAATATAACATAAAAAGAGGAAAATGATAAACTGTCTTTTATGTGTAAAGATAAACGTACCATACAGTAAATATACCATAAAAAGAGGAAAAGTATAAACTGTCTTTCATGTGTAAAGATAAACATACCATACAGTAAATATAACATAAAAAGAGGAAAAGTATAAACTGTCTTTCATGTGTAAAGATAAACATACTTGTTTACCTGTGACAGACATTCTGTGTTTTACTTCTAGAACCAAACAGGAGGAATCAGACTCACGATCATCACATCTGTCTCTGAAGAGTGACAAATCAATCCCTCTACCACTGAACTTCAGTGATGAAGCACAGAGAAATACAGAAAGGTTTATATATATATAATATATATATATATATATTATATATATATATATATATATATATATAATATATATATTATATATATATATATATATATATATATATATATTAGGGTGCCCAACTGTCCTGTTTTCCCAGGACATGTCCTGTTTTCATATAACAATATAACAAATTTCTATCCATACAGAGGAGGCATAACCTACTTTAAATGTATTGAAATTAATAATGTTTCTTTGAGTAAACTTCGAGTATCATTTGAGTAGGCCTATCTGTTTGCCGGGCCGAGTGTCCTGTTTTTTCAGGACAAAATCTCTGAAAGACCATTTGAAAGACCTTTCATAAACATACTCATTTGCATGTGTGGAAAATTATCTGACTGTGTTTTAATCAAAGATCCAAAAATGAGAGATCAGACTCGACTGCATCACATTTGTCTCTGAAGAGTGACAGATCAATTCCTCTACCACTGAATTTCAGTGATGAAGCACAGAGAAATACAGAAAGGTAACATTTACAGTAAATATAACATGGAAGTGTAAAAGTATTCATGTGTAAAGAAGATAAACATACTTGTTCCCTATCGAGGAAACTCGACAATGCATCGAGAATCGACACTTTGGGGACGCTCCCTTAGCGTGCCTCTCTGAAGTAAAAATGAAACTATTCCAATCCTGATTGGTGTTGCGTCGTGACGTAACATGTGACGGCATAACCGGAAGCATAAAGGTGACGCTGACGCATAGAATGCCAGCTATCGCTCTTCAGCAAGCGCTCTCTGTGAAACTGTCTGTCTTATTTGATGTTGTTTGTCTGTGCTAAGCTCTATATTATGGCGAGTGAACAATACACTAAGTGTGTGCACCCCTGCCCAAGATTATATGCCACGGGTGGGGACACGCATCTGCTGTGTGTGTGTGTATTGTTTAGGGGCGCAGCACGCACAGTCAGCGCCTCGAGAGGGCTGCCTGTGATACTGTGAAGCACTTCCTATTAGAGTGCTGCGCTCTCGCTTGGCTATATTATTTCACTGATGATGGCCAGGCTCGCGATCCCCGCGATTCGGGTCCCGCGTCCGTTGAGGCGGCGCGACGGCTTAGATCGCGGAGATCGCAGAAGGATCTCGCGGATGATAGTTCCAAAGAAGGATGGCGGACTGAGGCCTATTTTAGATCTAGGGCTTTTTGAATCATTCTTTGAGGAGATTCAGGTTCAAAATGCTTACTGTTACCATTATCGTGAACCAAATCAGATCCGAGGACTGGTTTGTCATGATGGATCTAAAAGACGCTTATTTCATGTCTCCATCCTTCCATATCACAGGAGGTTCCTGAGGTTGCTTTCGGGGGCGAAGCATACCAATATCGGGTTCTTCCGTTCGGCCTAGCACTCTCTCCCCGCACGTTCACAAAGTGTATGAATGCAGCTCTGGCTCCACTGAGGCTTCAGGGCATCCGTATACTGAATTACATCGACGACTGGCTCATATTGACCCAGTCTCAGGAAATGGCAGTTCGGCATCGAGATGTCGTCCTTGGCCACATTCAGAACCGGGGGTTGAGGCTCAACACTACGAAAAGGTGTTGGACCCAGCTCAGAAGACTACTCTTCTGAGCGTGGTACGGAATTCTGTTACGATGCGGGCACGTATGTCTCCCGTTCGTATCGAATCCATCCTGGCCATGGGGTCCAGGATAAAGCTAGGCCAGGCCATCATTGTAAAGCAATTTCAAAGACTGCTGGTCCTCATAACAGCGGCATCCAACGTAATTCCTTTGGGCCTGCTTCACATGAGTTCCCTTCAATGATGGCTCAAAAGCCAAGGGTTTTTTCCCCAAGGGGAATCTGTTCCGTATAATAAAGGTTACGCGCAGATGCCTTCGTTCCCTCTTAATATGGAAGAAACCTTGGTTCTTGTCCCAAGGTCCAGTGTTAGGGGTGTCATGTCGCCGGGAAACTGTTTCGACAGACGCTTCCCTCGCTGACTGGGGCGCGGTCTCGGACGGCCGCTTTGCCAGGGGTCTCAGGACCATCATCATTCTTGGCATGTAAATCGCCTAGAGATGTTGGCTGTGTTCAGGGCTCTGAGGAGCTTCCTCACAGACATCAAAGGTTACCACGTCTCAGTGGTATCTTATCTGAACCGACAAAGGACATTCAGATTGTGCCCTCTATCCAGATTGGCGCATCTGATCATTTTATGGTCCCAAGGGAAATATTATCTATAAGAACAATATATGTCCCGGGGGTTCTGAATTAGGGAGCAGACATCCTGTCGAGGCAGGGGCTGAGGCCCGGGAATTGAGACTCCATCCAGAGGTGGTGGAGTTGATATGGCAGAGGTTTGGACCAGTGGAAGTGGATCTGTTTGCCTCTCGAGGGACTTCCGTCCAACTATCCACTTTGGTTCTCCCTGACTCATCCAGCCCCGCTGGGGCTTGGATGCCATGGTACAGGCCTGGCCGAGGCTTCGCCTGTACGCTTTTTCCCCGATCGCTCTGCTCCTGGGAGTCCTGGAGAGGGTCAGTCAGGAGGGCATCAGTCGTCTTCTGGTAGCCCTGTGTTGGCAAGCCCGAGTATGGTTTTCGGACTTAATTTCACTCCTAATAGCTCCGCCATGGCAGATTCCTCTGAGGAGGGATCTGTTGTCTCAGGCGGAGGGCACTATATTCCATCCTCATCCAGAGCTGTGGAAATTGTGGGTCTAGCCTTTGAGGGGGCTCAGTACCTAGATGCTGGTCTATCATCTGGGGTGGTCGAAACCATACTTATCTCTAGGGCTCCGTCTACTAGGAGATTATATGGCCTCAAGTGGAATGTTTTTCCACTTGGTGTAGAGAACTTGAGTTAGGCCCAGTTAACTGCCCAATGGCTTCAGTTCTGGAGTTTCTTCAAGATCGTTTCTCTGCGAATCTCTCCCCATCCACACGTAGAGTGTACGTGGCTGCCATTGCGGCATTCCATGCACCACTAAATGTTGGGCCTTTGGGGAGGCACCAACTGGTCATACTATTTCTCCATGGTATTGGAGTATGAGACAGACAGTCAGGTCCAGGGTTCCTTCCTGGGACCTGACGGTGGTTCTCGAAGGGCTATTCCTGGCTCCCTTCGAATACCTCCAGTCGGCTTCGCCTAGGACCTCACGTTCAAGATAGCCTTTCTCTTAGCTATTTCTTTACAGAGACTGGGAGATCTCCAAGCCCTGGCATTATCGCCAGCTTGCTTGGGATGTGCCCCCGGCGGAGTTAAGGCCATCCTGCATCCGAGACCCAGCTATGTGCCTTAAGTGCAATTTATCATGGCTAGGTCCATGGTCCTGCAAGTATTTCATCCTCCACCTCATGTGTCGGCAGAAAAGGAGAGGTTCCTTGCTCTGCCAGTCAGAGTTCCGAGTATTTACCTTGAGAGGTCCTCTTCTTGGAGGAGGTCGGACCTACTGTAGTGTGTTTTGGATCACCTATTAGGGGCTCCCGGCTTTACAAACCATAAGTAGGCCTACAAGGTGCGCAATTTGCCTTCACCTTTGGCCGTTAGGGCTCTTTCTACTAGAGGCATGGCGTCCTCTAGGGCCCTCCTTTCGGGAGTTCCCATCCAGGAGATCTGTGAAGCAGCCGGTTGGGCTACCCCACACACTTTTGTTAGGTTCTATATTCTGCTCCTCCCTAGTACGCCTGGCGCACATGTGCTCTCGTCCTAGCTGAGTGCCTGAATCAGTTTCACTCCGGGGCAGGCCTGTTTTCGGTGCGTGGCCTAGTGGGCATTCGTTCCCCAAAGTGTCGATTCTCGATGCATTGTCGAGTTTCCTCGATAGGGAACGTCTCGGGTTATGACTATAACCCTTGTTCCCTGAGAAGGGAACGAGACAATGCATCGCTCTGCCACGCCCCTCGAGGCCTTAGAGCGTCTTGCTTCATCGCGAGGCTGGCATTCTATGCGTCAGCGTCACCTTTATGCTTCCGGTTATGCCGTCACATGTTACGTCACGACGCAACACCAATCAGGATTGGAATAGTTTCATTTTTACTTCAGAGGCGCACGCTAAGGGAGCGTCCCCAAAGTGTCGATTCTCGATGCATTGTCTCGTTCCCTTCTCAGGGAACAAGGGTTATAGTCATAACCCGAGACGTTTACCTTTGATAAACGTTCTGTGTTTTACTCGTAGCACCAAACAGGAGGAATCAGACTCACCAACATCACATCTGTCTCTGAAGAGTGACAGATCAATACCTCTACCACTGAACTTCAGCAGTGGAGCACAGAAATATTTAAAAAGGTTTTGTCTAATTAAACATTTACAAAGAAGTTAGCATGAAAATGAGAAAACAAGCTGAAATAGTTACAAAATGCCTAGATAGTCCAAAATAGACAAAATATTAATTATTAATTAATATTAAATAAGTTATCTGATTGTTGAATATTCCTGCAGGAGGTTGTCTGTGGAAGAGACCCAAGACCAGGTGGAGTACAGACCTGCTAAAAGAGTCTGTCAGCAGCATTACGGAGCTGCAGTGGTTTACTGTAAGACAGATAACATGCACATCTGTAGCATCTGTATGGGGCAAGAGCACCAAGGCCACAGTAAATTCTACATCGTGGTTAGTTTTCCATTGAAATATCTTTTTCAGTTATTCAACAGAAAATTTAATTTTAAAACAAATATTTATATAATTTATGGTTGATAAACATTTTCTATTGGTTACTCTTTTATTTTACCAAAGAAATCGAATGTGCCAAGCAGTCAAGCCATACTTTATGATATTATGGGGAATATGGGAGCAGAATTCTTCGAAACCTTCAAAAGTGAACTATCTAAGGATTACCCAAAATGCTTAGGGAATCAGCCAGAGAAGCTCAGTCTCTCCGATGCTGCTAAGAAAATGGTGGAAAGCTTTGGAGGAGAGGCAGCACTGAGGATCGCTTGTCACTTCGAGGCAAATGGTAGGACTATTATTTAATTGAAGTTTAAATTAAGATTTGTTTTTCATTTCATCTAAACATCTCTTACTTTTGTCTAGCTAATCCATTTAAAAAAATCACAGATGCCAATAAAGCAAAGCTTAAGAACAAATGTCAACATTTAAACGAGGGAAATTCATCTCAAGGTAAACAATGTTTATTGAAGGATGTCTACACAGATCTTTACATGACAGATGGTGGAAGTGGAGAGATAAACAATGAACATGAGGTGCTAAGGATTGAGGCAATTTCACAAAGCAGAAACAAACAAGGAACTTCATTTGCATGTAATGACATCTTCAAGACACTGCCAGGACAAAGAAAACAAATCAGAACAGTCCTGACGATGGGCATAGCTGGCATTGGAAAGCATGTGTCGGTGCAGAAGTTCATTCTAGACTGGGCGAATGGAAAATCAAACCAAGATATCAACGTTATCATCCATCTACCATTTCGTGACCTCTTCCAGAAAAAGGAGGACTGTAGTCTTCTACAGCTGGTTCAGCAATATGCTCCTGAGGTGAAAGAAGAAAACCTTTCAAAACTGAAAGTGCTTTTTATTTTAGATGGTTTAGAAGTCTGTCAGTATCCTCTTGATTTCCATAAGAATGAGTACTGCTCTGATATATATAAGAAAGTTCCTTTGGATGTGCTGCTTACAAACCTCATCAAGGGTAGTTTGCTTCCCTCTGCTCTCCTCTGGATAACTACAAGACCTTCAACAGCCAATAGGATCCCTCCTGAGTGTGTCCACCAGGTCACCGAGATTCGTGGGTTCAATGATCATCAAAAGGAAGCATACTTCAGGAAGAAAATCAGTGATCAGAAGCTGGCAAGTGAAATCATAGCACACATCAAATCATGTCAGAGCCTCTACATCATGTGCCACATGCCCATCTTCTGCTGGATTTCTGCCACTGTGCTAGAAAATATGATGAGTGATGGAAACTCTGATGAAAAACCCAAAACTCTAACTGAGATGTTCACTCACTTCCTGCTCATTCAGATCAGTCTCAAGCATAAGAAGTTCAATGGAGCTGATGCCAATAACCCAAAGAAACTTTCTGAATTTGACAAAACATTGATTGTGAAACTGGGAGAACTTGCTTTCCAGCAAATGGAGAAGCACAATTTTATTTTCCAAGAAGAGGATCTAAAAAAAAGTGACATTGATGCGAGTAAAGCCTCAGAGTACTCAGTGTTCACAGAATTTTCAGGGAAAAGCTGGGATTGTACAGGGAGAAGGTCTATAGCTTTGTACACGTGAGCTACCAAGAGTATCTGGCAGCGATATATGCCCACTTTGCATATGTTAATGATGGGGAAAATGTTCTTGAAAAAGACAAATCCAGAAATCTTTCTGATGTACATCAGAGTGCTGTGGACAAAGCTTTAAAGAGCGAAAATGGACATCTTGACCTTTTCCTTCGCTTCCTTTTGGGTCTTTCTGTTGACCCTAACTGCAATCTCCTGGAAGACCTTCTCACCCAAGGCAGTTCATCTAAACCCTGTGTAGATGAAAACATGACAGTGCGTTACATCACAGAGAAAATCAAACAGGAACAATCACCAGAGAGAATCATCAATCTGTTCCACTGTTTAAATGAGCTAAATGACAACACTCTTGTTAAAGAAATTCAGACTGCCTTTGAATCAGGGACACTCTTGGGTAGTGAGCTGGAGCCAGAGCAATGGTCAGCACTGGCTTATGTCTTGTTGAATTCTGAGAAAGTATTAGATGACTTTGACATGAAGAAGTTCAACACATCAACAGAAAACCAGTTAAGACTGCTGCCTGTGCTCAAAAGCTGCAAAATAGCCAGGTCTGTTTTTATTGATTATTCATATTGTATACAAATTCAAATTGTATATAATATGTACACTGCTACACCTCTAAACATTAAAAGGTTTTCCACCCAAGTGAACTGAGACTTTAATTACCTGACCTAATTTTGTTAGAACTGTTTTGTTCCATTTTCACATTTAAATGCACACAGTAACAATATGAATGAACTTCAGTAACTAAGTACAAAATTAATAAGATGTAAAATGTTCTCTTGTTTACAGACTGGATTGTTGTAATCTGTCATCTGAGTCCTATAGAAGAATCGCCTCAGCTTTACAGTCAGTCAACTCACCCTTGAGAGAGCTGGATCTGAGCAACAATGAACTAAACAAGTCTGGAGCGACTGACCTCTTTTCTGGACTAGCAAGTCCACTTTGTCAATTACTTAAACTGAAGTAAGTAGTCTAAGTAGTCAATATGTATGAGGTATCTCTCATCAGAATCGCAGACTGGTGAGTGGTGTCATATAATTATCCATTACAAAACAATTTGATTTGTATTCTCTGGAAGCCAGACTTAGGCCCTGTCTACACGAGAACGATTCCTGGTGAAAACGTAAAAATATTTTATCGGAAGTGCCCTTCGTTTACACGGCGTTTTTGGAGCTTTAAAACGCAAAAAAGTGATACCAACCTCCAGAGTGGAAATCTTAAAAACGCTCCACCGTCGCGTTCCCGTAAAAACGCAAATCTGCTCACGGTGGCTCTTGTCGCGTACACGTTTACGTTACAGGCATGCGCGAGTACAAGAAAATAACAACCAACATGTTGGATTATTTCCATACGTTTGCGTTTTGCGTTTTCTCTTCAGATCGTATCCGTGTAAACATGCCCTTAATCACATCTCAGACCAAAAATATACACATCAACTGTTACATTAATAAATCATTAGAAACATAAACTGGTTAAATGCACTTCATTATTAAAACTATGACTATCTCTTGACTATTTGATATGAGATGTTTTTAGAATTTTCAAGAAATTCAGAATTTCTTGCACTTACTATAAATTTTTTTTCACAGTTGTTAGGACACATTTCTCAATTCGGACACTTTTTCAAAACACTTTACAGTACTTTCAACTCGGCACAGCAGTTAATTTCACATTCAAATTGCATTAAAACATATATATATATATATATAATATATTAATATATATATATATATATATATATAATATATATATATATATATATTATAATATATATATATATATATATATATATATATATATATATATATATATATATATATATATATATATATATATATATATCAGATTCTACATAAGAGTAAAAGTTGTCAGACAACTAACACACTTTGTTACTCATGAAGCAACGACCAAAAACATTTTACAATATTTTCTTTGTAAAATGTATTTACAAAACAAGAATGACAGCTCTCTACTGATTAGAATTTACTGCAATATGTAACATGGTCCATGTTTAAATTACAGTTCAATATTATTCTTAAATTGACCCCTGATGTATAGATGGTAATGGCATTGAAAGACTAACATCTGTGTAAGTGTTCAGCTACATCTAATTGTTTTGATAGTATTTCATTTTTAAGTTACACTTTATTTTGATTGTCCCCTAGACATTATGTTAACTGTAAGTAATATTAGAATATTAGTTGAGTATTAAAGTTTTTTTTTAAATAGTATTTCATATTTTAGATTCAGAATATATATTCAATATGGTACTGTATTATGTAACAAATTTCTGTCTTATTCAGTTTTGTATTATGTTAGATTTTGAACAGTTTAATAGTTTTGAAAATATTATGTAAATGTGTGCAAATTGGACTGCAGGGGCCTGTTTCAATAAGGAGGTTCAACCAACTCTGAGTTAAAACTTGAACTCTGAGTTGACTTACCCTGAGATGGGAAACTCTGAGTTTTCGGTTACAGAACATCTGAAATGAGTTGGTTCAATCAACTCTGAGTTGACTGACTCGTGCGCGTGCACCACAACTATAAAAAGCCATTATCAATGGAGCGCAGATATTATGAGTCACCATGGTAACAGCGGCAGACAAAAAAAGGTCTTGGGTGTAATTAATTACCAAGTAATCCAAATATTGTAATTTAATTAACGGGATTACTCTTAATTCTTCTGTAATTTAAAATAAATATGATGCAATTACATTAAATAGGCTACTGCATAGACTATAGACCAATTCAGTATAAAACAATAGTGGATTTAACATACATTTTTAAAAGGTATATTTTTTATGTAACCTTCTCCCTCTACACACTTTGATCAATTCATGAATAATTCATGCAATTCTATATTGTTAATTTGAAAGCATTCAAAGTGCAGTTTCTTGTCTCTCCTTTTATTGTTCAAGTGGTTGAGGTTGATATAGGATTTAGTAATTAGTAATATGTAGACCAATATTTATAAAGATAGTAATTATTACATTAATCTAATTACACTGTTGAAGATGTCATTTGTAGTAACTATAACTATTTTAGAGTAACTTACTGTTATAATATCAGAGGTGAAACTGGAAGAATGTTATTCAACCTAAAGTAGGCTACTATTACTTTGATACATTTTTACTGAAGTACAAGTAAAAATACCAGTCTAAAAATCTACTCAAGTAAAAGTAAAAAGTAGCTCATTTAAAATGTGAGTAAAAGTTGCTGAGTTACTTTTTTAACAGCGGGGGTGGGGTGGGGGTGGGGGACTCTCCCATGTAGGGTTGTAACGTACGAGAGTTTCACAGTATGATAACCGTCTCAGAAAATATCACGGTTTATGGTATTAAACAATTATTAAATATATAAACTGCATTATTAAATTACGGTTATTATTATCATCAGTTAAAATGACAGTAAAATAAATTAACCATTTGTTCAATAAAACAAATCTAATCAACTAATTTCAATAATTGATTATGAATTAGATTAACATCTTATTTTTTATCATTAATAATTATTACATTATGTTTAAAAAATAATTGAGTTCTATGAAATGTTTTTTATTCCGATTTTTTTTTTTTTAAATTATTTTATACAAATATATGATCAAAAACGGTGGTAATCAAATAAAAGTTTAGCAAACGTTTTAATCCTTTTATTTTTTGGCAAAGTGCTGCAAAACAGATTTAGTCAATTAAACCAAGGACAAACAATATATATTCCTTAAATAATGTTTAAATACATTTTAGTATTATTGTTGGTGTTTAAACACCACTTCCTCTTTAAAAAAGGGGAGGAGACCGCAAGAAACTCTGGGTTTACTAAAGAAAACCTGCTCCTGACCAGGTTAGGTTCACAGAGTAAGTTACCATGGCAACTGACTCTGAGTATAAGTTACCTCTCTTTCAGAAACGGGCTTGACTTACTCTGCTTTCTCAGGTTTGACTTACCTCCCTTTCTGAAACGGAAAACCCAGAGTTTCCCTCATTTCAGGGTTAACATACTCAGAGTTTTCACTTAACCTCCTTTCTGAAACAGGCCCCTGGTCCATAGAGTTTTGTTGGTGTTTATGTTGGTGTTAATTGTGCAACCTCACACAGAAACACAATGACACAAACATCTATCTCTCTATCTCACACACATGCAAAACTGAATCACACGCATGCTACATGTAATTTGTGTACATGTACAAGCAATTTTTTAACACATGCAACATACATGTCACACTGTACATCTCTGGCCAAAGACTGCTGTTGTGCTCACTGTGAAGAGTTTTGAAAAAGTGACTTAAGTATTGAGAAATGTGTCCTAGTGACTGTAAAAAAACTGCAGTAGGCTGGGGTAGGGCTTGGAGTAGGGGTAGGGACAGCATATGGGTCCTTCTGTAGTTGATGTAATGATGGTGAAACAAGGGAGAGCTGGATCCAAGTGCAGAGTAACATTTAATGAAAATAAGAGTACAAATAATACAAATAATAACAAGAACACCAGGGAACACATAGAGCAAATCTGAACACCATGCAGTAGCAAAACTGAGAATACCAAACTAAGAACCATACAAAGACAAGACCTGACCCAAAACACTGGGGTTTAAATACACAAGGGCTAATAATCTAACAAGAATTACCTGGTAATAATCAAGAATAATGAACAGGAAAAACCAATAAACAAAAGGACTACAAAGCACTGCAGCATGGCACAAGGAACATAAAACATTTCAAGTGTCCGGGGAAAGTCCAGGGGTAAACACAGGCAACATCTAACAGTTGACACGTACAGTATATGCTTACTTAGTCAACAGAATGAGTAAAGGGGACCATCAAAATAAAGTGTTACCTATTTTTTAGATTCAGACAGTGGCGTAAACAGATGGGCACGCAGGGTACACAATATGTTTGCAATACATTTTTGAAAAAGTGAGCTGCTCATTAATTAGTTGTGGTGTCTTGTGTTTCTGCATCTCAGGCTGGCTGGCTGTAATTTCCCATCAGCATTCTGTACAAATCTAGCCTCAGCACTCGAATCAACAAATTCACTTCTGAGAGAACTGAATCTGAGCTACAATATGATAAGTAATGAGGGAGTAGAACAACTTTGCGCTGGACTTATTAGTCAAAATTGTAGACTTCAGAAACTCAAGTAAGTATATTTGTTATTTGTGAGAGTGTTTAGATTTGTCATTAGCTAATTTGGTATGTGATGTAATTGACCTCTTTCTAAAGGTTAAACCAATGTGGTCTCACAATGGCAAGCTGTGCACATCTAGCATCAGTTCTGAAATCATCTTACTCAAACTTAAAGGAGTTGGAGCTGAAAAACAATGATCTGGAGGATTCAGGAGTAGATCAGCTCTCAAAAGGACTACAGGATCCACAGTGTATATTAGAGAAACTGTGGTAAGCACAACTATGATGACATAATCACTGTGTTATAATATTAGAACCAAAGCGATTATTTTATTAGTGGTCCTCCAGGCATCACTATTATGGTAAATGGACTGCATTTATTTATATAGCGCTTTAAAAAGACCCATGGCCACCAAAGCGCTTTACACATTGCCTCACATTCTGCCTCACAATCACTCATTCATACACCAACGGCGGTGTCAGCCATACAAGGCGCCATCCAGCTCGTCGGGAGCAGCTGGGGTTAGGTGTCTTGCTTATGGACACCTCGACACTTGGTCAGGTGGAACGGGAATTGAACCACCAACCTACCGGTTTGTAGACAACCTACATGAACCACTAAGCCACTGCCGCCCCGACCATTATTATGGTTTATCGTTTGGGTGAGGGAACTGAAAAAAATCTTAAGCATTAAACGTTGTGCTGTGAACATGAATGAGACATCTTGTTAAGAGGTATGCTGTTTCTTAATGACCTGACTGACAACTAAACAGGCAAAGACCACACAGACAAGTCCCACAGTCTTACATTGAAGGAGGTAGCTAAGCCAAATCTAGAGACCTGAATATCACAGTGACTTAAAGGGATAGTTCACTTTGAAATTAATTTTTGATATGTTTTAGCTTACCTCAAGGGCATCCAAGATGTAGGTGTCTTTGTGTCCACAGTATTTTCAATTTTGATATTTTTAGGTCAAACCATTCTTGTCTGTCAGTCATATAATGCAGTTATATGGGGTCCACCTCAAAAAGCATACACAGAGAAGTCCAAATTAAACATGGTTTAATGACTCGTAAATGTAAGTACACATTGATGGCCTAAGACACGAAACGAGCGGTTTGTGTGAGAAAACGAACAGTATTTATATCGTTTTTACCTCTTGTAAACACAGCCACGTCCAAGTGATCTGAGTTCGGGGCCGCTTCGGTCTTTTCCGGAAAGCCCCAGAAGTGATCTCCCACGCGTGTACTGTACGTCACTCATACAATTGTTTTATTTAAAAAAATTTTTAAATTGTTTTCTTTTACGACGGTTTAAACATCCCGGATAAGCACAAATTAGTACCCTTTTAATTAGCCGTCTTACCTACAATCTATGTTCTGTGTAAACAATGAGTGACATACACGCGCGAGAGATCACTTCCGGGGCTTTCCGGAAAAGACCGAAGCAGCCGCAAACTCAGATCTCTTGGACGTGGCTGTGTTTACAAGAGGTAAAAACGATGTAAATACTGTTCGTTTTCTCACACAAACCGCTCGTTTCGTGTCTTAGGCCATCAATGTGTACTTAGATTTACGAGTATTAAATCATGTTTAATTTGTACTTCTCTGTGTATGCTTTTTGAGGTGGACCCCATATAACTGCATTATATGACTGACAGACAATAACGGTTTGACCTAAAAATATAAAAATTGAAACTACTGTGGACACAAAGACACCTACATCTTGGATGCCCTTGAGGTAAGCTAAAACATATCAAAAAAATAATTTTAAAGTGAACTATCCCTTTAAGGGTGGACTCTTTTTGCATGACTGCAAACATATAGAAATAGCCCAGAACACTCTATCAACCATAAAGAAATCACCCAGAAAACTCAAGCAACCACACAACAATTGAATAAAACCCACTCAAAACATCCTGGCAACCACTTACAACACCCTAGCATCACGACAGCGAGTTTTGCACAGGCAAATGCCATTACAGTATCTTCATGAAAATGTATAGAATATAGTTATTGTTAATTCTCACAAGCCTGAACTCTGTGTAAAATACATTTGACAGTGATTTGTCATAATCTTGGGTTCATTTTGGAGTCTGTTAAAAAAATAGGCTAATAATTTTTAAACCAGATGCTCTTTTTTGCAACATTACCTGCAGTCTGTCGGGTGTATGATCACAGAGGTGGGCTGCAGATCACTGGCTTCAGCTCTCAACTCAAATGATGGTCATCTGATAGAACTGGATCTGAGCTACAACCACCCTAGAGACTTAGGGGTGAAACTGCTCTGTGATAAAAAAGATGATCCAACCTGTACACTGCAGAAACTAAAGTATGTCCTTATTTAGCTATTATCTAATACACTACATGTTTGAATCTTGATTAAGAGGACATTATGGCATGACACTATGATCATACTTGTACTGCTCATTGCCTTCATGGATAAGATTCTACAATACTACAAGCCTCTGTATTTCAAATGCTGCTCTTTTAACAGTTGATTATATTTTAAATGTCAGTGTTTTTATATTCCCCCAGTGTTGAGAATGGAGGAGAGTGCCGAATGAATCCAGGTCTGAAAAAATGTAGGTATCTTATGCAAAGACACACAATTTAACTGTTAATTCTATTTTGAAAGACATAATCAACATTTATACTATGGGGCTGTTAAATGCTCGATTCTGATTGGTTGACGAATGTTCTAAGGTGTGCAATTATTTTCAGGAAAACGCATAGCTAAAGTAGTTATTTCCATGTTTTTTGCCACAAAATTTTGTTTTATTATGTATTGATTATGGAAAAGCACATAATCTCTTTCTTCCGGTCTCTCTCCCTCTCAAAGTAAAATAGTTTAACAACTTAAAAGCTACATGACATTTCTCACTAGCGAGGTAATAACGGCGCTGTTCTTGAAGCAGATAAATGTACAGTTTCAATATAAGTAGAGACGCTACTGCCGAACACTGTTGAGAGACACACAAACTTGGGAAATTCATACAAGCTTAACCTCGTGCATTTTTACTGATCAGATAGCTATCTGATTTATCAAAACGATTCAATTTACACCTGGTCACAAATTTGTTTTCGCAAAACTGATATAAATCCGATCTTCAATTCCCACGCTTTATGCAGATTTAATGGAGGGCACATCAACGAAACGACAGGCTAACTGTAACACTACTCCCTATGGCCACTGCCTGAGCTGAACCTGTTTGGGTTTACGTTTCAACCACAGTCTCTAGCCAGAGACGATAGCTCCTTCACAGTGCTATGGGAAGTGGAGGCCTCAGCAGGATGACTTTGAGATTAGAGGCGGCCTGCCACCCTTACACCACTGTGGTCTAGAGCTTTTCCTCATAGGGTGAATAAAGTTCATAATGTAGAACTCAGGCAGTGAGGGGCCTAAACAACTCTCTGTTAGTGAGATGGCCCTTTTCCTACTACCTGCAAAGCTTGTTTGCATGGAGGCCTCAGTAGGATGACTCTCGGAGGAGAGGAGAGCTGACACATGCAATAGAACAGATCAACACAGCCAAACTTTATATATGGAGGCCTCAGCAGGATGACTCAAAGGAGAGGAGGCCTGACAAATATTTTAGGAGAGCTAGCTCGACGATCATCGGAGCTCAGGGCCTAAATCACCTCCTCAGATAGAGAGGGGCCACTTCTCAAGCTCCACCTGGAATGCTGTTTACATGGAAGCCTCAGCAGGATGACTCTTGAAGGAGAGGAGGCCTGACACATCCTAGAGTATCGCTACAGCGCTCAGGGAGCGAGGAGGCCTAGGTGCTCTCTATCCACGCTCTACCGAGCTGTATATATGGAGGCCTCAACAGGATGACTCTCAAAGGAGAGGAAGCCTGACGCATATATTTCGGAGAGGTAGCTCGACGACCATCAGAGCTCAGGGAGATAAAAAAGGGCCCGAAGCTCCTCCTCAGAGAGGGAGGAGCCACTGCTCAAGCTCTACCTGCAATTAAAGTTAAGAGAGAGCTCGACTACCACCAGAGCTCAGGGAGCAAGGGGTCTAACAACTACTCAAGAAATGAGGAAGAACCCCTTCCGGGCTCTACCAAGCTGTATATATGGAGGCTTCAGCAGGATGACTCTCGAAGAAGAGGATGCCTGACACATAATTAGGAGAGCTAGCTTGACCACAATCAGAGCTCAGGGAGCGAAGTGCCTGAAGCACCTCCTCATAAAGGGAGGGGCCACTTCTCAAACTCACCTGCAAACACCTGCAACGTCTGTTTGCATGGAGGCCTCAGCAGGATGACCCTCGAAAGGAAAGGAGGCCTGACACATGCAATAAAACAGATAAAAAACAGCAAACTGTATATGGAGGCCTAAACAGGATGACTCTCAAAGGAGAGGAGGCCTGACACATATGTAGGAGAGCTAGCTCGACGATCATCAGAGCTCAGGGAGTGAAGGGCCTAAAGCACCTCCTCAGATAGAGAGGGGCCACTTCTCAAGCTCCACCTGAAATGCTGTTTGTATGGAAGCATCAGCAGGATGACTCTCGAAGTACAGGAGGCCTGACACATTCTATAAACAGATAACACAGCCTAACTGAATATATGGAGGCCTCAGCAGGATGACTCTCAAAGGAGAGAAGGCCTGACACATATTTAGGAGAGCTAGCTCATTACTAAGCACTCTATAGAAACACCCTGCTAACGCGGGGGGTACTATGTCATCCTACTCTAGAGGAGCGACTTGACCACGGTCTCAAATTCAGAGTCGCAAACTGCCTCCACAGGGTTATGGGGAGCAGGGGCCTAGCAGAAAGACTCTAAGAAGAGGAGGCCTGCCATACTCGCATAGCCCGGAAAGCCAGACCTATCAAGATGTTAGGTCTGGGAACTCACAATTGGCATGCCTCAACCCGAAGGGCGGGATAAACTGTTGTCTTTCAATATTCCTCGGCACGCAATAGGACAGCGCTACAACCAACCAGAGCAACAAACGGCTGTGTCTGAGTGAGTCCCATGCGTTTTTCCAGCGGAGCTAGTTGATATATTAAACTTTTGCCATATCCGGTCATCAAAACTCCGAACACATCTTCCTTTTTTTAGGAATGACTTGAGTGACGTTCTCTTAACTCCAGGTCCTCCAGAGTCGCGGCCAAAGCTGATTCGAAAGACCGCTGTTCACCAGCAGCATCTTCTTTGTTTTCAAACAGAGGGAATCAAATCACCTATGGAAATCACGCCGAACCGTCACTCACAACACTGCCATCATAATGTTAAGCTCGCCCACCAACTCTATACACAATGTGATTGGCCTGACCAGAGTTGGGTTTTTCCAGTTTGAATGCCAACAGAGAGTTGCTAGACCACACTTTGCTGCAAAATAATTTTTGCTGCCGCTAGGGTGCGTCTAGATTTCTAGGCTAATATTTGCACCCAAGGTGTCTTAAACTAGTCTTTTTATTAGTGGAAACAACTATATTAATTAAATCCAGCTCAAAGCCCAAGAGTCGGAGGGCCAGTAGCCAGAGAGAAAGCGCTCATCAAGAGTTTTTCTCGAGCGCTTCCCCTCTGACGCGCTGTCATGGCAATATTCAAGCCTGGCGGGCACGTTCAGTAGAGCACTGACTGTTGGACCAGAGGATGCGTCAGAGTGCGCATCCCCGCCCAACAGTTCGTTCTCGTCACACGCTGACGAGTTGAGAGATTCACTCCTCTCTCAAACTCGTCAACGAGCTCCCTCTGAGATCCCCGCAATCTTAGTCTCCTCTCGGCCTCGGCACGAGGGGGACCCGAACCGCGAGGCAAAGATGACTGTTAATCCTCCCTCGAGAAAAAAGACAGACGAGAACGGAGCAGTCTCATTGAGAAAACGCTCATGGTCAGCGCACTCTGTCCCCTCGAGAACAGGGCGTGCGTGCTCTTCACCCAGACAAAGCCCACAAAGGTAGTGAGTGCCACCAGGTGTGAGAAACCTCTCACACGGGTCGGCATACTTCCCTTGTTTGCCATGGTTTCGTTTTACTCACAGTGTCAGTGAAACAGTCCCTGAAGACAAAAAAGAAAATGACATGTTCTCTAGGCGCTCCTCTTATACTTCCTGGTCGCGCTGACGTCATGGCTGACGCCGGCCAATAGGATTGTTGTGATTCTGCAGTGTTTCAGTCATCAGTCACGCTGAGGCATTCCCCTAGCGCTTTGACGCAGTACGGGTTCCCTTTCGAAAGCGAACTCATTTATACGAGCAATGCAGATTGACCTCCCTTTTGTCGTCTGTGCCCGTTGTCTTTCTAGTTTCCATCTTTCACTGTCTCAGTCTCTTTCTTTCGCGATCTGTCCTCGACTGTCTGTCTCTCTACCATTGTATCTGTTGAACTTAGACAAGACAACCAACCCTGTGATGTCACAGGGTTGTAGTATTGCAAAATGGCAGCGTCCTTGCTACACAAGCTGTTACAAAACATATTTTCTTTTAAATGGTTTTTAACATCCATAAATCCATCCGGAAATCCATTTACTAATTAATGTTAACTTGACTGCCTGCTTTATTTCCACTTCAAATTCAGCATGAAATCAAAATATATATTTTTAATGCATGTTGTTACTGGATTGATTGTGACAGATTCATCTTGTCATGTTTTTATTTATTTTTTGAATATTTAATCAAAATGTCATCCGGTGTTACAGTATATGACACACTTAATGTTAATGCCATATTTAAGGCCACAATGCAATTAAGCCAGTCACATTCGGATCTGCCTCCATTCCACTACAGCACTCAATTTTAACAATCCAATAAACAAATGCTTAATAAAATCAAGTCCCAAAACTTTTTTTTTTTTTGGAATACTGAATCTTTTTTGTTTTTGTGCAAGTGAGATGAGTAAATGTATGTTCACATTTAGGGCCCTATTTTAACTATCTAAAACGCAAGTGTCAAGCGCAAAGCACAAGTAACTTTGTGGGCGGATCTCGGCGCTGTTGCTATTTAACTGGCAGGATAAATGACTCTCGCTTCAGAATCGGTTCTCAGCCGAGGAAATCAATGTTCTCGTCAGGGCCGTAAAAGTAAGAGAAGTGACATTGGGGATGGGACAAACCCACCCAAATTAGCTTCGGTTAAACATGCATATAATAATTTGGGTAAATGTGTAAGCTTTATGCCTATTTTTCCCATCGTCATGGACACAACAATGAATTTGTGTTTTAATATTTTTCCTTATAATAATGTATCATTTGCAAAAAGGAAAATTCATCTGCGTAGATGAGAGAATCATCTACAGTGTATGTGTGTTGTTCACATATTATGACCAACCATGCGCTTAAAATAGCATCTGAATGTACGCGCAACGCGC
The DNA here is from genome assembly GCA_036326025.1 of Chrosomus eos. NCBI lineage: Eukaryota > Metazoa > Chordata > Actinopteri > Cypriniformes > Leuciscidae > Chrosomus > Chrosomus eos. The sequence continues at coordinate 31,919,451 of CM070831.1, forward strand.
CACTGACTATAGACTTTATGACTATAGACAAAATAGGAATGATACATGCTTCTGTGTACAAAGTCATTTGCGCCGGGTGCAAGATAGACCCTTAGTCTAGAAGTACAATAACCACCATGTTTACACAGCGCACACAATGCCTCACTTTCTATTTCTCCCTCAAAACTGGTAACCACTAACAAATGACAACAAATCCCCTGTTTTCTGCAGATGCCTGTCAGCTCACAGTGGATTCAAACACAGTACATCCACGTCTGGAACTCTCCAAAGGAAACCAGAGAATATCGGAAACTAGAGAGGAGCAGAAATATCCCGAGCATCCTGAAAGATTCAAACTGTATCCCCAGGCCATATGCACAGAGGCTCTGATTGGCCGCTGTTATTTTGAGGTGGAGTGTGAGGGTGGAGTTGGTGTGGGTGTGGCTTATAAGACCTCTGATAGAAAAGAGAGTATAATGGGACTTAATAACACTTTCCCTGCTCTCCTCTGTCTGAATGGCAAATCAAAACTCTGGCAAAATAATGAGATTGCTTGTTTAGGGATTACTCAGTCCAAAAGAGTTGGAGTTTATGTGGACTTGGAACTTGGACGTCTGTCATATTATAGTATTTGTTATAACAGATCCATGCACCTACACACGCACTACACTGAATTCAAAGACCCCTTATATGCAGGGTTTATTTTTCTGCCTGACTCCTCAGTGACTCTGTGTAAGCTGACATAAACCTTAAGAGTGAGCAAATATTTCATTTTGTATTAGGGCTGAAAGATTTTGGAAAATAATCGAATTGCATATTGTGACTGTCGCCTTTTTCGCCATTGCCTTTTGGCTTGCTTAGTTTTGGACATTACATTTTATTTTTAACAATATTATTACAACATTATTTTTCCTTATTTCTGTAAAGCTACTTTGAAAGAATCTGTATATTGTAAATATATAAGTAAAGATCACTTTAAATGTTAGTACATAGTAGTTAAAGACAGTATAAAGCGGGACACCACATTGTTTCTTTTAGCTTATAACTTTTATTTTTTATTATTTTATTATTCTTATAATATGAGCCTTTCCTAAAACGTTGTATAAACATTGTGAATAAAAATGAATGATATTCAAAACTTTGGCATTTCGTTGCCTTAACGTGGCGCCTACAATATTGATTTTATGTCATGTCTGTGTAGACAGAAGGGGGTCTGTTTTTTTTTTTTTTTTTTTTTTTTTTTTTTGTTGCTAAATTAAATAATGCTGTTGCATGAATTTGAACTAGTCAGCTATCTATTGTTATGGGAAGTTTTAAATTGCAACCCTCAGTGACCTTTGAGCAATACGGACAGAAAGGGAAAGCAAGTCTGTGACAAAGCAAGACAAGCTTAGAGTATTCCTCAAACCATCAGATTTATCAACGCAGAAGCAAAGCGACGAAACACAACTGATGTAAAATAGCTACTCCACCGTAAACTTGCAATTCCATATTTTATATGGACTGACGGCAATAGAGATGCAAATTTATGTAGTGTAGTTATGTACTATATTTTATTTACAGTTTTGTTCAATTACTAACACATTTTTCTCCAATCTGTCACATTTTCAAAACTAAACACAATTAGCAAAACATCCGTATGTTGTGACCATGATCCAATGAGAATACGTGTATTTTTAAGTAAAGTGTACCACACGTAAATTTATACATTTTCATACACACTGAAACGTATAATATTGAAGTATAGACAAGACTAAAAACATAAATTATTTACGCATGAACAACTTTACAGACTTACAAATTTGTACGTATTCCTATTTATAAATATTAAAACTGTGGCATTAATGTTTTGACTATTGTATTCAATTGTCATATCAATGAAATTTTTTTAGTTGCATTTATGCAGTTTACTCATCTAACAAGATTTTGCTGTTCGTGATTGCAAACTCGTTTTGGAGGATTACATAATGTTAAACAAGACTACACTTTAAAACCTTTGAATAAAAAAACATTGCTTTAATCGTTTAATCATTTTGTGATGTTTAGTTTTTTTTGTGCGACATGCCGTGTTTCAGTCGATGTACATTTGAATTTCACGGAAATAAGTCGGATGAACAATATTATGGATTTTTCAATACTTTTAACAATTTTCCAAAACTCTTACAGTTTTTCTCATTTGCTAAGGCTCGCTAAATGAAACTGGGATCCGTTTGATCTTCATCATCGTATTATTAGCACAGCAGAAGTCTTCTCTTGCAAATGCTTTAACACTTTTTCATTTGTTTCACACATTTTTCACACCCTTTTTCAAAACAGTTACCACAGATCTCATTGAAAGACCCCAAACTCTATTGGATTCACTGTGTTGAACAAAAGGAAAACATCTATAAACAGCAGATAGAAAGTACTTGCATAATTATAAATCTCTATGCAGTTGTGTGAAACTCATTTGCACAACTCTTCAATCAGCAATCAGTCCTCATCCATCTATAAAAGATGCCACCTCTGTGTTGCTATTTGCAAGCATGGATCAAAGAGGCCATAGGCACGGAAGTAGAGTAAGAGGCCATGGCAGAGGGGCCAGAGGAAGAGGAGGAAGAGGAGTAAGAGGCCATGGCAGAGGGGCCAGAGGAAGAGGAGGAAGAGGAGTAAGAGGCCATGGCAGAGGGGCTAGAGGAAGAGGAGTTTGTATGTGTGGTGGAGGAGCTGCAGCAGCAAGAGGACGAAATCGAGCTGAAGTTTCAAATGAAATTTGAAAACATGACATTTTCAAATGAAAAACAATTATTGACCATGTCATCAATCATAGCTTGTCCTTTAGAGAGGCTGGACAAAGGGTCCAGCCCATTCTGAGTCGGAGCACTGTGGCATCTATTGTGAGGCTTTTTCAGAATGAACAGGTAATTCACAGTGTTACTGTAATGTATACCACTGTTTCAGCTTTACCGTATTGCCCTGTTAGCAGAACAAACTGTGTATACAGTAATGCAGATCTTTTATCAATCCCATTTATGTGACTGTCATACAGTAATGTAAATTTTGACATGATTTTTGCTTTTACTTTATAGAATCCACACATTATATATATATATATATATATATATATATATATATATATATATATATATATATATATATATATATATATATATATATATATATATATATATATATATATATATATATATAATTTTTTTTTTTTAAGGTATTTCCACCCATAAGTTTCATTTGGTAGCTTTTCTTTTCCAGTATCCATTTGAGTTTGTAAAGTATAATTTCATATTGATGGCTGTATTTTGTATTTTGTTGTCCATTGTGTAATGATTGATTGAAAGAATAAATTAATTTGACCACAAGTTGTGTTGTTTGATGGAAATATTTGCTTATGTTACATGTTTTTAATGTTTTGTGAGTGTTAGAGCATTTTGCTAACAAAATTAGTCATTTTGGCCATTGAGCTTTAGTTTTATCCTATGTGTTAACTGTTTTGAAAATGTGATGTCAGAGTGGGCAAATGTGTTTAAGCAATCGAGAAAAACTGTAACACAGTTATCACTACATTCGTCTGTGTAAGCTATACTATTAACGCATTTATTGTTGCTTTAACACAAAATTCATACAATTAACACAAATTTAAAATGCTTGAACTTCTTTTACAGACAAGCTCAAACAAGACCAAAACAATGGATTTTTACTGCCAAATTTACCAATGCTTTAACACTGTATGTCAGAACAGATAACACCATGTTCTAAACCTAACCTTATAGGCTAAAGTCAAGGTAAACAGCTGTTTATATTGTGAATTGAAACACAAATATATCCCCTTTATTTTATTCTATTGTTACAGCTGATTGAATTATGCAAATATATAAATCACAGCTGATTTCTGGGAAACACACTCAGGTGTTGAGGTTCTTTCAATTGCATGTCCATATGGTATACAGTAAAAGAGGACCTTTTTGGCTGATCTTTTGTGGAAAGAGAACAATATAGAGCAAGAAAAAAAAAAAAAACGAACAAAAAAAAAATGTCTGCACTAGGTATAGGAAGACGGGAGAGGAGTTAGAATGAGTGGTGGCGCTCAAAGAAGGGCCAGAGCTAGGGTAACTAATGAAATAAGACCTGCACGAAAGACTTGTTCCAGAGGTCGAAAGGGGGCAGGTGAGAGACCACTTGCCAATATACGTGATCACATGGGACAATGTGGCATTCCACCATTCCCGTACAGTCACAGCATTGACGCCCATCCTTGGATGATGTCCCTTTTCCTTGCTCCTTACTCCCCTTTCCTCAACCCCATTGAGGAGTTTTTCTCATCCTGGATATGGAAGGTTTTTGACCATCATCCACAGGACCAAATGTCCCTCCTGGATGCAATGGATGCTGCATGCCAAGACATCACAGCTGAACACTGCCAGGGGTGGATACGGCATGTCAAAAGATTCTTCCCACAATGCCTTGCCAGAGAAGATATCAGGTGTGATTTGGATGAGAACACGTGGCCAAATGCAGAAGACCGGGCAGATTAGAAGATGACTCTTTTTTTTGTTCTTTTTCTTTTTTTTTCTTCTTGTGCTTTTTCTGTTCGTATATTTAGTATTTTCACATATAAATGGCAGCTATATTGCTTATTTTGTTATATTTCAGTAATGTCCTTTTGCAAATAAAGTATTTACTGTATTGCAGCAATTCTGTCTCTGTCTTTTTTTCAGAAACTGTACAATCTATAAAGCTACTCTGAGATGGTCATTCATTTTTTGTATTGAATTTCTGCAGCAAAAGAAACAAAATTCATGCATTTACTAAACCCAACAAAACAAAAATGTAGAGAGGCTTCAAAAGAAACTACAGTGCAAAACACAATCTATGATCAATACAATATACTGTCTGTTGTATAAGGGCAGACCTGACACATAAAATACTGCAGTTTCTGTAATTCCAGCTGATGATAGTGTTTTTTTTTTGTCATTGTGTTATGATTGACTAAATGTTCCTGTTGGAAGAGAACATATGTTAGTGTTTTGAAAAAATATTTGATTTTGAGACATGTTTGCTGTGTTTTGTTAGACATAGTGTATTGTGTTAGTGTATTATTGTATTTTGAAAATTAGTTTTGGAGTTTAGTTTACAATGTGTGATTTTGAAAATGAAATTAACCGTTTTGCCAATTGTGTGTTTTAGGTGTGTTGGTGCGTTAAGAGTTTAGGAAAATTGTTAAATGTATTGAAAAAACTGTCATAGCGATTGGAAAAAACTGTAATAACTTCAATTCTGCATACAATATTATATACCACCAGAGAGGACTGCGACTGCAACACATCTTCATTTGAATGAATTTCGCTACCGCTTTTGATATTTTCACAATAAAGTATTATGATTACACTTTTTGTTTTTCTTAATAACTGTATTTACTTAATAACTGTCAATTTACTACACATCTATGTCCATTACGTTTTCATTTTATATTCTGTATAATAGGGGTATGCGTTTGGGAGTAGGGTTAAGGGATCTTACATTTATCAAAAAAATTTGTAAAAATTATACAGATATCTTTATGATATGAAATATTTGTAAATATTTAATGTTTTGTTGTAACGTAATAATAATGCTGATACGTCCATATTTTACGTTTCATCATTAACCAAATGTACAAAAAAAGTATGTTTTGTGTCTGAATGTATTAATAATACCTACGTATTACAGTTCTTCTCAATCGATTTGACACATTTCTCCAAACTCAGGTCACTGTTCTCAAAACAGTTAACACAGTGATCTGAATACTTTGTAATTGTCCTAAACATGTTGTAAATTTTCCTTAATTTCATACAAATTAAAAATCACATGCATCATTTTCTTAAAACACTGTGCACAAAATTCTCAAATGTTTTTACTGTAGTTCATACAGCCAACTAAAACTTAATATATCAGGAAAAAAACAATTGAAACTTTTTTTCTATTTTCTTTTTTACAAAAATCACAATCATTTGTGCACAATCTGTTATTTCTTAAGTTCTCAGTGGCACTTGGATTGTTCTCAATTCGCCCCACAAATATCTGCTGAGTTAGTAATACACACAAACACAGGAAATGCTAATTGTTTACACAACTATCTCAAGAGCAAGAGTGAGAGATTTTGGAGAGGATAGAGAGGAAGGGTAATATTGAGAAGGAGAGGAACAGTGTAAGAGGTAGAATGAGATGAGGGGAAAGGAATATATGGTGTAGTTGCTGAGAAGATGGAGATAAGGAGATGCAGCAAGAAGAGTCGACGATTTAGGAGAAGCAAGAAGAGCTGAGGATGTAGAAAGAGTGGAAAGATATTAGTGGAAAGAGCAAGAGAAGAAAATATAAGAAGACATGGACAGAGGGAAAGTGAAGAAGAGTAAGGTATAAGAGGAGGGAGGAGATGTATAAGGATAGGGTTTCAAATGAAATCAGAGCCACCCTAATTGACCATGTAATAAATTAATAAATGATGGTCTTTCCTTGAGAGAAGCTGCACAGAAAGTTCATCCCAATATAAACATTGTGCCACAGTCAATGTCCCTGAACAACAAGTGCTGCAGTCCACTATTGTGGCACACAACGCTGTCTTGAGGCTGCACGTGTTGTGACTTCCACATTTTTTAAACTCCCTCAATGAGTTTCCCACTTTCCACAGGGTGATCAGGAGCAAATTGAGTGAAATTGTGTAGTTTGGGAAATTTTCCAATTTCACCATTCAGCACTGGTGCTAGAGTGGTTTGAGCATCATCCACATTTCAGGATGATGTTCCTTTCAGCGTATTCTCCTCTTGGAGATAGAAAGTATTATGCTGTGTTCACACCGGACGCGAATAACGTCAAATTTGCCCCTACCGCGTCTAGTTATACGCTTGACTACTTTGAATCCATTCGCGCGTCAAGAGCGAAATTGACGCGCGTAAAAAACAAAAGTTTGAAGCGACATTTACACGCGTCAGAATTGAAACCCGTTGGCGGCCATCTTTTTTATGTTGATCGAGCATTCATCGAGAGAGTCACCGCTCTGAATACAGCATATATTCTGAATACGAGAGCAGAACGGCGGCGTAGGGGTAATCGTCGCCGTATTGTGTCTACCAGACCCTTCGAAGGCGAACCCAGTGTGGCGAGTTTCACCATTTGCTCGCTCCAGGAGCTGCGCCTGGATGACGGCCACTGTCAGCAGTACTTCCACCTGTCCCGCGGCCAGCTTGATGACCTGTTGTCCCGCATAGGAGTGAGGATCACCCTCGCCCTCATCCACCTAATCTGTCATTTATTTTTGTTTTGACGATAAATGAAGCCAGCCTCCAAAAGTGATTAATCTGTCCTGTGATTTTTTCTCTCTCTCACACATCACTGTCCTGACATGAATAATATTTCATATAATCTAGATATGGAATAAATAGCATTCAATACAAAATGAATATGTCTCATATATTGAAATCAAGTTTTATGTGATAAAATATTTGCTTTGTTGTGCATTAGAACCACCGTCATATTACAAAATAATTTATTGAAGCATTCAGATACTTCACCAAGTGACAGCAGCAAGCAGCTAGGCTCCTGATTGGTTAACGTGGCCCGAATTGACGCAGAAGTTCACATTTTTCAACTCAGGCGGCAGACGCGAATTTGCGTCAAACGCGTGAATGCACAAAATGCACCATTCGCGCGTAACGCGCAAGACGCTCAATTTTCGGGTTAAGGTCACTATTCGGGTTTCTGAAACATTAGGAATAACCCGTTTACATGCGTGAGCAGAGAGAGTTTCTCCTGTATACATGGAATTGCAATATCCCGATGTAAACAGCAACGCACGGTTAGCGTCTGGAGGTACGGACAACCTTAAGACGCAATATGTGTCATTTCCGATTCTTCTTCCTGTATCCAAAGACAACAACAACAACAGCAGCATGCGGATAATGAATAGTTCGGGGCAGATAGCGATCGCCTTTGTTTGCGCTTTGATGCTGGTAACGTTACTGACCTCGCTCCAAAAGTATGCTGTGCTGCGTCTCGCCCTTTTACTGTCTATGGTCTCGCCATGTTTACTTCCGGTATACTGCACATGGGTTTTTGTATGCGCCGAGAAGATTCTCTACTCAAAAGACCAAGATTCCTTGCGAATAGAACATGCGCAGAACACAAATCACTATGGGGTTATCCCGATACACGTTTACATGACCAAAAATTTGGGTTAGAAAAGGGGTACCCCAGGTATAATTTCCCGGTTTTTAAAATCCGGGATATGAGCATATCCGGGTTTTTGCCAGTGTTTACATGGCCATTCGCGACCGGGTTATTGCTAATATCCCGGTTTTGAACGGGTTATTGGCTGCATGTAAACGCAGCCATTGAAATCACTCGCGCCTGACGCGCTATTCGCGTCCGGTGTGAACGCACCATCTTCTTCAAATGATGGAAGAGGCCTGTGGAGAAGTTGAGGGACAAGGATGGATCCAGCATTCACACCTTTTTTCCCACGATCCATGACTTGTCCTCGAAAATGTGTGTTGATGAAATTCTTTGACCAGATGTAAATGAGAGGCAAGATCTATATTGATTCATAAGTTCATTGATTCAATGATTGCAGTACTGTCAACCCGATCTCACGGCAATTCGTACGAATTCTACGAGGTGGACAAATTCATACGACCTCACTCGTACGAATTAGTACGATTTGGGCTAAATCGTACATATTTTACAAGTCGCCTTCGGCTCCGGCTCAGTTTCATATTCATATTTGTCACGGGGTGACAAATTTCATTCATTTCTCTGGACGGAACTAATGTTCTCTGGGTTTTGCCTCCCGCCGGACCCATAACAAAGGGACACCGGGCTAGTTCCGGGATAGCGCGAGCATTCTCCGACACTGGGGTGATTAGCCAAAGATCGCTAACAGCTGGAGATGGGAGAAGCAAGCCTTGCGATTGGGACACGGGAAGATAAAAAGAGAAAGCATGGATCAAACAGGGCGTTGGTTTCCTTGGGATCGGTGTTTGTTGGAGGAAGAGTGAGTTGTGGTGAAGATGTGGGGCTGTTAAACGGGCATGGCGTGGTGAATGGAGAGACACACAGGCGGATTCAATGGGAAGGAGGTAGCCACGGGACGGAGGAACGTTTGTGAGAGATAGTGAGTAACCTAATTGAATTTTCATCTCCCTCTCTTGCGACAGTGGGACTGTTGATGTAGAAGCCGGGCCAGGAGATGGGTAACGGCCTTATACCTGTGTAATTTTCCACTGAGTGCCGTGTTGAGATGAAGTGATGTGATGCACTGTCTGCTGTTTGAAGTGAGCACCTAAACCCGCTGGATGTCCATGTCTTGCCCTAGTTTTCTATCTCCTCCCGACTGTACAAAGAGAGGCTAACATTGTTGTGTCCCACAGATTTTCGAGTGTGTTTATTCTGACAGCCACTGGGAAGAGAAAATACGTATTTGCATGCCTGCCTGTCTGCTTCACAGTAAAAACTTCCTCTGCTGTAAACTCTGTGTCTGTGACTCCACCAGAGAAGAGGCGTACGTACCCGCATACTCACCAGTCTGCTTGTGGTTTTCAACCTCAAACCTCCAGTCGTAAGCCCCTTTGTTTGCCACTTTGAAGAGAGTTACGTATGTGCATGCTTGCCTGTCTGCTTTGCAGTGAAACTTCCTCTGCTGTAAGCTCCGTGTCTGTGACTTCACCAGAGAAGAGGCGTACGTACCCGCATACTCACCAGTCTGCTTGTGGCGAAGTTTTCAACCTCAAACCTCCAGCCGTAAGCCCCTTTGTTTGCCACTTTGAAGAGGTGTACGTACCCGCATACTCACCTGTCTGCTTTGCAGTGAAACCTCCTCTGCTGTAAACTCTGTGTCTGTGACTCCACCAGAGAAGAGGCGTACGTACCCGCATACTCACCAGTCTGCTTGTGGTTTTCAACCTCAAACCTCCAGCCGTAAGCCCCTTTGTTTGCCACTTTGAAGAGAGTTACGTATGTGCATGCTTGCCTGTCTGCTTTGCAGTGAAACTTCCTCTGCTGTAAGCTCCGTGTCTGTGACTTCACCAGAGAAGAGGCGTACGTACCCGCATACTCACCAGTCTGCTTGTGGCGAAGTTTTCAACCTCAAACCTCCAGCCATAAGCCCCTTTGTTTGCCACTTTGAAGAGGTGTACGTACCCGCATACTCACCTGTCTGCTTTGCAGTGAAACCTCCTCTGCTGTAAACTCTGTGTCTGTGACTCCACCAGAGAAGAGGCGTACGTACCCGCATACTCACCAGTCTGCTTGAAGTTTTCAACCTCAAACCTCCAGCCGTAAGCCCCTTTGTTTGCCACTTTGAAGAGAGTTATGTATGTGCATGCTTGCCTGTCTGCTTTGCAGTAAAACCTCCTCTGCTGTAAACTCTGTGTCTGTGACTTCACCAGAGAAGAGGCGTACGTACCCGCATACTCACCTGTCTGCTTTGCAGTGAAACTTCCTCTGCTGTAAACTGTGTCTGTGACTCCACCAGAGAAGAGGTGTACGTACCCGCATACTCACCAGTCTGCTTGTGGTTTTCAACCTCAAACCTCCAGCCGTAAGCCCCTTTGTTTGCCACTTTGAAGAGAGTTACGTATGTGCATGCTTGCCTGTCTGCTTTGCAGAAAAAAAACTCCTCTGCTGTAAACTCCGTGTCTGTGACTCCACCAGAGAAGAGGTGTACGTACCCGCATACTCACCTGTCTGCTTTGCAGTGAAACCTCCTCTGCTGTAAACTCTGTGTCTGTGACTCCACCAGAGAAGAGGCGTACGTACCCGCATGCTCACCAGTCTGCTTGTGGTTTTCAACCTCAAACCTCCAGCCGTAAGCCCCTTTGTTTGCCACTTTGAAGAGAGTTACGTATGTGCATGCTTGCCTGTCTGCTTTGCAGTGAAACTTCCTCTGCTGTAAGCTCCGTGTCTGTGACTTCACCAGAGAAGAGGCGTACGTCCCCGCATACTCACCAGTCTGCTTGTGGTGAAGTCTTCAACCTCAAACCTCCAGCCATAAGCCCCTTTGTTTGCCACTTTGAAGAGGTGTACGTACCCGCATACTCACCTGTCTGCTTTGCAGTAAAACCTCCTCTGCTGTAAACTCCGTGTCTGTGACTTCACCAGAGAAGAGGCGTACGTACCCGCATACTCACCTGTCTGCTTTGCAGTAAAACCTCCTCTGCTGTAAACTCCGTGTCTGTGACTCCACCAGAGAAGAGGTGTACGTACCCGCATACTCACCTGTCTGCTTTACAGTAAAACCTCCCTGCTGTAAACTCTGTGTCCGTGACTCCACTAGAGAAGAGACGTACGTACCCGCATACTCACCAGTCTGCTTGTGGTGAAGTTCCCAGCCTCAAACCTCCAGTCCGAGGTTCGACCAGGTTCCCGACCACCAGCTTGCACTCCTAGACGATTCTTTTAACTTTTAATAAAAACTGGATTTTAATTGACCCCCATCTGTCTGTCCTCCTTGCTCTGTCCTCCGTCCGACTCCCCAAGGGTGGTCCGGGTCTCAGGGGCGGGTGTAGGTCAGGTTGGCCCGCCCCGACCTGTGACATAAATTTGGCGCAGTCGGCAGGGTTCCACCTCGGGTTGAGTAGACGGGGGCGGAGTAATGGCAGACGAAGAGGTACCAGTGGGTCATCCCAATGTCATGCCCATCTTCATGGGAGCCCCGTGGGCTCAAAAGTATGGGGGACCAGGGTCTGAACTTAGTCTATCGGCATGGAAGACTCAAGTGGAGTACTTGGCGGGCCTTCAAGGGTTAAACGCTGCACAACGGACCCAGTTTATTCTAAATTCGCTGGACGGCGAAGCAAGGAGAGAGGTACAAGCGGCGCCAGAAGCAACTCGAGCCACAGCCCAGGCTATCCTTGACTTCCTAACGGGTCTGTACGGCGACTCCACTCCTGCGGCTGTTCTTCGGACGCAATTCTTCAATTGTAGACAGGGAACTCGACAGACTATACGTGCTTTTGCCCTGCAATTGCGAGAACACTTGTCCCGGCTGGAGAGGAGGCAGGACCATGGGCTTGGAGAAGGGGAGGCTCTCTTAAAGGACCAGTTTCTTCTGGGGTTGCGGGATGGACCGATACGTCAGAGCCTTCGGATACAACTTCGCCGCAATTCAGCTCTGACGTTTGATGAGCTACGTCAGGAAGCTCTGGCCCTTGAACAGGATTATGCTGACTCCTCGGACCCCTCCCACTGTATGGCCACCAGTGCTGCCAGTTGTCCTCCACCTCCTGCCCCACCCGACTGGAAACAGGCCCTAAGAGAAGAATTGAGGAGAGACGTCCGTGAACAGATGGCAGAACTGTCTAAAACCTTCTTAGAGGAATTACGCCGAGAACATTTCCGACTCTTGCCACCTACACGAGAACGAGCCTCCTCCGAAGGTAGTCGACTCCCAGAGCAACGTCCGCCCCGGTCCTCCGCCCCCCGGTTTCAGTGGGACGAACAAGGTCGTCCCATTTGCAATGGCTGTGGCGAACCAGGTCATTACGTCCGGCAATGCAGGGCACGCCGGGGATCGCAGGGGGGGTTTTTAGAGTCTCCGGCCACTGTGGGTCAAGTGGCCGGGACCCCCCTAATTGACCCCTCTCCATTGGCAGCCAGGAATTGTCTAGTCGGGCGTTGCCCTCTTGTGGTGGCTCAAGTCAATGGGACCGAAATCCAATGCCTCCTGGATACCGGGTCCCAGGTCACCTTGTTCTCCGAAAGCCTGTCTCGGGAGTTATTCGGGGTCCAGGGACATTCGGCCACAGATGTCCCCTGGTTAACCCTGCGTGGGGCAAATGGCCTGGAGATTCCGTATGTGGGCTATCTGGTCACGGACCTGGAGGTTCAGGGGACCCTTGTGCCTCAGAAGGGGGTTGTGATTGTGCAGGATACATGTCTGGGAGCTCACCGTGCCCTATTGGGAATGAACGTCATCATGGAATGCTGGGAGGAGTTGTTTAAAGCGAGACCCATGCCGTCGGCCTCGAGAGGGGAAAAACAGGAATGGGATCGGATCAGGGCCGATTGTCGCCGAGTCCGCATGGCCGATGCCCAGCGGGATCGAGAGAGCGTGGGAAGAGTGGGGTGTCGCTACGCACTGTCGGTCCCGGCTCAGAGCGAGGCCATTATCTGGGCCCGTATCCCTGGTCAGCTTCATGGGTCCTCGGAGTGGGTCCTGGTGGAGCCTCATTCGGACTGCCAGACCGTGGAGGTGGCCCGGGGATTGGCGTCTGTTCACCGGGGTCGGGTTGCCGTAAGACTAAGAAACACCAATCCCTATGCTGTGGCCCTTCATCGCCACCAACGTCTAGCGCGAGTCACCCCGGTGAGCCCCGAGCAGGTCCATGAGGAAGGAGAGTTTCAGTTCTGTCAGGTGGGCCCGACGGTGGTGGAGGTGGCCTTGACGCAGGCTGAGACTCCTGCAGGCGGACGGGAAGAAACATTTCCGGCCCACCTAACGGGAGAGTCCTTACGAGGCGACGGGCTGGAAGAAGGGCAGGCAAAGCAACTCCGGGACTTCCTGGTGAGATGGAAGCATCTTTTCTCTGCACATGATGAGGACTATGGGCGGACAGACATTGTAAAGCACCGGATTCCCACTGGGGATGCGCCTCCGAGCCGGGAACGCTACACCGCCCCGTACCTCCGACTCTGTATGCTGAGGTTCGTACCCTCCTTCGAGGGATGCTGGAAAAGGGAGTTATTTGGGAGAGCAGCAGCCCATGGGCAGCACCGATAGTCCTCGTTCGCAAGAAGACTGGGGCGTGGCGATTCTGCGTCGATTATCGGAGGCTGAACCAAGTTACCAAACGAGACGCCTTCCCTCTGCCGCGGGTCGAGGACTCCTTGACTAGTCTTACTCGGGCCGCCTGGTATTCCACCCTAGATCTGGCTAGTGGTTACTGGCAAGTCCAAGTGGAGGAAGGAGACCGGGAGAAGACCGCCTTTACCACCCCTTTTGGCCTCTTTGAGTGGGAACGTATGCCGTTTGGGTTGTGTAACGCTCCCGCGACCTTCCAGCGTCTCATGCAGCGCTGCTTGGGAGCCCAGCTTATGGACACCACGCTTGTCTATTTAGACGACGTTATCGTATACTCTCCCGATTTCGAGTCTCACCTTCAACACCTTGAGCAAGTCTTCCGATCCCTAGAACGTTATGGACTAAAGCTACAGCCAGATAAGTGCCAGTTGCTCAAGAAGGAGGTAAAATTCCTGGGCCATCGAGTCAGTGCGGCGGGGATTGCAGTGGATCCCGAAAAGGTGTCTGCCGTCCAGGAGTGGGCCACGCCAAGAACGGTGAGGCAAGTGAGATCATTCCTGGGATTCGTGGGATACTACCGGCGGTTCATTAAGGACTTCGCCAAGATCGCTAAACCCTTGAACCAGCTGCTTGGAGGCTCGGGACGGACCCGGGCAGGGGGTCCCCTGCCATCTCGTGGAATCCCGCCTGTGAGTGGGCCTTCCAGCAATTAAAACAAGAGCTGCTCCAAGCCCCGATCTTGGCTTACGCCGACTTTTCTCAGCCCTTTACGCTCTATACGGATGCTAGCAATCTGGGATTGGGGGCCGTACTAGCCCAGAGTCAACTGGGAGAAGAGAGGGTTATCGCCTATGCGAGCAGGAGTCTGCACCCAGCTGAACGTAACGATGCTAACTATAGCTCCTTCAAGCTGGAGCTCCTCGCCATGAAGTGGGCCGTTAGCGAGAAGTTCAAGGATTATCTGTGGGGAGCGAAGGTAGTTGTAGTTACGGATAACAACCCGCTGGTCCATCTCCAAACTGCAAAATTGGGGGCGGTCGAGCAGCGATGGGTGGCGCAGCTGGCCAACTACGATTACCATCTGCAGTATCGGCCAGGGAAGGAGCACACCAATGCCGACGTCCTGTCTCGGCTCCCTGAGGGTAGACCCCTCTGTTTGCCACCCAACGTAGTATCGGAGGAGGAACTTATGGTGGGGATCATAGAGGCCCCTGGGCTTCGAGGGGAAGTAGTTCCCTCGAGTTGGGGTTGGGACCCCCTACGGTGGAGGGACCGGCAGGCGGGGGACCCAGCTCTGGCCCAGATGCAAGATTGGCTGCAGCGAGGGACTTGGCCAGAGAGGGTAGAACGACGTAAACAACCTTGGGGGATGCAGCAACTCCTGCGACAGGAGAAGAGACTCTTCCTCAAAGAGGGAGTCGTCTGTCGAACGTTACTCGACCCAGCCCTGGGAGAAGAGGTCTGTCAAATAGTTGTGCCTAGAGATCAAACCCAAGCTCTCCTCCGAGCATATCACAACCACATGGGACATCAAGGGCAGGAGAGAACGATCTCATTGGTACGGAGACACTTTTACTGGCCAGGGATGGAGAAGGCAGTTAAGGTGTTCGTCTCGCAGTGCCCACGTTGCATTCTCTTTAAGTCCCGGAGAGAGGTTCGAGCCCCACTGGCCCCCATTCAAGCTAAAGCCCCATTACATATGGTGGCGATGGACTACCTGACGTTGGGTCGACCTACTGACCTCATTCAGAATATCCTCGTGGTAACGGATCTTTTCACAAAGTTTGCGTGGGCTATCCCCACTAGAGACCAGACCGCAGTCACCACTGCCAACGCCCTCTGGAAGTATGTGTTCCAGCCCTTTGGATGTCCAGAGGTCCTTCACTCAGATCAGGGTCCAAACTTTGAGTCCCGGGTCATCAGGGAGCTGTGCCAACTGTACGGGTGTAAGAAGACCCACATCACGCCGTATCACCCCCAAGGGAACGGAGGGTGCGAACGATTCAATCAGACCCTGTTGGGCCTATTAGGGACGTTGGAGGTAGAGCAACAGGGGAATTGGGTGGTAAATCTCCCGGCCGTAGTTCAAGCTTATAATAACAGCGTGCATAGCACTACTGGATATGCACCAACATACCTGATGTTCGGACGGCACGTACGGTTGCCCACGGACTTGCTGTTGGGATCCAGCCCGGCCGAGGAGGGAACCAGCCTAACGGAATGGGTGAGCAACCATCACCAGCGCCTCCACTTCGCTTATGAACAGGTCTCTGCTCGAATCGAACGAGCTGCCCAGAAGAACAAACGACTATATGATCTCGTGATGGCTCGTGAAGCTCCCCTGCTGCCGGGAGACAGGGTTCTGGTCAAAGACAATCGACGCCAGGGGAAAGGGAAGTTGAGTGACCGTTGGGAGTCTCGGCCTTATGTAGTCCAACGACAACCCCGCCCTGACCAGCCCGTGTATGTCCTTCGCCCCGAAGGGGACTCCGGCCCAGAACGGGTATTGCATCGGAATTTGATCCGCCCTTGCCCCAACTACCCAAGGCTTGTAGACACTATCTCCCCCACTGAAGAGAGAGTCCATCAGACCCCAATGATAGGATGGGCTGTGGTCCCAAGGGGACTGGCCATTGCACCTGAGCCAGCGAATGTTCCCTCACCCCCAAGACGTCCCCAGCGGAATAACCGAGGTCAGCCTCCGGTACGGTACGGCGACTGGGTAGAGGCACCGCGTTCTAGGGACTAGAACGGTTTGGTGGGGGGGTATGTCACGGGGTGACAAATTTCATTCATTTCTCTGGACGGAACTAATGTTCTCTGGGTTTTGCCTCCCGCCGGACCCATAACAAAGGGACACCGGGCTAGTTCCGGGATAGCGCGAGCATTCTCCGACACTGGGGTGATTAGCCAAAGATCGCTAACAGCTGGAGATGGGAGAAGCAAGCCTTGCGATTGGGACACGGGAAGATAAAAAGAGAAAGCATGGATCAAACAGGGCGTTGGTTTCCTTGGGATCGGTGTTTGTTGGAGGAAGAGTGAGTTGTGGTGAAGATGTGGGGCTGTTAAACGGGCATGGCGTGGTGAATGGAGAGACACACAGGCGGATTCAATGGGAAGGAGGTAGCCACGGGACGGAGGAACGTTTGTGAGAGATAGTGAGTAACCTAATTGAATTTTCATCTCCCTCTCTTGCGACAGTGGGACTGTTGATGTAGAAGCCGGGCCAGGAGATGGGTAACGGCCTTATACCTGTGTAATTTTCCACTGAGTGCCGTGTTGAGATGAAGTGATGTGATGCACTGTCTGCTGTTTGAAGTGAGCACCTAAACCCGCTGGATGTCCATGTCTTGCCCTAGTTTTCTATCTCCTCCCGACTGTACAAAGAGAGGCTAACATTGTTGTGTCCCACAGATTTTCGAGTGTGTTTATTCTGACAGCCACTGGGAAGAGAAAATACGTATTTGCATGCCTGCCTGTCTGCTTCACAGTAAAAACTTCCTCTGCTGTAAACTCTGTGTCTGTGACTCCACCAGAGAAGAGGCGTACGTACCCGCATACTCACCAGTCTGCTTGTGGTTTTCAACCTCAAACCTCCAGTCGTAAGCCCCTTTGTTTGCCACTTTGAAGAGAGTTACGTATGTGCATGCTTGCCTGTCTGCTTTGCAGTGAAACTTCCTCTGCTGTAAGCTCCGTGTCTGTGACTTCACCAGAGAAGAGGCGTACGTACCCGCATACTCACCAGTCTGCTTGTGGCGAAGTTTTCAACCTCAAACCTCCAGCCGTAAGCCCCTTTGTTTGCCACTTTGAAGAGGTGTACGTACCCGCATACTCACCTGTCTGCTTTGCAGTGAAACCTCCTCTGCTGTAAACTCTGTGTCTGTGACTCCACCAGAGAAGAGGCGTACGTACCCGCATACTCACCAGTCTGCTTGTGGTTTTCAACCTCAAACCTCCAGCCGTAAGCCCCTTTGTTTGCCACTTTGAAGAGAGTTACGTATGTGCATGCTTGCCTGTCTGCTTTGCAGTGAAACTTCCTCTGCTGTAAGCTCCGTGTCTGTGACTTCACCAGAGAAGAGGCGTACGTACCCGCATACTCACCAGTCTGCTTGTGGCGAAGTTTTCAACCTCAAACCTCCAGCCGTAAGCCCCTTTGTTTGCCACTTTGAAGAGGTGTACGTACCCGCATACTCACCTGTCTGCTTTGCAGTGAAACCTCCTCTGCTGTAAACTCTGTGTCTGTGACTCCACCAGAGAAGAGGCGTACGTACCCGCATACTCACCAGTCTGCTTGAAGTTTTCAACCTCAAACCTCCAGCCGTAAGCCCCTTTGTTTGCCACTTTGAAGAGAGTTACGTATGTGCATGCTTGCCTGTCTGCTTTGCAGTAAAACCTCCTCTGCTGTAAACTCCGTGTCTGTGACTTCACCAGAGAAGAGGCGTACGTACCCGCATACTCACCTGTCTGCTTTGCAGTGAAACTTCCTCTGCTGTAAACTGTGTCTGTGACTCCACCAGAGAAGAGGTGTACGTACCCGCATACTCACCAGTCTGCTTGTGGTTTTCAACCTCAAACCTCCAGCCGTAAGCCCCTTTGTTTGCCACTTTGAAGAGAGTTACGTATGTGCATGCTTGCCTGTCTGCTTTGCAGAAAAAAAACTCCTCTGCTGTAAACTCCGTGTCTGTGACTCCACCAGAGAAGAGGTGTACGTACCCGCATACTCACCTGTCTGCTTTGCAGTGAAACCTCCTCTGCTGTAAACTCTGTGTCTGTGACTCCACCAGAGAAGAGGCGTACGTACCCGCATGCTCACCAGTCTGCTTGTGGTTTTCAACCTCAAACCTCCAGCCGTAAGCCCCTTTGTTTGCCACTTTGAAGAGAGTTACGTATGTGCATGCTTGCCTGTCTGCTTTGCAGTGAAACTTCCTCTGCTGTAAGCTCTGTGTCTGTGACTTCACCAGAGAAGAGGCGTACGTACCCGCATACTCACCAGTCTGCTTGTGGTGAAGTCTTCAACCTCAAACCTCCAGCTGTAAGCCCCTTTGTTTGCCACTTTGAAGAGGTGTACGTACCCGCATACTCACCTGTCTGCTTTGCAGTAAAACCTCCTCTGCTGTAAACTCCGTGTCTGTGACTTCACCAGAGAAGAGGCGTACGTACCCGCATACTCACCTGTCTGCTTTGCAGTAAAACCTCCTCTGCTGTAAACTCCGTGTCTGTGACTCCACCAGAGAAGAGGTGTACGTGCCCGCATACTCACCTGTCTGCTTTACAGTAAAACCTCCCTGCTGTAAACTCTGTGTCCGTGACTCCACTACAGAAGAGACGTACGTACCCGCATACTCACCAGTCTGCTTGTGGTGAAGTTCCCAGCCTCAAACCTCCAGTCCGAGGTTCGACCAGGTTCCCGACCACCAGCTTGCACTCCTAGACGATTCTTTTAACTTTTAATAAAAACTGGATTTTAATTGACCCCCATCTGTCTGTCCTCCTTGCTCTGTCCTCCGTCCGACTCCCCAAGGGTGGTCCGGGTCTCAGGGGCGGGTGTAGGTCAGGTTGGCGTGCCCCGACCTGTGACATATTCATTTCATATTCATATTACCCCGTCACAGGCAATTTTTGTGATTCGCCTTCGACGGCCAGGTATATAAATACATCGTCCTGCCGTTCGGCCTGTCTCTAGCACCCCGTACATTTACGAAGTGCATGGACACGGCGCTCGCCCCCCTGAGAACTCAGAGGCTGCGAATAATGAACTATCTGGACGACTGGCTGATATTGGCACAGTCAGAGACAGAACTGCTATCTCACAGAACAGTGCTTCTCAGTCACCTGGAAAGCTTGGGTCTCACGGTCAACTGGACCAAGAGCTCATTAATGCCCAGTCAGTCAATTTCCTTTTTAGGAATAGAGTTGAATTCTGTGGCTATGACGGCTCGTTTGTCGACACAGCACGCGCGCCGTGTTCGCCACCTAGCCGCGTCCTTCCAGAAGGATAGCTTTCTCCCTTTGAAGACGTTTCAAAGGATGCTGGGCTGTATGGCTTCAGCAGCAGCGGTGCTCTAGCTGGGCCTACTGCGCATGCGCCCGCTCCAGCGCTGGTTGAATGATCGCGCGTCTCGCCGAGCCTGGGTTTCTGGCGGACAGAAAATCAGAGTGACTCAGACCTGCATAGCGGCTCTGCAGCCCTGGCTAGTGGCCGACTGGTACCAGCAGGGAGTGATGATGGGAACCATCTCTTATCGGAAAGTCATTTCGACAGACGCGTCCAACTCGGGTTGGGGTGCGCTGTTTGGAAGCAGACCGGCCTTTGGCCAGTGGTCAGACAGAGAGAAGTGTTTTCACATAAACTGTCTGGAAATGATAGCGGTCGAGAACGTGCTGAATCGCTTGCTCCCATTCATACGGGACCAGCATGTTCTCGTCCGCTCGGACAACATGTCTGTGGTTTCCTATGTAAACCGTCAGGTGATCAGGTTACCGGAGGTGATCAAGAAAATCAGGGAAACGCGCCATTCGGTGCTCCTCATAGCTCCGCACTGGGAGAATCAGAATTGGTTCCCGGAACTAGCACGGCTGTCACAGGCAGCTCCGTGGCCTATTCCGGTGAGGGCAGATCTCCTCTCTCAGGCTCGCGGCTCGATCTGGCATCCCCATCCAGAGCGCTGGTCTCTGCACGCATGGTTAATCAACAGGTACTCGCTGCCCTGCCAGAAAGAGTGATGAACACGATCACATAGTCTAGAGCTCCTTCCACGAGAAAGGTCTACGCGTCTAAATGGTCGGTGTTCTCCAAGTGGTGCACCGACAGAGATCTGGACCCACGGACGTGCGAGGCTGCGCATCTGCTCACTTTCCTACAAGAGCCTATGGATAAGGGGAGGTCCCCATCCACGCTCAAAGTTTATGTGGCGGCGTTCGCGGAATGTGACGGCCAGTCACTGGGAAGAAACGAATAGGTCATCCGCTTCCTTAGGGGAGCTAGAAGGATGAATCCGCCGCGCCCCCCGTCGGTTCCTATGTGGGATCTTTCCTTGGTCCTCGAGGCCCTGAAAGCCTTCCCATTTGAGCCACTAGACTCCGTGGAGTTAAAATACCTGTCACTAAAAAAACGTTTTTCTGACCGCGCTGTCATCAGTCAAACGTGTGGGGGACCTGCACGCACTGTCAAACAGCGCGACGTGTCTTGAGTTCGGGCAGAATGACTCTAAAGTCATCCTCAAACCTAGACATGGCTATGTTCCAAAAGTGATGGGCACTCCTTTCAGAGCGCAAGTCATTTTACTGTCGGCCCTGTCGGCATCAGACAGTGAGACAGACGTGAATCTCCTTTGCCTGGTCAGGGCACTGAGGTTCTACACTACGCGCTCCGCCTCTTTCAGACGTGCAGAGCAGCTGTTTGTTTCGTTTGGTGGGCGCACCAAGGGTCTCGCTGCCGCGAAACAGACTCTAAGCAGATGGATAGTGGACGCTATAGCGGCCGCTTACGCGTCAAAAGGTCTGCAATGCCCTCTGGGCATCAGGGCTCATTCCACTAGAGGCATGGCCTCATCGTGGGCATGGTCCAGCGGGATTTCTATCCACGATATATGTGTAGCGGTGGGCTGGAGCTCCCCGTCTACCTTTGTCAGGTTCTATAACCTAGAAGTCCCCGCCCTGCTGGCTAAACTTCTGTCAGTCTAAGCGAGTTGTGCGTTCTGCCCAGATAAATCATGCTCAGACCACTCTCACGTGACTCAGCTCTCCTGGTTGAGCTGCACTAGCAGGGTATGCTATATGCTTATACAGACCAGTGCTCTGCTCTGTATCCCCTATGTGTGCTTATGTACAAGTGATGGCCACGTAGCTGGCCACCTTATTTTTCCACTTATTGGGTTCCCCAATAACTCATGGGTGGTTGCTTGGCGCGCACGGCATTGACAAAAAGTTCCCGTAGCGTAAGCTAAACTTATGCAATACGAGAGAACCTCTCGTAAGAGAACGTACTCGGTTACTAACGTAACCTCGGTTCTCTCTAGAGAGGGAACGAGTATTGCGTAACCGGCCGTGCTCGCGCTACGAGCGACTTCGCTTCAGTCGATGAAAACCAGGGATTTTCTGCCTACAGCCCCTACTTATGCGTTAAGCCACGCCCATTCTGGCGGGCTATGACGCTATGAAGGCGCGAACATCGTGACGTCACTCGGGGCTCACTGGTAGGCTGCAGCAGATGCCCGCAGGGCAGCCAATGAGCACGCAAGTCTGCCTGCTCTAGCTCTGCTAGCTGCTGCACTGCGTTGACAATGAATACAAAATTAGGATAATTTTTGGCTTCAATATCTCGAGAAGATGATTCTTTCCCGTAGCGTAAGCTAAACTTACGCAATACTCGTTCCCTCTCTAGAGAGAACCGAGGTTACGTTAGTAACCGAGTACGTTATGATGTTAGTATTTATTTTTGATAAATGCATTACTAGAATAAAATGCAGTGCTTCATTATGCAGTAAATACTGAAATGTTTTGCCAAAATAAGAGTGCATTTAGTTTGCTGTGTTAATTGTTTTGAGAGCAGCTACATTCATTTGGAGAAATGTTAAATCAATTGAGAAAAACGTGTGACCAGCCTGATTTCTAAAATACTTAAATGTTCCTTTCACACAAGCTTACCCAAATACCAAACTCATGGATCTTCTGGTCTTATTTGAAAATGCTTAAACACAGCATGACAGAAATTAAGACCTAATAATTAAGACCCTGGCAGTCTTGTATGTTTTGTCACTGTTTAATGTTTTCTTGTTTGTCTTGTGTCTGAGCACATGGCTCTTTCTTTGTGTTGACCATGTGCTCCACTCATCCTGCCTCCATGTTTCCCATTACCACACCCCCGTGTTTAGTCCTTGTCAAGTCCTCATTTGCTTGAATATGTTCACCTGTGCCTCATGTGCTCTGCTCCCTTTTATTGTGCTCCTTTCCTTCATGTTTTTGCTGGTTTGTTTTGTTTCCTATGGTGTGATACTGTTTGTTTGCCTGTGTCTGCAGTTTGTCTATGCTCTAGTAGTGATGGGAAACCAAGGCTTTCTGAAGTGTTTGAGGCTCTCATCAAATTGTGTTAAAAAAACACGTTTCATTACTCGAACCTTTTAACACAATGCACATTGGTGACATCTGGTGGTCAGACTTGTTTTCTCCACCATGGCTAACAAATCACTGCTGAGAAGAAAAAGCATATGACCAAACAAAGCTTTGGAAGTCCATGGGCCTGTTCTTCCTACGTCTGTTCGACTGTATGTTCGACTCGTCGGAGTCGGGCTTTAATAACAGTGCAGGCAAGGCAAGTTACTATTGCGGTTCTTATCCAGATTAGTAATATTATATCAAATTTTAAAAAGGCAGTTGACTGACTAAAATCTCTTAGATGGTGTGTGACTATGTTCCATATCACAAATATGGCCAGGATCTGTACATGACTCAAGAATTTTCAGAGATTTATGCACATTATTTGAACGTGGTAAGGAAAAATATAAATACCAAGCTCACTGTATTACATACACTTATGCTTATCCTAACAGAACTGAATTTTTCCATTAAACAGGTGATTACAGCAGGATCGTGCTTGGAGACAGGTGTTTTATGACCCCAATCCCTGACCCAAACCCCAGACCAGTTACAATGCAGCTCTAGCCAGGACAAGGGCACACAATGAAGTGAACTTTAGCCAACTAAAGTATCTGAAAAGTCTGAGGGTTGCACCTGACAGGGGCCTGTGACATGGCATGGGCCATATTCCACAACATTGCACCATCAGAAAAAATATAAAACATTTCATTAATGTATAATAAAAGACAAGACAAATATGCTTAGTTCTTTGAGTTTTATTTTAATTGTTCTTTGTAAAGAAAAGCCAGTGATCAAGTCATCTTTTGTCTGCAAATAATACATATTGTACTCTGTATGAAATAATATATTAGCACTTACTCTGAAGTTCCTATGAAGCAACTCTATCTCTATAGTGCCAGTTTTTTTTTTTCTTTAAATTGTCAAGTATTTTAAAAATACTCTGTTTTCTAGGGGTAGGGGTAAACCTGTCAAACACATGGCTTATGCATCAAAAATTAAAAGGAAAAGTACAACACTGCCCACCTCTGCATCACTACTTTGTGCAGACTCTTCTGTAGATGTGGACTCCTGCAACTCATATTGCAGTCAGAAATAATAGGTAGGGCCTACTCAAGTGTAAATTAAAGGTGCTATGTGGAACTTTTCTACTAAAATGAATCCTTTTTTTATTGCCTGTGTGTGAAGGGGTTGTAATCACACATTACAATGATCCACTTGTCGAGTTTTGCTATTACCTCTGAAGGCCAATATTCATATTTATATGTGAAGTCTCCGGGTCGGATTTACCGCGAAATCCAGCGGATGTGACGTGCATGCGCGCTCCCGAGCCCCTCTCCTTATATACAGTCTATTGTAGACGGTCAGGGAGTTACGTCCGGTTAAAGGCGCACGTTTTTTGGCTTATATCTCGGTCAATCTTTGATCAATATTCCCAAGACTCTAATCGTTCGTAGTGCTGGACGGGGCCTTTCGAACGAGCCCACCCCCGAGGTCCAACTCGCCCGGCTCCCCGAGTTATAGCCGTTCGAAATAGGGGGTCCCAGCGAACGGCGATCCGATAGGGGGCATCCCCGAGGCCCGCCACTCTAGCGTTCGGGCAAGCGTTCGGGCATTCCTCCCCTGAATTTGAGCTCTCTGGGTCTTTGCGTTCTAGAGATACGAGCGATTTCTTCTGAGATCGTGACGTCACCGCCGTCCGCAATTTTGCAGCGCGCCCGATGGTTTTCTGCTAATATCTCAGCGAAAACACCACCAAAAACTATGGAACTTATATGGTTCTTTTCAGCTCGACTAGATAGTCCCAACGAGCTCGGTGCTCCCCGAATCCGCCTAGTATTTGCCGAGATATTTGCGTAATAGACGGTATTGTCTATGAGTACGAGCACGAGCGCTCTTATAAAAATTGGTTGCAATCTGAAACATCACCGCTAGAGGCCGCTAATTGTTACATAGAGCACCTTTAAGTAAAGTTATTTATGCACTTAAATTTACCTGAGAGGGTTTCTTCACTGTCCTGTGCATTGGGGGAAAAATGGGCATTACAAAGTGTTGTACTTTCGTCCCTTTTGTTGTAATGTTAGAAAAAGTCTTACTGCACATGCTTCAGCCACTTGCTTGGGAACACATAAAAGTTTTGGTGTATTGTTTAAAACTGCACAAAAGAGGAAAACACAATTACATTACAATGAAGTACACTGTGGGGAAATGTGATCAATTACTCATGGCTACATATTTTTTTTACATTAACTATGTAGTTTCACAGTCACACATGTAGACTTTCACAAGTCAAAGCAATTCATTACTAGGTTTAACAGCTGATATGACTGGACAGCCATTTGGATTATAGGCATACTTAATTTAATGCAGCAACAAATTATTTTACAGTGTACTAGGATCATTTAAAGTTCATTTACCAGCAGTGAAGGTGTTGCTGCTCCTGGCTGTGGGTCTGAGGAAGAGCTGAACCCAGGGATGCCCTCCACAAGGTTCACATTTAACCCAATGGCCAGCTCTACTGCCTGGGTATAATGTGGGGGTGCAGGATCACCACCTGTTTGTTTTTCTTTTCTTTTTATTTCTCAGCTTTTTTCTTGGTTGCTTTTATAAACAGGCAAACATTTATTAACAGTGCCTTTTTAAAAGATACTAGTATAAGTAGTACAAATTACTATTATGTAGAATATTCTAGTACTTCACTTTTACTTGTTCATGTTCTAGTAGTGGGTGGTAACTCTGACATTACAATGAACAAAGTTATTAATTATTTAGACATTATTAAAATATAAAAATATATGCGGTAATAAGTGATACAAACATCGAACTACAAACTTAATTTGTCTGCTACTTTTTGCCAGCCCTCTCTCCTGGCTTTTGCACACTTTAAGGTGTTCATTGGCTTTTTAATTAAGTTTTCAAATTCAGCATATCCTTCAAGCAATAACGCTTGCTATGGCAAGCCGTTTTAACATTTAATCATTTTAACCTACTGGTCTTTATTTTCATGTTACTAGTACTTATTTTTTAGATATTAGTATCTATTCCATTAAGTACTAGTACTTATTCATTAGCTCCTAGTGCTTATTCTTTAGGTACTAGTGCCTTTTCTTTAGATACTAGTGCTTATTCTTTAGGTACTAGTGCCTTTTGTTTAGATACTAGTACTTATTCATTAGATACTAGTCCTTATTTATTAGATAGTGCTTATTTATTAGTTACTAGTACTTATTCATTAGATACTAGTGTCTATTAAATATATACTAGTACTTATTCATTAGATACTAGTACTTATATTTCAATAGTGACTAGTAACTATTCTTTTGTTACTAGTAACAAATAATTTTTTTTGCCATTGACTTCTATGGGGATCTGTCATTCAGATATCAACTATTCAGTTCTGACTAGTATGTATTCCAATTGTGACTAGTACATATATATTAGATACTAGTAGTTATTCATTAGGTACTAGTGCCTATTAAATAGATACTAGTTCTTAATCATTAGCTAGTACTTATTCAATAGATACTACTTATTCATTAGATACTAGTGCTTATTCATTAGATACTAGTACTTATTCATTAGATACTAGTACTTATTCATTAGATACTAGTACTTATTCATTAGATACTAGTACAGTGGCGTAGGTTTGATTTTGAAATTGGTGGGGACGGCAGTGGCGTAGCCCTCCCTCTAGGGGGTTCGGGGGCATGCTCCCCGGAAGAAAAATTTTGTACATTTTAAGGTTAAATGCATCAATCTGGTGCACATTGAGAGCTCAAAATTAAGAGCTTCAACCGGCTTCGACCCATGAACTGTGCACATTGAACAAAGAAAAAACATTGACTTGTAGCCTACACTGAAAAAAGTGATTTTGGAGAGTGGTAAATATAATCTGTGGAAACCATATAAAATGTACATGATTATTGCAGCCAGCCAACGAATTCTAAAGTAATGGGTAAATTCTACATATGCTACCCATTCGTCAACAGTAAGAACCATCACATAGAAAAATGCAGTAAAATATACCCCCAAACCGTGAGTTTTTTTCTTTAAATTGCGCATGCGTCAGCCCGCGTTTTTGAGTGAGAGTGGACCGTGGGCGACGCTGGATCCTCTCTCTGGCTGCCATCGAACAGCAGAAGTGAAGGTAAGCTATTTACATGAGTGCTGTATATATATATGAATTATGAGATATTACACTTCACTTGAATTCGGCTTTCGTTTGTTTAACACGCCACTTGAAATTAAAGTTTGAATCTGTCGCTGGCGTCACCATGGCCCGGGACACATCAAGCCGACGGTCGGCCGTTGGGCAACGTGTTCAAAGTTACTATCAGATTTAATGTGATTACCTTGACAAATTGTACATTATTAAACAGATTTAAGACTCAAGTTTCAGTATTTGACCACCATTTTATTCTGAGAAACTTATAGTGACCGTTATGTATTAATTTATTTCAGGAGTTATGCAATAAAAAACAGTCGATGCCTTTAATATGAATTATGCGCGTCATCCGCCTCCCATTTATAAATAATTCTGTTGTCGGAGCCCGATCTCATGAAAGGGCGTATCAATACCACGAATGTTATTTCTCGCGCCATTTATACGCCAAAATCAGTTTTTGCTTTCGCGTGCATATGATACGCACTTTATGGCGTGTAATACTCACGCACCCCCCCTCCCCTCCTCCCCCTAATCCTACCCAAAGGGTTTTCAGTGCGTATAAATGGCACGAGAAATAACATTCGTGGTATTGATATACGCACTTTCATGAGACTGCCTTTGTCGTCATGACAGAGCTCGACATAACAACGCCCCTCAGTGCTTTCAGCTCAAAAATATGCAGATTCGGAGAAATATATTTATAGATTATCATAGGTTTATGTCAGATTTCTGTATAGAGGAATTATATTTATTGAATATACACAAAATGGGCCGATGTAATCATAAGAGCGCTGGATACCAGAGCCCGTCTTAACTTTTTATTAGACATTCTCTGTGGATACTCAGATGTAGTGTGTTTTCAATACACACTGGCAGCCGGGGGGGCGCCGTGTGCACATTATTATACTCAATATATATCACGAAGAAGAGCCACATGACATGTGACACCTGAAACCATCTGACCACAACAAAGTTTCCAAAGATCGCTGAATACATGCAGATATGTTTTGGCCACAATAAAGATGATTGCAACGATTTATGATGTATGTGTGTTCTTCAAGCCAGGCAGATATCTTCATAATAGATTATATTTATAATGTAATGCTAATCGATATAATCTTTATGATAGTGCACTGCAGAATTCTATAAAATACTATATTTTATGTCCGATTTTTTTATCCAAAGCCAAATCAGATCACATAAGGTTATTTAAAACACTTGACTTGCATTATAAAGTAATTTTGGAGCAAAAACATGGTTTTAATCTCATAAATTGTCATGTATTGATGTGTATTTAACATGCTAACCCTCAGAATGCACCTGCCATCTAAGTTAGCTGTTATTTTCAACATGACATCATGACTTTTGCGTAAACATACACGCCACTTTCAAGTCAAGTGGCGTGTTATTTATACGCATTTTGAGCTATCCGCGTGTATGCGTGTATATCAACGCCGTTATGTCCGAGTGATTCCGCGTGTATGTACACGCTGTTATAAATCCGAGCGAAATAAAGCCAAATTTTGATATACATCTGGGGGAGCGATATTTTTCTTCCTAGGATGGTAGGGAAAGACTCATAAATGGTATTAATCAGTGACGGGTAGGTTTAGGGACGGGGTTGGGGTAGTTCATATATTTATATATACAGTAATGTAACGTTAAGTCAACGGCGTTCATAAACACGCTGAAAAGCGATTATGCGTGTTGATAACACGCCAAAAATGGAAATACGAATTGGCGTGTCATACATACGCAGTTTCATGAGATCAGTCTGGTTGTTTTTATGTTTTTGTTAATAGGAATGTTTACTGAAATGTTTCTTTTTTAGTTTACAGTTGATAGCCTACAGTTTCAAGTGTTTCAGTTTGAAGTGAAAACTGATAAAAAATAAATTAGGGATTATAACAGAGTGAATAGCCCGTCGTTAGTATATATATTATAAAATATATATATATATATATATATATATATATATATATTTCGAGCCATAACCAATTTGTTTTGTGTAATTTTTGTTTTTATTTCTGTTGCAGGCAGAGTCTGTGTATGTGGACACTCACTATTTGCCCTCTCTTCAGTTCCTCTTGCCTGTCCTCCACAAGCAGAGACTCACTGATAGACCACTGTTACCAGTTCTAGTGTTGACACATCCACCCACGTCCCCACCACAAGTGTATCCTTTACAGGTATGCAATTTTTCCAAATAAAATAAATCACATTGTCCTTAAAGGTATAGGTAACTAAAGTCCTCAGTGTTGGGAAAATGAACTGGAAATGCAAGTTGTGCAAATTCACAACATCAAAAAGATTGGACCTGCTGAAACACAGCAGACTAATACATGAGCATTTAGGGCGAGTCCACTCCATACCCTGTCTCTATGCAGATTGTCCTTGCACAGTCAAGACATGGGGTGCATTAAGGACACATTTGTCAAGGCATCATTCTCAGTCAACCCAGCCAGGAAACATCATTTCGTTTACATGCATTGTCTGTAATTCATGCTCTTTTGACAATGAGAGGCATTTTTTTGAACATCTTGGTGGCCATCTAAAAAAGTTTGAAACTGTGACATGTGTTTTTTGAGGGTTGTGATTATAAGACCAACAAATATACAACATTCCACAGCCACAAGAGTAGAAAACACAACCCACATTTGTTGGAAGATTTCAAGACTAATGTTCTTTATCAACACCAAAACAACCCGGATGAAGAAAGTGATTTTGTTGAGGATGAAAACGACTGTGGCTTAGTCCTTGAGGAGGATGAGGACTTAAACAAAATTATTACTAAAAGAGTGGGGTTGCTCCTCCTGAAAATGGAGAACATTTTTAATGTCTCAAATTCATGCATTAATGAACTAGTAGAGGAATTTCATTTCCTTACAGCGTCTGCATCTGGCCCCGTCATTAAAGAGATCATTCTGAGTACTTTGAGAAAACATGGCTGTACATTTGAAGACTCAGTGATATCAGAACTGGTCAAAGACCTTTGCCAGCTAAGCCCTGTCTGTGCTGCTTTACGAGTGGATGGGCCTTTCAGCAGTAAGTTCAGGAGAGAGCAATTTAGTAAGGAGCATCTCTCATCGATTGAACCTGTTGAGTACATACTTGATAGTACAGAGAAAAAAATCATTTCAGTATATACCAATCCTCCCATTATAATCTCAACTTGTGAACAACAGCCACATTCAAAACACAATATTACAAAACAAAAAGCCATTTGATGCCTCTTCTGGATACAAATCGTTTAATGATGGATCTTTACTAAGAGAAAACAGCTTTTTATGTGAGGATGAACTTAAACTCCCACTCATATTATATATAGATGACTTTGAGATATGCAACCCTCTGGGAACATCCCGCAAGAAACATAAAGTCACAGCAGTGTACTGGGTGTTCGCAGACATACATGCCACATTGCGATCTACACTGACTTCCATTTACTTATCCATTTTGTGCAAGGCAAATGATGTCAACCAGTATGGCTATGCAAAGGTCTTGGACCCACTCCTCAGAGATTTGAAGTCCTTTGAAGATGAAGGTATTTTTGTTTCAAGTCTGGGCAAAGTGGTCAAGGGCACTGTACTTGCTGTAGTCGCTGACAATCTTGGTGCTCACTCAATAGGTGGCTTTGTTGAAAGCTTTTCAGCTTCACATTTCTGTCGCTTTTGCAATGGAGAACGGTCCCAGATCCAGGAGCATGAAGTAGGAGAAGGACTGTTTCCTCCACGGACTAAGTCCAACTATGCCATGCATGTCAAAGCAGCACTGTCTGATCCAGCAGAAGCTCACCACTGCGGAGTTAAAAGACAGTGCCCCATCTCAGACAGACTCAATAACTTTCATGCTATATCAGGTTATCCCCCTGATGCTTTGCATGATTTGCTCGAAGGAATTGTACCAGTGGAAATATCACTCTGTCTTGATGTGTTAACCCTCTGAGGTCTGAGCTGTTTTGGGGCTCTTTCGGTGTTTTGATATGCCCTGACATTTGTGCTTATTTCAGCTACTTAAAACATACCATTTGCCAACATATAAATTTGCTGTATTCAGCACAAACTCTGCTACAATAATATGTGAGCAAAATTGATGTACTTGTTTGCATTTTATAGAAAAAAAATAATATGCGTGGTTAGTACGTTTTGGAAAAAAAAATGTCACTGCAATAAGGCCATTTAACACATAATGAATAGTTGAAAACAATACTGTTGAGTTACTATTCTTGTAGGCTAGAATTTTTACTTCAAAATGAAGTGAAAATCATTCTGACCACTCTTTCAGAAACATCAATATAACGATTTGAATTTCTTACATCAGTTTTTGGGTCAGCAGTGCTGTATGCGTGGGAGTGTTAATGCCCATGAATATTAATGTGATTTACACCTGGTAAGACTAAAGACACTCCCCCAATGGCTAATGGGCCATCAAGGTGCTTTGAGGCAGCCTGAACAAAGAATGATTCACTGGTGAACAAAAAGTTAAAAAGAACAGCATTTATTCAAAATAGAATTTACGTTCTTTCCTAAGAATGTAAAGACTTAAAGTCATTACTATCACTTAACACATCCTTTCAAAAAAACAAACATAAAAATACCAAACTTGTTTTTTTTATAAAAAAAATATTTTTATTCAAAGAATACTAAAAAAAAAACTACCGCAGGTTTAAAAAACTGTTTGAATAGACTCATGGGCGAATGCGAGTCTACAGAGCTCAGTTGCGGTCCAGTTTTCCGTGCAGGAAGAAATCGCAGTGTCTGCTGATAAGACAATCAAAGAAACTGTATTATTATCATTATCAATCACTAATTACCATGGATTTAAAAAAGACATATTTGTAATTTCACACAAGAATGGGAACTTTTACATTATGACGATGTAAACACAATTAGGCTACATTTCATCTGTAAAATATTACGTCTATGCACTTACTCAGTATTATTCTCGATCGCACTGAGAACTGAACGACACCTGCGTGTCCCTCTGCGAGGTGCTGGAGAAGGAGAACGTGATGCAGCCAATTTCCTAAAAAACAAAACAAAATAACTGTTAGCATACATTATGTATACAACAGAGTTATTGAATATTCTGTACTGAATATGCATCTGTTACTGAATATTCTATATAGGTATTATTGTTTTTTTTGTATTATGTTTTGTTATTGAGTGTTAAAGCTGCCGTGACAATATAATTTCCTGCAAAGGATCAATAAGGTATCAACAACAACAATAACATCTGTTGATGGCCCATATAGAATGCATACTGATAACACAATCAAAGAAACTGTATTATTATTACGCTTATCAATCACTAATTACCATGGATTAATTTCACACAATAATAGGAACTTTTACATTATGACGATGTAAACGATATTACGTCTATGCACTTACTCAGTATTATTCTCGATCGCACTGAGAACTGAACGAGACCTGCGTGTCCCTCTGCGAGGTGCTGGAGAAGGAGAGCATGATGCCACATTCCTAAAAACAAAACAAAATAACTGTTAGCATACATTATGTATACAACAGAGTATCTGTTGATGGCCCATATAGAACGCACGCATTTATTATGTACACTCAATGAACGGATCGTTCGCGATCGACACATCGCTACATTTCAAACATTTACACCTGTATTCACAGTGCATAAGGCAGTAAGCATGATAATTAGTGTCATAGGCTAACTAAAACTGAACATTTGCGAGTATCTATGGCCCATATAGACAGTACGCATTTAGGGATAGGCTACACAATGAACGGATTGTTCGCAAAAAAAGCACATTAGTAAAACACACTGATCTAAAGACAGAGACTTGGACAGTCACACAGCTTTGTGCCATTCCTAAAACATATAGGTTACATACCTGTCATCTCCAAGGTGTTTGATTTTTCACCATGTTCATGTACAGAGACTCACGTGAATGTCAGCTGGACTCATCAGTGCTGGTCCCTGTAAAAACCTTTTTTAGAAAACAAAAAAACAGCTGTGAACATGCTGATATTAGGAGAAACTATTTTAGATTTGTCTGGTTCAAATTATGAAATTTACTAAATACATACATATACTACATATATGAACTCCCAATATATGTTGTGCCTTGTAGTTGTAGGCATATGTAGGGCTGCATGAAATAATAACAATAGCCTGTAGCAGCTAGGCAGCCTATAAATCACTAAAAAGTTCAGTAACACTACATTAGAGAAAACTATATGGATTATCATGTTACTTAAAACGTTTCCATTCGTTACAACGTTATGAGATGAGATTGCTGGAGTAAAACCATAAAGCCTAATGATTGGTTTGTTTTGCTTTTCAAACCCACAGCGCGCGTGACTCAAACTCAGCGCGTGCAAACATTTACTGAATGCGATCGAGCCGGACCAAACTATGAAACGTTATATTATACAGACATCCCAACCTGCAAGAAGTAATTTCAGGGAGGTATCTTGGTGACCCGATTGTTGACGGGGGGGGGGGGGGGGGGGGGGGGGGGGGGGGGGGGGGGGGGGGGGGGGGGTTGACTGGATTGTTGACGGGGGGGGGGGGGACTATACTGCGCGCATACATAGCGAGCGCACAGGAGAGCGCGAGAGACACTCGCAAGGTGTGTTTCCCTTTCTGTCGTGCGTGTGCGCGCGCGCTCTATGTTTGTTATGCGCGCAGTATGTTCTGTCTCGCACGCGCGTTATAGATTCCGGGAGATTTGAACTAATTTGCGGGCATCAGGGAGACGCTATCAATATGCGGGAGACTCCCGGAACTTCCGGGAGATTTGGGATGTCTGTATTATATAACGTTTCATAGTTTTTTGGTCCGGCTCGATCGCATATTCTTACATAATTATACATACCTTCGTGTGAGCAGATATCCACAAACACAATAAACACAAGTCTAAACATAATATTCACAATCATACGAGCCTTCTGTATCGTGCTGTTTAATTATCAAACATATGTTTTTATGTATATACATTTAGCATTAGGCTTCATGTTTTACTCCAATCACATTTCATAACGTACATTTTAGTCTGGCACCAGTTTAACTAGTAGCTACAAGTTTATGCAACAATAACATGCTGCTAACATGCTACTAACAAAGACATGTCTTACCTTATAAATCCTTCTTATAATCAAATTGTGTTCTTCTAACTCGTCTGATGTAAATCCAAGATAAACAGCACAGCACACGTGAAGAGCAGGACTGAAGACTGAAGTCGCGGATTATCTGTTTTGAGGTCGTTAACAGTTTGCGTTCCTCCACATGGCTCATTAGTATGCGAGCAGCTGTTGCGCGCGGGCGTGGTCACATTAACTTTAATGAGGTCAGGCTGGAGAAACTGTACGTCCTTGCTTTCATACGAATTACTTAAACAGAGAATATTTGTTTTTGATATGATTTACATCATTTAAAAATAGAGACTCAAAGTGTTGTAAAGACATATGTTTCATGTCACAGTGACAAGTATTAGCTGAGTTACAGGTCATGTTCTGTCGCGTTTCAGAATGAGCTTTACATTTAGAGAGACGGCAGAACGCGCATCATGTTCATTTTCTTTATTTTACGAAAAACACAACATTTTGTTTTTATTATGAGTGTACACAAACAAAAGAAGACATTTAACAGTTTTGAATGATGTATAACACTTACATGTAAGATCAAAATCAACAGAGTAATTTGAGTCTCTTTTGCACTGATGAGAAAAAAAGTGAGCAGATCACGGCCGCGTGACGGCCGACCCCAGAGGGTTAATCAGAAAGAAATACATCTCTCTTCAGGAGCTCAACCATTCCATACGTTGCTTTCCTTACAAATGGAGTGACAAAACAAACTGTCCACAACCCATTGCCCCGCATTTCAAATTACGAAAAAGTGTAGGAGGTAACGCACACGAAAACTGGTGTTTGTTGAGAATGATGCCACTCATGATTGGTGACAAAGTCCCAGAAGATGAGCCTGCTTGGGAGGTTTTGATGGCCCTTAAAGATGTTGTGGAGCTTGTCATGGCTCCTCTCCACACAGATGAGACAATAGGATACATGCAAAGTAAGATCTCAGAACACCGTTACAGATATTTTGAAGTGTTCCCAGAGGAGAAAGTTCGACCAAAACACCACTTTCTCGAGCATTATCCATGGCTTACAACTGTTTACGGGCCACTGGTACATTTCTGGACTATGCGGTTTGAAGCCAAACATCGATTCTTTAAAAGAATGGTGAGGCAGACTGGGTGTTTTAGAAACATTCTCATGACAATGGCAAGAAAACACCAATCAATGATTGCGTATCATACCAACAATTGCAACAACCAAAGGCCAGCACTGTCAGTGTCCCAGAGGACTCTTGTGGCAGTTGATGTTCTCAAAGATGGCATTAAGGAGTCCTTCGCAAGGAAGTTCCCTGGGGAAGAGTTTGTGAACATGACAAATAAAGCAACCATTTTAGGCACAGACTATAATATTGGCATGACGCTGCCGTTTGGCTCAACAGGAGGCCTACCTGACTTTGGAGAAATCCAGCAAATAATCATTGTCCGTGAAACTCCTGTCTTTGTTCTGAAATTGCTTAGTGGTTGGTATTGTGAACACCTTAGGAGTTTCAAAGTAGAGCCAACAGGAGAGACAGAAATCCTTAAACATTCTGATTTAAAAGAAACATACCCCTTGGCTACATACAATACAGCAGATGGCCGTATGGTGACCCTCTGTGACGAAGAGGCTGAGGCGGTCGGATCCATTTGCAGTAATTTATTGATACAGGTAAGCCAACAAAGGAAAGCAGTCATAAAACTCAAAGGCCCGTGGCAAGGGCGGTAGCAAACTCAAACACAGCACACAGTTTAGGGCAATCCAAAAACGTACATCAAACAGGCAAAGGTCAGGGGCTGGCAGCAAAGGTTCAAAAATGAGTTCAGAGTCCAAGTCAAAATAACAGAGCAATCCGAAAAACAAGCTAGAGACAGAGTGTAGGTAAAACAAGACTTCACAAAATAACAATGAACAGAGCAGTCCAGATAAAGGGGAGCTAAGGGCACACAGGTGATGCTGATGGGGTGATTAATCAGGAGATGATGAGCAGGGAATGATAATGGGAAATGAAGTCCTAAAACGCAGGAGAGAGGGATCTGGTGAAACCAGGAGGGAGGCGTCGTCGAGCGTTCTGTGACAGAGCCCCCCCCCTGCGAGCGGCTCCGGAAGCGAGGACCTGGTCGACGACGGGGTCTACCACGGGGTCTTGGAGCAGGGCGATCTGGATGGTCCCGGTGAAAAGCAGCAGTTAATGTGGGGTCCAGGATATCCTGAGACCTGACCCAGGAGCGCTCCTCGGGACCGTACCCCTCCCAGTCGATAAGGTATTGTAACACCCCGCCGTGACGTCTGGAGTTCAGGATCTCTCGCACCCGGAAAGCCTCCGCACCGTCCACCTCAATGGGGGGAGTCTGAACAGGAGCGGCCTCCTCCCGGCTCTCCTCTCTCCTGGGGGCGACAGCGGGTCTGAAAAGGGACACATGAAATGTGGGTGAGATCTTGTAATGAGCAGGGAGAGCCAAACGAAAAGAAACTGGTGTAATCTGACGGAGAATCTTGAATGGCCCGACGAAACGAGGAGACAGTTTCCTGCTCGGGAGCTTGAGACGGAGATCTCGCGCAGAGAGCCACACCCACTGACCGGGTCGATAGCTGGGACCCCCACGCCTCCTCCGATCCGCCTGATGCTGATAACGGCGGACGGCGCGCTGCAATTGAACGTGAGCAGCATCCCAGGTGGCCTCACTGCGCCGGAGCCATGCATCTACTGCTGGGAGGTCGGATGGCTCCCCGGCCCACGGGAAGAGGGGAGGCTGGAAACCTAGAACACATTTAAAAGGCGTTAGACCAGTGGCAGGTTTTAACAGGGAATTCTGGGCATACTCCGCCCAGGCCAGAAAGCGACTCCAGTCCTGCTGATTCTGGTGGCAGTACGTTCTCAGAAATCGAATCAAATCTTGGTTTAGACGTTCAACCTGCCCGTTGGCCTGAGGATGGTAACCAGACGTTAGACTGACATTGATATTGAGTTTAGCGCACAACTCTCTCCAGACACGGGAGGTAAACTGGGGACCGCGGTCAGTGACAATGTCTTCGGGCAAACCAAAGAGACGGAACACCTGATTGAGAAGAGCCTCGGCTGTCTGTAAGGCTGTGGGCAGGCCGGTCAGGGGTATGAAACGGCAGGATTTAGAGAAACGATCCACCACGGAGAGGATAGTGGTAAATCCCTGTGAGGGAGGCAGATCCGTAACAAAATCCACAGCGATGTGCGACCATGGACGCTGTGGTACTGGCAGAGGTTGTAACAGTCCAGCTGGCTTGAGATGGGAGGATTTTACAGTGTTACAAACTGAGCATTGACGAACAAATTTTATGACATCAGACTGGAGTGAAACCCACCAAAAGCGATTGGTAACTAACTGTATGGTAGCCGCGATACCTGGATGACCCGCGCTGGGGGTGCAGTGAACCCACTGAAGCACACGATGGCGGAGCCCGGGTGGAACGAAGAGACGGCCGGCAGGACATTCAGGTGGAGCGGGATGACTACTTAGAGACGCGGTGATCTCAGAGATGATGTCCCATTGAACAGGCGCCACAATTAGTGTAGTGGGAATAATGGGTTCAGGTTTAGATTCCTCACAAGGACCGTCAAACTGGCGGGACAGGGCGTCAGCTTTGCCGTTCTGGGAGCCTGGCCTGTAGGTGATCTTAAAATCGAATCTTGAAAAGAACAGAGACCAGCGAGCCTGGCGAGCATTCAGACGCTTAGCTGACCTAATGTACTCGAGATTCCTGTGATCAGTGAGTACTGTGAAAGGCTGACGAGCTCCCTCCAGCCAGTGCCTCCACTCCTCAAAGGCGGCCTTCATGGCCAAGAGTTCGCGATCCCCCACGTCATAGTTGCGCTCTGCGGAGTTAAGCTTGCGAGAGTAGAAGGCGCATGGGAACATTTTCGCTGGATTCCCATCCCGCTGAGACAGGACCGCCCCCACTCCTGTGTTAGATGCATCCACTTCAATGATAAACTCCCTCTCAGGATCCGGGTGACGAAGGATGGGAGCAGAAGTGAATCTCTCCTTGAGCTGAGCAAAGGCCGCAGTACAATCCGCTGTCCACTTAAAATATTTTCCCTTTCCTCGAAGCAGAGATGTGAGAGGGGCTACAATTACACTGAAATTGCGGATGAATCTGCGGTAAAAGTTCGCAAAGCCCAAAAAGCGCTGCAGCTCCTTAACAGAGGAAGGTTGCGGCCAATTCACCACGGCGCTGACCTTGCTGTCATCCATAAGAACTCCGTCCGCACTGATGATATAGCCCAGAAAGGAGATACGTGTCTGGTGAAACTCACACTTGGAGAGCTTGGCATATAGCTGGTTGTCGATCAGGCGCTTGAGGACAGCACGAACATCCTGGACATGTTCTTCAAGGGAATCAGAATAAATCAAAATATCATCAATGTAGACAATAACTCTCTGATGTAACATGTCCCGGAAAACATCATTTACAAAAGCTTGAAAAACGGAAGGACTGTTAGAAAGGCCGAACGGCATTACCCGATATTCGTAGTGCCCGGATGTAGTTGAAAACGCCGTTTTCCACTCATCACCACTCCGTATGCGAATCAAGTTGTATGCGTTCCTTAAGTCCAGCTTTGTAAAGTAGCGGGCAGTGCGGAGCATCTCCAGGGCTGCTGGGACTAGCGGAAGAGGATAGCGGTATTTGACTGTTACCTCATTAAGACCACGATAGTCAATACACGGCCGAAGACCCCCATCCTTCTTTTTAACGAAAAAGAATCCAGCGGAAGCCGGAGATGTAGAGGTGGTAATAAAACCTTTGGCCAGCTGTTCGTCAATGTACGCTCTCATGGTCTCTGTTTCAGGTTGTGACAGCGGGTAAACTCTTCCGCGTGGAGGTACGGCCCCAGGCAAAAGCTCAATAGCACAGTCGCCAGCACGGTGAGCGGGAAGGTGAGAAGCTTCAGTCTCGCTGAAGGCCAGGGCTAGATCGTGGTATTCGGAGGGAATTTCCAGAAAATCCACTCCCTTGAGAGCCGCGCTGTGGAGTTCAGTACCTCGGACAGCAGCCGCGCAGTTGATCTGACAGAATTCGGACCACCTGGAGATTCTCCCGTTAGACCAGGAAATTTGGGGATTGTGTTTCACTAGCCAAGGAAGCCCCAAGATTACAGGATGCATAGGTGAGTGAATCGTGAAGAATTGGATAGTCTCCGAATGCTGTGTCCCGAAGCTGAGCGTGAGGGGTTGCGTGGTGTATTGCACCTCTCCAGACCCCAGGGGGCGTCCATCCAGCGCTTCCACGGTCACACCAGACTCACATGCGAGGAGAGAAACACGATGAGTTTTGGCAAATGCAAGGTCGATAAAATTTCCAGCAGCTCCAGAATCAATCAAGGCTCTTATGTTTAAAGTCTGTCCGTTAAATTTCAAAGAACTGTCCACAGAGCATAATTTAGAAGAGTGATTAAAACTCACCGCAGCAGAATTCTTGAGCGCTGGATTAACCGGACAGGTGGCCCTCAGATGACCCGCCTCACCGCAATACATGCAGAGATGATTACGGCGTCTCCTCTCCCGCTCCGCTGTAGAGAGGCGTGTGTAACCAATCTGCATGGGCTCTGACTCCGCGTTGGGGAAGGCACACTCGAAGAGACTGGATCTGATGGGTGTGCGTCGGGCGCGAATCAGGTTGTCGAGGCGGATGGCGAGTTCCATAATTTGGTTCAAAGATTTACCGTCGTCGCGGCATGCCAGCTCTCCCTGGAGGTCCGGGCTAAGTCCCTTGCGATACAGGAGCTTTAAAGGTTCCTCCTCCCATCCAGCTTGGGCTGCAAGGGTCCGAAACGAGAGTGTGTAGTCCGCTGCGGTAGAATTCCCCTGGCGTAACGTGAGCAGCAACTCTCCCGGATCCTTTCCTCCGCAGTATGTTCGAAAACCTCTCTAAATTGGGCTAGAAACTCAGTATAAGAGGGGAAAGAGAGCTGACCTCCATACCAGAGTGCAGTAGCCCACTCCAAAGCCCGGCCGGTGAGTAGAGAACACATGAAGGAAACGCGGCTCTCATCAGTGGAGAAGGACTGAGTCTGCTGGTCGAAATACAAACTGCACTGCAACAAAAATCCCTTACAGGTAGAGGGTGAGCCATCAAATTTCTCAGGAAGGGATAACTTGGGCTGGTTTGAATTGTTACTCACGGCAGGTGGAGCAGGTGCAGCTGGACTCAGAGGTTGGTTATCAGCCGCGCTCGGCGGGGATAGCGCTCGGACTGATCTCACGAGTTCATCGGTGAGATTTGTCAATTTTACTAACTGTTGCTGATGGGCGGCCAGCACACTTGCTTGAGTGGATACCTCGGAGGCCAGTCGATGGAAATCTGCTGGATCCTGTTGTGGTGAAGTCTTCTGTGACGAAGAGGCTGAGGCGGTCGGATCCATTTGCAGTAATTTATTGATACAGGTAAGCCAACAAAGGAAAGCAGTCATAAAACTCAAAGGCCCGTGGCAAGTGCGGTAGCAAACTCAAACACAGCACACAGTTTAGGGCAATCCAAAAACGTACATCAAACAGGCAAATGTCAGGGGCTGGCAGCAAAGGTTCAAAAATGAGTTCAGAGTCCAAGTCAAAATAACAGAGCAATCCGAAAAACAAGCTAGAGACAGAGTGTAGGTAAAACAAGACTTCACAAAATAACAATGAACAGAGCAGTCCAGATAAAGGGGAGCTAAGGGCACACAGGTGATGCTGATGGGGTGATTAATCAGGAGATGATGAGCAGGGAATGATAATGGGAAATGAAGTCCTAAAACGCAGGAGAGAGGGATCTGGTGAAACCAGGAGGAGGCGTCGTTGAGCGTTCTGTGACACCCTTAAACACTTCATTTGCACATCAGAGTAAGTGTAATGGGTTGATTTTATTTATGTTGTCATATCAAATATGTGTGCACTTTTCAAGTAGATATTGAAGCAATTACTTAACAGCTGTATGGCCAGGAATCCTGTCCTAGTTATTTATTGTAATGTTTATTTAAAGGATTAGTTCACTTTTTAAAAAACTTTTGCTGATAATTTACTCACCCCCATGTCATCCAAGATGTCCATGTCTTTCTTTCTTCAGTCGAAAAGAAATTAATGATTTTGATGAAAACATTCCAGGATTTTTCTCCATATAACGGACTTCAATAGTAGCCAAAACGGTTCAAGGTCCAAATGAGTTTCAGTGCAGCTTCAAATGACTTTAAATGATACCAGACGATGAATAAGGGTCTTATCTA
This sequence comes from Chrosomus eos, assembly GCA_036326025.1. Taxonomy (NCBI): domain Eukaryota; kingdom Metazoa; phylum Chordata; class Actinopteri; order Cypriniformes; family Leuciscidae; genus Chrosomus; species Chrosomus eos. The sequence goes on from CM070831.1 coordinate 31,960,778, forward strand.
GCGAAACGATGCGCCATTTCGAAAATGAATAAAAACAGTTTAAGTTTTATAAGCACAAATGCTCGCCTTGTTCTGTCCTTAGATAAACGTTTGTGATTCTCCTGTTCGAACTCGTTCATCAAAATGAACAAATCTTTTTTCGAGTCATTTTATTCATTCAACGAACGAAATGAATCGAAAAAACATTTGTTCAATTTATCAGCATGTAAAGACTTTAGGCGGGTCTAATCCCTGGGGAATTTGCATATCATAATTAATAATTGGTAATTAATAATTATTCATACATGTTTGGATTAGATCAGTCTTACATGTTAATACATCTCCCTCTAAGGGAGAATCTGTCATTTTACCTGTAGGTATACATGTGAAATCCTTTCATTTTAACCACAAGTTGATTGCAGTTAATTACACAGACCACGTCTTACAAAGCAGGCAAAATTAATTTAGCTCAATTGTCAGAATAATATTGTGGGGTTTTCCCAATATTATCTTACTTTATAGGATTGCAGGAAACGCAATTCTCTGGCCAGAAGAATTGGGCTTCCTGCCCCATAATAAGTACTCTTTAAAATATTAATTATTGAAATAATTAATTAATTCGTAAAGCTTGTAGCATAAGATCTTTGGCACTTAAGGGATTTGAGAATGAGCAAAGAGATTGAATCAATCAGTCAAGTGAATATGATGATTTAATAAGGCTTATACATTTACTACATTTACACGGGAGATATATGTATTTACAAACACTTAGCAGTACACAAATAATAAGACAATGAACGAGTGAGTGTGTGAGATATAGAGATAGGGATAACTTACACGCGTGAGAGCGAGTAAGAGAGAGAGAAAGGGAGTTACATTCACCTAGACAGACAACCCTCCGAAACAACACAAAACACATTCTTAATGCTCTGAAAACAGGGTAACCTAATTTTACTTGCATGTGGAATGGTTCTCTCAGGTGTTGCTGTGTTCCTTGATCGGTTTGCCTGGTCTAGCCGCGTTTTGGACGGCAGATCTTTTGTTCTCCGTGCGCGTGCGTGAGCTGAATCCTTGGTTCCGTGGATAGTCACGTGATGCGGCGCGAGTCTTTGAACAGCGGTTGGAAGTCTTTGAGTTAACCCTCTGAGCCCGACGGCATCGTCGACGACGCCACACATCAGCTCCGAGAAATTATGATATAACTCGCTGACAGTTTTATCGATTTTCTTACCGTTTTTTCCAGCAGAAAGCTAAGGAGCTAGCCATCACGGGGGTGTCTTTGGTGTCTTTCTAGCCTTTACAGAAGGTTTTCTATCCAGCCTGGAACTTGTGCATACTTTCGGAGTTTTTCAGCAATAAATCCAAACGTTTATATCCAACTTTGATACACTTGAAGTCCATAATTAGTAAATATTCCGTCATATTTGCCGCTAGCTCGATGCTAGCTGCCATTTTGGATATCACGTGATGGTTTTTGACCAATTACAGGCTGATCCGTCGTAAACATTGGGTGCGTCTTTTGTCATGACGCACGCACGAGCCAAGTGGAGAGAGAGAGAGAGAGAGAGAGAGAGAGATAGAGAGACACGCAGGTTTCACAGAGAATCACAGAGAAATGGATCTAAATCGAGCGCTGAATGATGGATTTCCAGGAGAACAGAGGTTTTTGACAGATGAGGAACTAGATTACCAGGATAGACCCAGCTGAAGTGCCATTTATTTATTTACTGTAAAAAAGCATTATAGAAGTATAAATGTAGTATAAAAGTATAAAAAGTACAGAATAAATAACATAATAAATAAAATATAAATGCAAAGCCTGTGATGTGGCCCTCTTTGTGATTGCTGATAGGAACTGTTTTGAGGCTTGGCACCAGTGAATTTCATGAACGCCTGGACTTCTTTTGGAAAAATGTAAATAGTTTTGGTTCTGTACAAGTTATAATGTTTATTCCTGTGCTCCAGGACTCCAAAGACATGAACAAACTGTTTTCCAGAGGAAATTTGCTTAGCTTTTATTTATTTGTGTGTGATTTCCATAAATATTTGAGTGATTCAATTTCCGATTTATTTTTTCATTTGTCTTTATGGTCCCATAACTTATTTTACATTCAGGTGACATCAATGTAACACAAATATGCTGAAAGTTCAATTTGTCCTGAAAAAAAAGAGGGTGTGTCAATTGTCTGTGCACAAAAGGGTTGATGTTTTACAAGCTTTTTTAGTTAATAACACCAGACGGAAAATTTATTGTAAAAATACCCTTAGGTCTCTGAGGGTTAACATTACCAACGGAAAATAGTTCGACTGAGTCCGTTTCACTTTGTGGAAGTGAACAGAGTCGACTACGAAAACAAAACTTTGACTAACAGGAACGAAAAATCTCCGAAGGGAGATCCCAGAGAAGCGCGTGGGCATCTCTCAGTACGACGCGTCACGTGGTTACGTGCGCATGCTTCTTCTTCAGAGAGAGAGAGCGTTTGTTGCAGTGTCCCTTGTAGTTGGATTTGCTGAAGAGATATGTCACGCGGGGTTCTTTTCACTCGTCGATCGGAATTAAACCCGGGGACTTATCTTAAGACTTAAAAACACAAACTAAACTAGAACACATAAAAGAAAGGCGAAAAAGCTCGCCAGGAGGCGAGACGTTACATCATGACACGCGGACATGGACGTAAGAGAGTGTTTAAACTGGTGTTCAGTCCTTTTGAAGCCCTGACTTTTCCGCCTTCTTTTGGAAGAGGGTCCAATCAGGAGCTTTCTCTTTGGAGGGAGGTTTTATGGCCCATTGTGTTCTAACCAGGCATTTGACTCCCTAATTTCATTGGGTGGTTAAGGGAAGAATCTTCACAATTTTTATAATACTAGTGTGTCACCAAGTTTAGCAAAATGTAATGTCAATTAACAAATGGGGAACGAAGATTGGAGTTTATCAAGACCAAACTTGCCAAAAACGGATTTGGTTAAACAGTTTGCAAAGTTTAAGACCTTATACCATTAGTTTCCCAACACATAGATCAAACCCCTAAAAGACAAATCGTAAGATGAGATTAGATACATTGTTCGTACAATTCAAAAGGGGAAGTATAATAGAATATATATGAATGCAGAATTCATTTCTCCTTCGTTAGAATTCTAGGGAATACGCAGTTACATGTAAAAATACATAATGGTAAACTCAGTTATTTCAATGTAACATGAACAAACAAACACATAAAACACATTGAATATTTCTGTTTAAAATGTCTTTTAAAAAGAGAAGTTTCTTTTCTCTGTAACATTCACTTCCTGTGGCACATTCCACATTCCTGGGGGGGATGTGTGTTTGGTGGAATGTGTGTGCGTGTGTGTGTGTTAATTTTGAGTCCTGGGGGGAGGACGCTGGTTTGGAAGCTTCCCGGCCTTTGAAGGCTCTTAGGATTTTAGTTATCCAGAATATATTTAATTATTCAGATTCACCCTAAATACGCTACATATTTCCCCCTTTTCGTCGGATGATGTCCCCGTGTGTTGGACATCATATGACGACAAATCATCACCATTGGCGGATGGCAGGTGAATCATGATGATTGGGTAGGAGGTGCTGTTAGGCTGAGGCTGAGGGCTCAGCTTGATAAAGTTCGATGCAGCCTCCAGCGTGGTACCCTCTTCCTGAGGGTCCCGTGGGCTTGGCTGTAGATGTTCGCATCTCGTTGAGCCTCCTGTGCAGGATGACTGTCGAGTGTCAGGGTGTGATTGATAGATGTACCCTGTGTAGGATCGGCTGCAGTCCAGGATTGCACAGCAGGTGAAGCAGTTAAGGCGGGCAGTTGAGACAAAGCTCGGAAGGCTGTGTTGATAGAAACAATGTCAATTAGCTGGGATCCCCCTTTGGCAAACCACAATTCCCTTTCTGGAGTTAGGGTGAGAGTGTGGTTCTTGAAGAAGGATGGGGCTTTTGGTACTTGGATGCGCTGCTCTGGCTGAGCAAGGTGACACAGATCACTTACAATCTCTGCTTGGGTCTCGGTGACTTGAGTGCGAGGCTTGGCTTTAGCAGGGCAGCTTGTGCCACTGATCTGCAGCCCGCAGGTTCCGTCAGGGTTGTCTCTGAGGAAAGATTTGTTAGGGCAGGGATAGTAAATGTCTTTGGTCAATGTGCACATGTGTGGATTCGAAGCTGGGGACAGCTTGGTGTCGCTGTCATGCAAGGCAATCACGTACGGCATGCGGATCTTGATGTGAGTGCTGCCTCTCAAAATCTGACATGGACAATGTTCTTGAGCCGGTGGATTCGGCTTGACTGTGATGGGTAAGTTCAGGGGAACGTCCCATTTTCTCTGCTTGTGGTGATGCAGAGTGGGATGGCACTACCCATGAGAGTAGGCAAGGTGTATTTTTAAAGAGTCAGTTGGCGTGGTGATGGCGGACGCCAGCACGGTTTGCATGAGGCCTAAGGGTATCAGGTGCGGTGGGATTCTACCCATGGCGAGGCTGTCGATGGAGGAGTTCACCCCCCTCTAGCAGGTTTGTCATCAGGGCTGTTACCAGCTGAGTTCGAGCAAAGTCATTCTGGAGGGCAGTAAACAGCTGTTTCATGGAGTTCACTGTCGGGGTCGGCAGAACGCTGTGAGTGTTGAAAGTTACCACAGTTCCCTTTAGTGTCTTGTCGATGGTCTGCAGGGATGCACTCTGTTGTGAGTGGCTCTGTTCTCTGTGGAATCTCAGTCTGAATTTTGGCTGCATGCCGTCCGACGTTGGCGAGGTTTACTGCATTCATGCCGGACATACAAGTGTTAAACAGAGTTCTGACGGCAGTGCGGCGGCGGTTGTGGCCACCTGGCTCCGCTAGCGTGACAGTCATTTTCTCAAGTTGGTCGAGCATGTGTTCGACATTGGCCTCATTGTGCGTGAGGGCCTCCTCTGTCCGGTGGCACCTACCCAGCTGTATTGTGTCGTTACGCCGGGGTAGTGCGTTCTGTAGGCGTTGCGAGGATCAGGTGGCACAGACCTGAGTGCGGGTCCGGCAGAAAAGGGAGTCCTGGTTGTTCCCTTAGGACGATGCTTGGTGCCGGACCTGGTGAGATGTCCGATTGTGGCTGTCCTCTGGTTGGCTGGAGGCACCGCATCATCCTGGTAAAAGTGAAAGGGAGAGAGGAGAGTGAAAGGGAGGAAAAATTTCAGCGAGTGTCGTCCTTGGTTGGCTAGGACAGTCTTTTCGCTTTGAGGACGCCGGTATGCCACTTGCTTCTGTGTCTTGCAAGTGTCTCTGGTGCTGCGGTGTGCAGCACACGGTGCATCATGGGCATAGGGCATACATTGGCATTATCCCCCTTTTGCATTGTGGCACCACAAGCTGTGGCGCGGTGATGGCCACAGGTGCAGAACGCTAAATGTTTGTCTAGTGCACGTGGCATGTGCTTGTTGACTTAGGTTGTCTGGGGCACCGGCTGTCGGTGGGTGCAGACGGCGTTCGTGGGTGGTAGGAGGGGTATGAGAGGTGGTTTCTCATAGTGTCCGCTGTTTTGTCATCAGTCTTTGGTAAGCTGGAAGGTAAAGGTCAGGTGAAGCAGGGCTCTGTGACATTTTTGTCTTGTGGTGAGAGCCTAATGCATGACCCTAAAAGTTCAGAACCATGGTTTAATTGGTTCGCTAGGTATGTAGCATAAACATAGGTGTTTCACATGTAGCTAGCTAGTGAAGTGTGTCTTGTATCTTATGCTAGCTAGTGAAGTGTGTCTTGTATCTTATCTTAGCTGTGGATGTTAGGAGGCTAAGAGGTATGTGGTTCCGAGATTATTCCATGGAAAGGGCATAGCCGAGATGAAATAAATGCCTTAAGATGGTTCTTATGACTAAATTATTTCTCTGGACTTAACTAGTGGTTCACTACGGCTTGACGAAGTGAATGATGGGGGAAAAAGGACAGCTTTCCTATTCAAATTATGCTTATCATCAATCCTCTGGACTATAGTTGTGCCCTAGTAAATTGTTGAAGTTACTTGTGTTGCAGGGTCACAAAAATGAGTACACTTGTTGAAAATAAAACAAAATCACAAATAAAGGTGTCTCTGTTTCCTTTCTGGGCCCTATGGGAAATGGAACCACATTTGAACAAGAGAGGAAATAAAATAAATTTTAAATCATATCGATGACCGAAAGTAAAGGGAATAGCTGAGTGCTATTAATATCAAGGTCAAAGAATAAAATAAAATAAAAATTAAAGAGCCAAAAGCAAAAAAAAATTAAAATTAAAAGCAAGAAACAAAGTGATCAAAACAACGGGAATGATCTGAAGGCGAGAATAATCAGTGGCATTAGTGACTAAACTTTGGATTTGCCTGGGCCAACACTTTATAGTGGGTTATAACGGTTGCTTGTTCGAGGCCACATCGTGTGTGTCCCATCAAAGGATTAGTCACCTGCCGATGAAGATTCCTATTGCTATATGCATTCTTCTCTAGCTACACAGTTTACATGTAGTTTACTTAAGTTTAATTAACGGGGTATCTTCAAAGTTAGCAAGACGGTTAGCAAGGGCTATGCCTCAACTAGTGAAGGTGAACTTTAGCTAAGACGAATTGCAAACACGGACTGTGAATAATTAGGAACCCTAACTGGTGTTAAGGAAAGTATTTTAGAATACTGTGCACTGTGTAAACACAAGCGGTGATTAAGGGTTCAAGTAAATTATGCTAACTGCTAATTGTAGAAGTTATTATTTAGCTTAGCCTAAGCTGGATGGATGTTAGGTTAGGTTAGCGTAGCGTAAGCTGGAAGGATGCTAGGTTAGCTTAGCGTAGCGTAAGCTAGCTGGATGCTATGTTAGTTTAGCTTAGCGTGAGCTGGAAGGATGCTAGGTTAGCGTAGCCACCTAGGCTGGTTTGTTTACAAAGTGACATCACAAGTTAGCACTTCCTGTGACAAGTCGTTGTCATGGAAACTAGAGCATGTCAGACAATTCAAACAGTCCCTAAAGGCTGTCTGTACGTTTTACATGAATTATGCATGTTTAAACGGGTTAACAGGGTGCAACTTTATTTTAAGTCTTTCTAGGACTCGGTGTTACATGAAGTAAAATGCAGATGTGTTTTGGCATTAGCTAATTTTACTCATGGAACTCTTCTCTTTATTTTAAGCAACTTATTCTATTTGTTTACAGAGTAAGGAAATAGATTTGCTGGGAGTCAAAGCTTGTCTAAGCATATATAGTTACGTCCCTCTTGTGCACTACTGCTGACTTTTCAGCGATTTAAAACAGTTTTGATCACTAGGTAGCTCTCTGTTTGTAGATGCAGCTAAAGTTTAGGTGAATTGCATCAATCAAACAATAATTTGTAAGGCCTTTACATTTGTAGAAAGGGGAGCGTCGCCCAGATCTACCTAGATATAACTTTGTCCTGAGCTTTCTTTGTTAGACACAGGTTTAGTCATACTGCAATTTGGATTTCTTTTAAGCAAAGCAGAATAAACATCGGTACAGTTTACAGGCTGCTGAGATGAGGTTTCTTCATCAAACAGACTTACGCTTTACTGCTTAACATGCTAATTTTAGTTGGAAATCTAAGGCTATTTTACTTAAAGTAGAGATGTCAATTTCAGCAATCGTTTATCTGCATTTAGACAAGCCAGCGATCAAAAATGCGTACTGCACATTGTGTTTTAGTTGGATCGTAACGATTAAATGCACGCCCATAGGTTAACTGTAGTTTAAAGCTCAGGTGGTTTCACTCAACTCTGACGTCGCAGTGACGTATGCCCTATTTGGAGCTAGCGTTTCCTGTACCCTTCATTGTCATAGAAACTAATGTTTAGCAGTGTCATTTCAACCAGCATGTTGCAAATGCTTGGTTCGAAAGAGTCGTGCATAGTCTGTTGGCAGGTGAGGCTTACACGTCCATTCAAGATTTTCTTTAAGTCAGTAAAATTCGAATTTTACGAATGCAGAGTCTTGCAACTCTTTGAGCAGACATTTTCATCTACTTTTAAAAGTTCTATGTTCTATGCTGATCAGGGACCCTTTTAGCAGAGTCTTGCACTGTGTTCGTGCAGTGTCTTCTGGTTTTGCAGTTCAAAGTCAGTGGGGTTTTAGGAATTCTTTCTGAGGAGGCCTTTTGTGTTAGAGGCCTTCTGCATTAGGTCACGCATCGTTGAGTAAGCACTGCGTGGTCTTTGGCGAGCTGGAAGGTGCAGGGTAGCGAACTGGAACTTTGACTTGGTGCTGAGGCTGTGTACCCCTGGATGGCTGCTGGAGTTCTTGGGAACTCTGACCTTGGAGTCTGGCTCTGGTGACCAGTGTGACTGGAGGGGGCAGGGTTCTTGAACTTTGGGCCCCGACGGTCAGGTTTTGGAAGTCTAATAAAGCTCATAGCATTCTAGCAGGTCTTTTGCCCATCAGAAAGGGGTACGTGTCCATTTGTGAGATGTACCCCGAGTGGGTAGGCCTCAAAAGGACCAATTGTCAGGTAAGTGGGAGCTCTCTGTTCGAGCCGGAGGTCGTTCTGGCTGTACGACTGCACGTTCAGCTCGCACATTTGGGGTATACGAGTTCGATCTTCGCTCTTAGCTTTAGCACTGAGTCTTTCAAAGAGTTGAGCTGACATTAAAGTGAGGTCTGAGCCGGTGACTTTCCCGTGTTTCAAGGCTCACCTCATTGTCTAGAGTGATGGGTAGGTAGAGTTTCCGGGCCCACCCCCTTTTGATCAGTTCTTTTGGGGTTTCGGTCCCAGCTGTGGGAAACTGTGCGGTCTCACTCAGGCTGTGCAGCTGTCAGCTGTGGTGGCTGTGTGCTGCTGTCACTTTGTGATGTGACAGTTTGCTCTGTGTCTGTGGCTGACGAGCAGTGTTCTGTGTGCCTGTAGGTCTTACGCTCAGGTATAGGATGTAAAGCTCGTACCTCTTGAATTTTTGGAAAGTCTTTTGTGAAGAAGCTTTTAAGCGACTTCAGGGTCTCGGCTGTCTCAGACGTGGCGGCATTGTGTTTGTCTGATGCGTGCTCAGACTTGGGCTTACCAGTGTCTCTTTCTTTGGGTTCAGTCTCTGCTGAACGAGCTTGTGGCTGGTAGCACGGGCCTCTTGCAAGTTTTTTTCTTTTTCAGGCCGTGGCTTTCGAGTCTCTTTAAGTTCGGCCTCTGCTCTTTGCAAAGGGGCTTCACTTTTGTCGGAGTTTCTCGTTGGGTTCCTCTCTGGTTCTTTTCTCTGACTGTTCTCTGCGGTCTGTGTGTTGAAGATCAGACAGGGCAGGTTGAAGTCTTTTCACTTCCTTCTGTAGCTCGGGGTCGTTGTCATCCTCGGCTTGCATCCTTAGCGTTGCAACTTCGTGCTCCAGGGCTATGCGGCTCCTTTCATGGAGACGTGCTGGTGCGATGAGCTGGCAAGCGAGGTTTTGGACGTGTCTGGCCGGTCTTTGTCGTGGGAGCTTTGGCTTGGTTTGTGCGCCATCAGCTTGTCCACGTCGCTCTTGGCTTTGAAGCTCTGAGTCACTGGCGACCTTGGGCAGGAATGGAGGTGTCATGAATCTCAGCCATGTGTCCAGGTTGTCCCAGCGGTTGTGGGACTGTAGGACCGGAACATACTGGTTTCGACTGTGGGCGAGAGGAACACAACACACACAGAGAGACCAAGCAAGTTGTTCTACGTTTAACGAGCTATAATACGGGCTATGCCGCGTATGCAAATTGTGGTTAACTGATGCAGACAGTTAAATCATTCTGTGGGACAATTTGGTTAGGTCATCATGGGCCTGAATAAAATTTTAACAGGGCGGTAGCTTAGGGGTCACCTGTTGATGCTAGCGGCTTGTTGTCTAATTATTATTCAGCGTTCCTTGTTGTCTCAGATAGGTTCTGTCTTCTAGGTGAACTGAAAAGAACAGAGCACGACAGAAAAGAGCAGTGGCAAGATAGCAGAGTTTGAAGTAACATGCAACCATCCAAGATGGGAAGGTCTGTAATGAAATGGCGTTAAGAGTACACAGGAAGTGTTACAGGGGAAGAGGAGGCCTAAGCCTGCGGTTTGTGGCTCGGAGAGGAGGAGGGAGCCAAACACTTCAATAACCGGGGGAATCTCTAGATTCTGTAGCAAATATTAAGTGGATAGGTTTAATACCTTTGTCTAGTTTGCCTGGGGTGGAATGAGGTCATTTGGGTTGGAGTCAGCATCGTGGTTGGTCTTTCTGTCGTCCCCAAACGCTTGACAGCAGTGTCCCGGGCCTTTCGTGTATCTGTACCAATGTGCTCCCTCTCACGCAACCTGACTTTGAATCACAACCGGCAGTGCCAAATTGGTGATGTCGTGTTGCGGGCCGCACTAACGGAGAGATACAGGAAAGTCCGAGACTCGCGCTCAGTCAGTGCTGGTGACGCAGGTCAGATGAACCAGCGTGCTGGACTCCAAGCAGGGATGACTGTCAAATCACCACAGCTCTTTAGTGGTTTCTACATGTAAATACAGAACAGTGTGAAGCTTAACAGTGAATGAAAGCTTTCTTGTTTAAACTGAATTGAGTAATTATGTACGTAGAAAATAGAAGCAAAGGTTTTCCTAAATAATGGTAAAAAGGAAATTATGAAAATGATGTTAATTATCAAAATAACTAAACCCAAAAAAAAAAAATTTCCTAAAAAAAAAAATTTTTTTTTTATTAAATTCCTTTTATTATTATTACTTTTACTATTAATAAAAATTAATAATTAAAAGTAATAAAGTAGGATGGACCCCGGGAGAAGACAGGCAGTAGTGGCGCGTTTGGGCCACAAAGGGGTTTGGGTCACTTCCTCCTAGTGGTCAACCTGGCTGACCGAGAACTTGATTTGAATTGCATTCAAACTGGTTTAAATACACTTCAAATCGAGCGTATGCAGAGATGTTAAGTAACTTCTAGAATTGTTGTCATAACATATCAAATCAAAATTATTAAAAATAATTTGAGACCGGAAATATAGACGTAAAGCCATAAAACTCTTCCCCACAGGGAAGGAGACTTAATTCACATTAATCTTGAAATTTGTTTGTTTCAAATCAAATTTGAATAAGTGTAGGAAATTTAAGGTTTGCATTATGTATGATGAGGATAATATCCAACATAAAATCAACTGAGAGAACGCCACTTCAAAGCAGAAAGAGTAGAAATAAAAGATGAGCTGACTTAGCAGGGGAGGGCCACAAGGGGGCCGCACTACTAAGTGTACATCAGGGACTGTTAATACTTACTTTTGATTTTTTTTTTTTTTTTTTTTTTTATTCAAATGTGGTTTGAACTAAATTCAAAATAAGTGTACACAGTCAGGAGTGAAAAATGATGTTAGTAACACTGGAACTTGCACATGCATTGAAAGTTGGAAACACAATTTCAGGAATTCACTGGAAAAATCTGAAATTGTGATGAGAGAAAATGTTTAGGAAAGGATGACCTTGTTACTAGTGTCCACACGATGGCGACATTTCGCTCATGCAGGATGAAGTCAGGGGGCGGTGCGAGAACTGTCAAGCACTTAGCCTAAGGGTTGCCCTCTAGTGTTTGTCAGCGGAACAACAACCGGCCTGCTTCCATGTGTGATTCAAATTTGAGCGTGCAGACGCTTTGCTTTCTGTAGCGATCACACTTATCAAAACTAAATCTCAGCGGATTTTTGATGCTATGTTTTAACAAACACGACTTGCAGAAATTTTTTTTCTGCGCTATGTAGGAGAAAACAGGAATTATACGTCTGTCGGTTGGATCCAAATACATTTATCAAATAGCATTTAATGATTAAAATGTTTTGGAGGTTTTGGATACTATATTTCACTAAACAGCGTGGCAAGATTTTTTCCTACACACACACATAGGGTTCACAGGAATTAGGCATCTGTTTTTCGCTTCCCACAAATAATTAGCACTATGATTCATACGTGTTCGCTTATAAATTTCAAACCTCGGCGGGTTTTTCCTTTTTCGACACGTGTGCACGGAAGGATTTCTTCGCTTCCCCACATTAATATAGATAACAGGAATTATACGTCTGTCATTCGAATCCAAATAACATTTATCAAATAGCATTTAATGATTAAAATGTTTTGGAGGTTTTGGTGCTATATTTCACTAAACAGCGTGGCAAGATTTTTTCCTACACACACACATAGGGTTCACAGGAATTAGGCATCTGTTTTTCGCTTCCCACAAATAATTAGCACTATGATTCATACGTGTTCGCTTATAAATTTCAAACCTCGGCGGGTTTTTCTTTTTTCGACACGTGTGCACGGAAGGATTTCTTCGCTTCCCCACATTAATAGGAATTATACGGACAACAGGAATTATACGTCTGTCATTCGAATCCAAATAACATTTATCAAATAGCATTTAATGATTAAAATGTTTTAAGGTTTTGGATTTTTCTGTGCTATATTCTAACAAACACGTCTGGCAGGGCTTCTGCGCTGCGCATAAATAACAGGAATTATTCGTCTGTTTTTTCGACTCCCATAACATATTATCAAATAGCACTTATGATTAGATATGCTTTAGGTTTTACAATTGAGTAGCTACGTCAATTTTTAACCAGGAGTTTACCGTTAATCTAACGATTTAATATAAGGCCTTTTTAAGAATAGTGAAAGAGCATCGTTTCACTAAATCTTGTCTTCACCCTGACAGAAGAACATCGTTCGGACAGGGGAGTTTAATATTAAAAATGTCGTCGTTCAAAAGAGGTTTCTTCGTCTTTTATAGGACAAATTTAATACTGTGAAACTATGAAAACTGCAGTTTACTTCTTAGTTTCACTGGACTGAAATGGCTTTTTGCCTTTAATCAGTCACGGTGAGTTCGCAATGCGTTCGCTCAACCGAGGTGCACGTACACTATTAAATCACAATATAGACAGATTGAAAACTGATCTCTTTTGCTCAAAAACAAGTTTAAAGTGTGCCTAGCATATTTCTCCACCATTCTGTAAAGACTTTAGGCGGGTCTAATCCCTGGGGAATTTGCATATCGTAATTAATAATTATTCATACATGTTTGGATTAGATCAGTCTTACATGTTAATAAATCTCCCTCTAAGGGAGAATCTGTCATTTTACCTGTAGGTATACATGTGAAATCCTTTCATTTTAACCACAAGTTGATTGCAGTTAATTACACAGACCACGTCTTACAAAGCAGGCAAAATTAATTTAGCTCAATTGTCAGAATAATATTGTGGGGTTTTCCCAATATTATCTTACTTTATAGGATTGCAGGAAACGCAATTCTCTGGCCAGAAGAATTGGGCTTCCTGCCCCATAATAAGTACTCTTTAAAATATTAATTATTGAAATAATTAATTAATTCGTAAAGCTTGTAGCATAAGATCTTTGGCACTTAAGGGATTTGAGAATGAGCAAAGAGATTGAATCAATCAGTCAAGTGAATATGATGATTTAATAAGGCACGTCTACTTATACATTTACTACATTTACACGGGAGATATATGTATTTACAAACACTTAGCAGTACACAAACAATAAGACAATGAACGAGTGAGTGTGTGAGATATAGAGATAGGGATAACTTACACGCGTGAGAGCGAGTAAGAGAGAGAGAAAGGGAGTTACATTCACCTAGACAGACAACCCCTCCGAAACAACACAAAACACATTCTTAATGCTCTGAAAACAGGGTAACCTAATTTTACTTGCATGTGGAATGGTTCTCTCAGGTGTTGCTGTGTTCCTTGATCGGTTTGCCTGGTCTAGCCGCATTTTGGACGGCAGATCTTTTGTTCTCCGTGCGCGTGCGTGAGCTGAATCCTTGGTTCCGTGGATAGTCACGTGATGCGGCGCGAGTCTTTGAACAGCGGTTGGAAGTCTTTGAGTTATCATTACCAACGGAAAATAGTTCGACTGAGTCCGTTTCACTTTGTGGAAGTGAACAGAGTCGACTACGAAAACAAAACTTTGACTAACAGGAACGAAAAATCTCCGAAGGGAGATCCCAGAGAAGCGCGTGGGCATCTCTCAGTACGACGCGTCACGTGGTTACGTGCGCGTGCTTCTTCTTCAGAGAGAGAGAGCGTTTGTTGCAGTGTCCCTTGTAGTTGGATTTGCTGAAGAGATATGTCACGCGGGGTTCTTTTCACTCGTCGATCGGAATTAAACCCGGGGACTTATCTTAAGACTTAAAAACACAAACTAAACTAGAACACATAAAAGAAAGGCGAAAAAGCTCGCCAGGAGGCGAGACGTTACATCATGACACGCGGACATGGACGTAAGAGAGTGTTTAAACTGGTGTTCAGTCCTTTTGAAGCCCTGACTTTTCCGCCTTCTTTTGGAAGAGGGTCCAATCAGGAGCTTTCTCTTTGGAGGGAGGTTTTATGGCCCATTGTGTTCTAACCAGGCATTTGACTCCCTAATTTCATTGGGTGGTTAAGGGAAGAATCTTCACAATTTTTATAATACTAGTGTGTCACCAAGTTTAGCAAAATGTAATGTCAATTAACAAATGGGGAACGAAGATTGGAGTTTATCAAGACCAAACTTGCCAAAAACGGATTTGGTTAAACAGTTTGCAAAGTTTAAGACCTTATACCATTAGTTTCCCAACACATAGATCAAACCCCTAAAAGACAAATCGTAAGATGAGATTAGATACATTGTTCGTACAATTCAAAAGGGGAAGTATAATAGAATATATATGAATGCAGAATTCATTTCTCCTTCGTTAGAATTCTAGGGAATACGCAGTTACATGTAAAAATACATAATGGTAAACTCAGTTATTTCAATGTAACATGAACAAACAAACACATAAAACACATTGAATATTTCTGTTTAAAATGTCTTTTAAAAAGAGAAGTTTCTTTTCTCTGTAACATTCACTTCCTGTGGCACATTCCACATTCCTGGGGGGGATGTGTGTTTGGTGGAATGTGTGTGCGTGTGTGTGTGTTAATTTTGAGTCCTGGGGGGAGGACGCTGGTTTGGAAGCTTCCCGGCCTTTGAAGGCTCTTAGGATTTTAGTTATCCAGAATATATTTAATTATTCAGATTCACCCTAAATACGCTACAAGCATTTGTGCTAATAGTACTTAAACTGTTTTATTTATTTTCGAAATGGCGCTTCGTTTCGCTAGATAAGACCCTTATTCATCGTCTGGTATGGTTTAAAGTCATTTGAAGCTGCACTGAAACTCATTTGGACCTTGAACCGTTTTGGCTACTATTGAAGTCCATTATATGGAGAAAAATCCTGGAATGTTTTCATCAAAATCATTCATTTCTTTTCGACTGAAGAAAGAAAGACATGGACATCTTGGATGACATGGGGGTGAGTAAATTATCAGCAAAAGTTTTTTTAAAAAGTGAACTAATCCTTTAACAGGGACGATTGCCACAGAAAATGGGAAAATGTGATGCATACTCTCCTTTCTTCTCCTCCTTTCCTCATCTACCTCTTCTTAAAATAATAATGACAATCAAAGATTATTTATTGAAATTTCCACTGAACTAAATATCTGTTTATTGCTTTGGCAGAAGAATATTGAAGCAAACCTATGCAAGCAAGCTCATCAACTATTAATAACCTGTCTCAATTTCTTTTCTTTCTCTGTCTCTACAGCTGAGGAAACACACACCAAACAACAATGGCGGTCCATTTAAGAGTCATTTTAGAAGAACACAACATTCAAAAGCTGACACTTCCAACAGGAATTCCAAATACAGTGGAAGATCTTGTTTCCATAGTTACTGAAACTTTTCAATTGCATGGTGAAATTGCACTACTATACCTAGACAAACACTTTGACAATGAGTTTTTCAGTGTCACATCAACTGCGGACTTGTATGACAAGGCCACTGTTAAAGTGATCCTAAAAGAGCCAACGATAACCCTTGACCTACACCCAGTACTTGAATCATCTACATTGAGTTCAGTGAGCACCTATCCTGCAAGTACTACTGAAATGGACATCTGCCCTGCAGATCATGATGCATCCTCAGAGGTGTCAAACTACGCATCGTCAAGTTCCAGTGACACCATTATTCTCCCTGATTCATGTCGCTCTGCTGCATGGCCAGTGCCATTCCAAGTACCGGAGTTTTCCCGAGACATAGAACTCATCCTCGCAGAGGCAAACAACTCATATGATGCCACTGGAAGACACTTCATGGATGCCAGTGTAAAATCAGCAATAATGCAAGAGCTTGCAAAAGTATTTTTTTCTTACACTGCTTACCCAACCAATGAGCAAATCCTCTCAGTGGCTGAAGCCTTGGTTTCTAAGTTTCCGGTCTTAGGGAGCCGGGATCATTTGCAGGCTTATATGGCTGGCAGCAGCGCATAAAAAACAAGATGCACAATTACCGTGCCAAGCTAAGATCTCGAAAATATTCTTACCCGGAAATTGAAATCAACACCTTAAAAAGGAAGCATCCAGGTGATGCAGTGCCTTCGAAAAATATAAAAAAGCCCAAAAAAGCAGAGGTTAATTACCTCCTTCCGCACCCTACTGGTGAAAGCCAAGAGACTCTGGAGAAAGAGAGGCTTGAATTAATTTGTGAAATTACAAAGAAAAACAATGCAAAGATAATTGCAGATAAAATGAATAAAACCTTCTTTTGCCGAAGAGTTGAAGTGGTCAGCCTCAGCCCCTCTGTGGGTGTGTTTAAAGAAAGGTGGCCAGCATTATTCACTGAGGCTCAGGTGAGAATGTCTTGTTTACTTCCTACTAGGATACATTCATGTGATTACTATGAGAGCTGGTCTTTAATTTAAAATGTCATTTTTGGTCCTTTTACTTCCTAGATCAAGGAGGAGTTTAGACGCATCACAACAGTTTCCTTGGAGGAGACATTCATGCGGAAGCTTGATGAGTACACACCAGGTCTTTTGCGGCTAATGCGTGCCAAAGGAGGAGAAGCTGGTTGCAAGATGCGTCCTCTGCTGGACACTTTAAATGACGTATGTTATTTTTTTTTTTCACAAATATGTAATTATTGATATGAGTGAATTAAAAGTAAAGTAATTTGTAAAAAATTGCTTTGTTGTGCGCAAAGTTGAGCTCCTTACCAACTTAAACCTTTTAACATCAATGTGTGAATTCGGTCTTACCCTTACGAAAAATACGTTGATTCAAGTGTTCTATTGGTATACTTCGTTCAGGCATAGTTAGTTCAGGCAAGAATTTTAAAAAGTAAGTAAATTCTATAGTAGTACTCAATTCAACCGTGTAGAAATGAAAGCGTAAATATCAACATTATAAAATTAAGTAAATTTACTCAACTTTTCTGATACTGGTGTTTCAATCATGCACTGGGCCTTGAATAATTAATGAGGTTGATTTTTCACTGTTTTCCAGCTGTATTTACTCTGTTTTATCATTGCGTTTGTTGTTAGGATTAGTAACTTGCCATTTTGTGACATTTGGAGTTTATTTTCTACTTACTAACGATCCATCAAATGTTACCGTCATTGTGTATTGTCTACCAAGTATTGAGGTCTCTGCATTCACACATGTAGCCTACCTTCTGAAATGAAGGTGAGGTGCCACACACTATATCTATATTGCAGTGATTACTTAGATGTTTCTAAGAAAATCATATACTTTAATAGTGTAGTATAATTCAATGTTGTATTATTCAAGTGAAATGTATTCCAAAGAAAAACATATAGTATAAAACTAGTAAACTAGTACTTTACTGAGAGTACACTAAAAGAAAACTTGCAAGTATACTTGCAGTATAGAACTATTAAACTAGTAGTTTACTGAGAGTGTACTTTCGTAAACTAAACATTTTCTACAAGTATTAAAATAGTAAACTACTAGTATAGCCTTAAGTATACTTAAGTATACTTCATAAAATTAACTTGAAGTATATTTCTTTTTCGTAGGGGTATCCATCCATTTTCTTTACTGCTTTGTCCGATCGGGTCACACGATTTTTGAGCCAACCCAGCATTTATCAGGCGAAGGGGCAGGGTTCACTCGGTTCGCCAGTCTGTTGCAGGGCCGGAATTTGGTCTTAGTATATGTAAATCACTCCCCACTCCGCTAACAGTCTTATCACTAAATTGTATCTACCTACAGACACAGAACATTGAGAAAAAAATAGATGCTGTTGTCTGCTGCCTTATTAACTACCTCGGTGAAAGACAAGAAAATCTTTTCCATGACTGCCAGGTATGTCATATTCATAACAGATTTTTGATTAACTCAAGGGATCCTCCTCTCCTCTCGTATCCACCTTCTCCTTATGCCTTCCACTCCCCCTCTGCTCTCCTTTTAGATAAACTGAAATATATTGAAACAGCATTAAATAAAATAAAAATTTGTATGCTTTTTGTTTGTTTCTTTTTAATATGTAGGAATGTGAGGACTACACAGACAAAACGATGAAGGTGATTGTGAAGCACAATGTCATGGCTGAGAAGGATCCATCAGATTTGTCTATTGTGATCGAGGGAAACCAAGTGATGGAAGGATGTGGAAGCCGAACAAAGGCATGCATACTGCTGATGGGACTCATTTATGCAATCAACATCGCATATCCAAAGGAGCTGAAGAACACGTTTGAAGCTTTTCAAAAACTTTTTTTGGAAATTGACGGGGCAAACCTACTGAAAAAGGTCCACAGCCTCAAAAATAAGCTCATGCAGTAGACACACATTTCCCCTATTGTTCGAAGAGGATCTTTTGTCTGGACATACTTTTAAAGGCCATGTTGCAGGTTAAACACCACTGTCGATTAATGGGTACATAAAGCAGTTAAGATATGTATATAAAGTTAGAAATGTCTCCAAAATGGTGTTAAAGTCCAGTTTTTGTAGTTTTTGGTTAGTGACGGTTATTTTTTACGCGACTCGGCGATGACGTCACATGAGGTAGACGCAGGCTGCAGGCAGAGGCAGAGGCGCGCTTCAGAATCGGTTCATCTACAGTTCTCATGGTTCACAGCCGAGGAGATCGATGTTCTCGTCAGGGCTGTAACACTCGTGTTTAAAAAGTTTTCCTTATAATAATGTATCGTTTGCAAAAAGTAAAATGCATCTGTGTAGATGAGAGAATCATTTACAGTGGATGCACGTTGTTCACTCTGTATTATGGCCAAGCATGCGCGCTTAAAATAGCATCTGAATGTACGCGCAACGCCCCAGACTTTAGACTATAGGTTAGGGTAACCAACAGTCCTGTTTTCCCAGGACATGTTCTGTTTTCACGTCCTGTTTTAGCTGTTTTTTTTTAATTATGAAAATGTCCTGGTTTTCAAAAAACTTCTGGGAAAGATCAGCTCTAAAACAATGGGCAAACAAGGAGGATGAGGATTGAGGAAGAAAAATATGATAAAGAGGAAGAAAAAAAATATACATTTTGTTAGTTCGTTTTTGTAAGTTTGTGAGAGCTATTTTTGTTAAATTTGGAGGTATTGCTTTTAGTTATTTCTTATTTATATATTTATTTTTCGAATACAGATGAGACATTATTTCATTCATTCAAACCTGTAATAATTATAGATTAATTTTTCTAATACAGAAGAGACATTATTTAATTCATTCAAACCTGTAATAAAACAGGCTTTGAGAAGCCTATCTGAATTTGTGTCTTGTAATAAAACCATTTTCTATCCATACAGAGGAGGCATAGGCTACTTTAAATATACTAAAAATAATAAGGCATCATTGAGTAAATTTCGAGTATAATTTGAGTATCTGTTTGCTCGGCCGAGTGTCCTGCTTTTACCTCTATCTCCGGTGAAAATGTTGTTTGCAAACGTAGCTGACGACGAGTAGGCTGGTCATGTCTTCAGTGTGATGAGTATGTTCATGGTTTATGTTTACTTTACCTTTTTATTTTTTACACGGAGTCCTTTGAACAACAGCTATAGGTGACAGGAGATGTGTTGCATACACAATAAACATGCATCAGATATGTTTCCAACATACTTGCAGAGTTTAAAACTTAAGAATCTTTCCTACTTATCCCTAGGCAATACCGGTACACTGCGTCCAGGGAGGCTATACTCTGGGCTTATGGGGTTTTAGGCAGGAGTATAAAGAAGCCTCTCGTGTGGTTTCAACCATCAGACAACAATTCCAAAGTTGTGACCAGACCTATCAGGGCTTTCAATTGCCTCGTTTGGATGAAAATGAATAAAAATAATAATTCCTTATTCTGTTGTGATCGCCCAATTGCCCTCAAAATGTTATAAAGTACACAGAACACATGGATTTTTATAAGAAAAAAACAGTTTATTGGCATTGCTTGTAATGGTTACTAAACATTTACTGAACAAGGACAAAGATTACTGAACAAAGACACAGGTTGCAAGTAAACAAATCTATATAAAAAAAAAGCCCACTAATGAAGGGCTAGACCTGAAATGTTTGCACATTGTTTCTTTTGCCTGCAATAGTGTGGTCCAGAGCCATAGAGAGAGAGTTACGACACTCCCATAGACCGCCATAGGAACTCTGGAATGCGGAAGTAACGCGTGTCGTGGAGCAGCCAATAGTTCCAAACATTGATAGTTCCACCATTGAACCCCATTCATTTTCAGTGCTTCCGAAGTACGCTCGCTGGTAAATTAATGAAATTACTGTATTTTTTTTTTTACTTTTACACACATTAGCCGACCTCTCGTGAATCTAGTCAGTATATTTTATGTGGCCAGTTTTAGTTAATGCTTATTGGAAGATAATGGGTTAATTGCAGCTAGCTATAGCTTACATGACCAACTCTTCATTTAAGTTAACTAACTTATGGTAACCTGAAGTATATACATACATAACCCTAACCCATTTAAATAAATGAATTTGTGAGTGTGTGTGTGTGTGAATATATTATGTGAATGGGTTAAGGTTAGTTATGTGTGATTCAAATATACATGTGTACTGTACATCGTATACATGTATTTGTGTGTGTTTTCTGATATGGTTTAGTCTATGATTAGTGTAGGACGAAGGGGTACATTAGCCATACTGAAATGAATCCCATTAACAGTTATGGATCATGTTTAGGAACATACCGGTAGTTAATTCACTCATTAACTATCTCTCCGGTTTCAAGTTTATATTTACCGAACATTACTGCAAATTTTTACATGCACACTTATATTTTATGTTGGTTGTAATTCTGAACGGACCGCCTCTCCAGACCTCTTTGCGTGATCACAAAGGTATAGGCTAATGGCTGAATCGGAATTTATAAGCAAGATCACGGGAATCAATAGCCTAAGAAAAAAAGTAATGATTTTGTGCAAAGTAAAACCAAAGCACCGAAACCACCACTAAATGAGATGACAGGTACAGAAGGAAAGAAGATAACTAACAACTAAAATAAATAGGGCTAGGTAGAGTCTGATGGCCTCCTCCTCAGGAACCTGTTTGAAGGATTTGGCGATGGGGGCGGCCGGGTGCATCAGGACAAACTGGCGCTAACCTCTCGAAGAGCTGCAGGTGAATTGGTGTAGCTTTCCTGAAGGGCCTTCATTAATGATGTTGCATAACCTGCAGACATAATAATAATACTGTATAAAGATCATTGCCACTAATGGAAAGTTTGAAAACACATGAAATGGTCCTGCATATGAATTATAGCAAACATAAACAGTAAACAGAATGTTATGAGATTGCCAGGGAGATTACAGTACAGTGGACCCTGATATGCGCTACTAAATGAATACATAAAAGAAATCCAGAACATATTCGATGATTTGAATGTTACTTTTAAATGTTTACACCAATACTAGTGCTAATACATGTGGTAAAGTTACATAAACTCTATGAGGTAGTGAATTTACTGAGAGGTAGCTAAACTCTGAAGTGAGAAGTGGATAAACTGTTTCTGACATAATTTCAGCGGTGGGTAAACTGCGTTTAGCCTCCACTACAGCCCTGACGACACGGTCACGGTCAAATGTGAAAGAGAACCGTAGCAGTCTAACACAAAACGCAAACACACGATTGCGAAAGCCTCTTGATGATCATTACCACTGGTCCAAACACTAGCCATGAAGCTTTCATAACGACATGGGCATTTAGTTCAGGGCAATTTTGTTTTGGCTCAAATTCGTGAATCACGAAAAATGCTCTTCTAATGTCAGAGTGATCGTGCTTGTAGTGGAGGCTGTGTCAAAGGGAACACGGTAGCTATACAAAATACAGACAGAGCTAGCTAACACGCAGCTTGTAAACATTAACGTTAGCATGATGAACTTACCGTGGCAATATCTCGCTTGCGGCAGACGGTGTCTCTCGGCCTCGGGACAGGGCAAGCAGAGAGGTTTGCATTCACAGACGGCACGGCGGTAGGAAGTAACTTAGCCATCCTCTCACTCTTTAAACCAAGTGAGACCTTCTTGGCATCCCCTGAGTGGTAATCCTCCTCTTTGAAATGCGCGCTGCATATTCTCGAGTAACTGCGGCGACAGAGCTAACGTTAACTTAGCTGAAAAATCTGCTCGCCTAATCTTGACAAACTGCACCCAGCTTCGGAAGATCTATCTATCTATCTATCTATCTATCTCGATATATTTACTTATATCTGACACTGTCACTCTTTCACTAGCTAACGTTAGCTACTACTCGCGGGCTTTCGTCTGTTGTCCAACAGCGTACCTCATGTGACGTCATCCAATGCATTGTGGGAGAAATTAGAATCCTCGCTAGCTGTTAGCCAAATGCTAACAAATCACCTACTTTCCCGTATTATATTTCTTTTTTGTAATCCCCTACAACATCAAATACAATGGATAACTGTTTAAATGTTTATTACCAACTAGAAAACTGCCAGAAAAGAAAAAAAAAAACCTGCACCATGGCCTTTAATGGAGTGTAGTTTTATATATTTTTCTTCTTTTCCCTTATTTGCTCCACACACAGACACAGATCCATCCACTCTCTTTATTCTGTGTTGTTTGATAATTTGGTGCATCATTGCTGCATATAAACAAGGCTGTTCGGTTATTTGTTATGAATGCACCTGGACCACAGATTTGGTCATTCCCCTTCAGTCGCTCACGTTCGACGTGACGTCGACGTGACGACGTTAGGGGATCACTTCAGGGAGCCCTATCAACTTCGAGTATCTAAAGAACAAGCCAATGAACGTTGGCGTGCGTGAAACGCGTCACGCGCCCCGCCCCGCAGCGCGGGTATAAACAGGAAGCGGACGCCGCACTCATTGTCTTTCGCTTCGGAGCCGAGCTTTGTTTGACTCTGAGATTCTACAGACTGCTGAACGTTGTATCTGTCGACAACTTGAGGGAGAAGAGAACTCTGCTGCAGTGCTGGTGTGACGGCGCGATCAGTGGTGGCCGCGAGCATCTTTATCACAACTGCCGTTTTCACGGCACTGTTTATGTGTGTGTGTGTGTCGGTCTCGTGGGCGTTCCTCATCTGAGAGTGTACCCGATTACACCGCGGCTACCCCTGGGTGCTTCAGCACTAAAGAGTCTATTTCTTTCCTCTGTTTGTTATTTTTACTAAAAGAGCAACACAAGCGTGACCCTGCGTCCTTTTCAGGATGTCATTCCGCTTGTGCGTTTCTGGATGCGGTCGTTCCCTGGCGCCAGCAGATGGCCACAAGAGTTGCCTCTCGTGTTTGGGCATTCAACACGCTGAGGCAGCTTTTGTGAATAGTTCATGTTCCCATTGCGGGAATATGACTATGGCAGCGCTTAGATCGAGACTCGCTTACCTCACGGGAGGTGCAGTCCCCTCGCCTATGCCCCGATCTAGCGCTTATTCTGCCCTGCAGAATAGGCCTACTTTGGCGCATGACCAGGGTGATCTGAGGATTACCGTGAGGGCTTCCCCGTCGAGGCAATCTCCGCGGGCCCCTCACGCCTCTCATGCGCTGTTGCCATCCGCGCCCCTTTGCGATCGACTCGGTCCTTCTCCTGAACGGCCGGTCGTTTCCTTTGGGGCGCCAGCTGACGATCAGATGTCGATCGCAGCATCGGAGGGGGAGCTTCACTCCTCTGGAGATGACGACTCGGCTGCGTTGCCCCCGTCTGGGTGTGTAGCGTTGTCCGAGCCGGATCCAGAGTGGGCGGCTATGCTTTCCCGGGCCGCCGAGAAGGTCGGGCTTGTGTGGAATCCTCCGCCACGTCCCGAACCTTCTCGGTTGGACGATTGGTTTCTCGGGGCGGGCCGTGCTGGTTCTCAGTGCGCCGCCCCGGTACCTTTCTTTCCGGAGGTGCATGAGGAGCTCTCTAGGACGTGGAAGGCACCGTATAGTGCCCGAATCCGTTCTAGTAGCTCCTCCCCCCTCGCCACCCTCGACGGCGGGGCAGCTAAGGGGTATGTGGATATCCCCCCGGTGGAGCGGGCTGTCGCGATGCAACTGTGTCCGGCGTCCGCCTCCTCCTGGCGGGGTAATCCGCGCCTCCCGTCCAAGGCCTGTAAGTTTTCGTCCGGTCTCACGGCGAGGGCTTATAAGGCCTGTGGACAGGCTGCTTCCGCCCTCCATGCCATGGCGCTCTTGCAGGTCCACCAGGCCCAGGCGCTCATGGACATGAACGAGGGTGGTTCTGACCCAGAGCTCCTCCGGGAGCTCCGCGTGGCTACTGACCTCGCCCTCCGGGCGACGAAGGAAACCGCGCGTTCCGTTGGTCAGGCGATGTCCACCTTGGTGGTCCAGGAGCGCCACCTTTGGCTCAACCTGGCGGACATGAGGGACACCGATAAATATCGGTTCCTGGATGCCCCTCTCTCCCAGGTTGGGTTATTCGGCGATGCGGTCGAGAGCTTCGCCCAACAGTTCTCGGCCGCCCAGAAGCAGACGGAGGCTATCCGACACATCCTGCCCCGGCGGACCCCCGCTGCTTCCTCCCGTCCGCCGGCCGCAGACCCTCCGTCCGCTCGTCGCCGAGGCCGTCCTCCTGCGGCGTCCTCCGCTCCCGCTAAGCCTCAGCAGCAGCAGCCACCATCCAGGCCTCAGCGTGGAGCAAGCCGCAGGAAGTCGGCCACGCCCGTCCAGGCCGCTACCAAACCAGGTGGTAAGCGCAGGTGCAAACGACCCTGAGACGGGCGACCCAGAGGTGGATCGAGTTGCTCTCCAGGAGACGGTGAAGGCACCGCTCCTTCCCCCGGTGGAGGGCCGGGTGGAGAATCCTTTGTTTCTTTTTGTTCCTTTTCCGCCACTGCCTTCAGTGGTACCCACATATTCAATAAAAGAGCAATTTCTGAAACCTCTGGGTCCCAAGAGAGCGCGCTTGACGGTCGACGACGCTATGCCTTGTCACCCTCGAGCCCCTCTCTCATCGCCAGCGAGCAGCAGTGGCTGTGTTCCGGACGCTCTGCCGCCTCCACACACTCACTCTGCCCTTCGACGGAAGCAGGTACGTGTTGCACCACACATTCAGACCCCACCCCGGGCCGCTGTGCCGTCCGAGTCGGGTCCCTGCATTCCGCCGCGCTGCCCCACCCCAGGTACGTCTGTGGTGCCGTTGATTCCGCTTGCGCGGTGTCTGGGAGCCTGGCTAGCGCTTCCCAGCCCGTCTCGCTGGCTCATCCGTACTGTCAGACTCGGCTATGCGATTCAGTTCGCCCGGCGCCCCCCTGTATTCAGGGGCATTCTGTTTACCCGCGTTTCGCCGGACAGTGCCCCTGTGCTCAGGGCAGAGATCGCAGTCCTACTGGCGAAGGACGCGATCGAGCCGGTCCCTCCGGCCGATATGAAGACCGGCTTCTACAGCCCGTACTTCATTGTACCCAAGAAAGGCGGTGGGTTACGGCCAATCTTGGATCTGCGTGTCTTGAACCGGTCCCTTCACAAGCTGCCGTTCAAGATGCTTACGCAGAAACGCATTTTCAAGTGCATCCGTCCCCAAGATTGGTTTGCAGCGATCGACCTGAAGGACGCGTACTTTCATGTCTCGATTCTCCCTCGACACAGACCGTTTCTTCGCTTTGCGTTCGAGGGACGGGCATATCAGTACAAGGTCTTACCCTTCGGGCTGGCCCTGTCGCACCGTGTTTTCACGAAAGTCGCGGAGGCAGCCATTGCTCCCATGTGCGAGCGTGGTGTTCGCATCCTCAACTACCTCGACGACTGGCTTATTCTCGCCCAGTCGAGAGAGCAGTTGTGCGAACACAGGGACATGGTGCTCAGTCACCTCAGCCACCTAGGGCTTCGGGTCAACTGGGAAAAGAGCAAACTCACCCCCGGGCAGAGGATCTCTTTTCTCGGTATGGAGTTGGACTCGATCAACATGACAGCGCGCCTCACCGAGGCCCGCGTCCAGTCAGTGTTGAACTGCGTGAGCACGCTCAAGCGCAGAACAGCGGCTCCACTGAAACTGTTTCAGAGGCTCCTGGGGCATATGGCATCTGCAGCCGCGGTAACGCCGCTCGGATTGCTTCATATGAGACCGCTCCAACACTGGCTCCACGATCGAGTCCCGAGATGGGCGTGGCAGAGCGGCTCATGCCGGGTCCAAGTGACTCCGCACTGTCGCCAAACTCTCAGCTTGTGGTCAGACCCTTCGTTCCTGCGGGCAGGTGTTCCCCTAGAACAAGTGTCCAGGCACTCTGTGGTCACCACGGATGCCTCTGCCACCGGCTGGGGGGCCACGTACAACGGGCATGCAGCTTCAGGTCTGTGGACGGGGCCTCAACTGCATTGGCACATCAATTGCCTCGAGTTGTTAGCAGTACATCTTGCATTGGGCCGCTTCAAAACGCCGCTTCGTGGCAAGCATGTACTGGTCCGTACGGACAGCACTGCGACCGTTGCGTACATCAACCGTCAGGGTGGTCTACGCTCCCGCCGCATGTCACAACTCGCCCGCCATCTCCTCCTCTGGAGTCAGAAGCATCTGAGGTCGCTTCGTGCCATTTATATTCCTGGCCTGCTCAACTGTGCAGCCGACGAGCTCTCACGGCAGCAGGTGCTACCGGGAGAATGGCGACTCCATCCCCAGGTGGTCCAGCTGATTTTCAGGCGCTTCGGGACCGCACAGGTAGATCTGTTTGCCGCCCCGGACACGTCTCACTGCCAGTTGTTCTATTCCCTGACCGAGGGGACCCTCGGCACGGATGCCCTGGCACACAGCTGGCCCCCGGGCCTACGCAAGTATGCGTTTCCCCCAGTGAGCCTTCTTGCACAGACTTTGTGCAAAGTCAGGGAGGACGAGGAGCAGGTCTTGTTAGTTGCACCGTATTGGCCCAACCGGACCTGGTTCCCCGAACTTGTGCTCCTCGCGACAGCCCCTCCCTGGCCCATTCCTCTGAGAGAGGACCTGCTCTCTCAGAGACGGGGCACCCTGTGGCACCCGCGTCCAGACCTCTGGAAACTCCATGTCTGGTCCCTGGACGGGACGCGGAGGTTCTAGGTGACCTACCCCCAGCGGTAGTTGACACCATCACTTCCGCTAGAGCCCCCTCTACGAGGCGCCTCTATGCTCTGAAGTGGAACCTATTCGTTGACTGGTGTTCTTCTCACGAGGAGAACCCCCGAACTTGCTCGGTCAGAGCCGTGCTTTCCTTCCTGCAGGATGGGTTGGAGCGAAGGCTGTCTCCCTCCACCCTTAAGGTGTATGTTGCCGCCATTGCCGCACATCACGATGCAGTTGATGGTAAGTCGTTGGGAAAGCATGACCTGATCGTCAGGTTCCTGAGGGGAGCAAGGAGACTTAATCCTCCTCGCCCACTCTCTATACCCTCTTGGGACTTGTCTCTGGTCCTTTCGGCACTTCAGAGACCACCCTTTGAGCCTTTGCAGTCAGCTGAGTTAAAAGTTCTGTCTTGTAAAACAGTAATCCTGGTTGCATTGGCCTCCATCAAGAGGGTAGGGGACCTGCATGCTTTTTCGGTCGACGAATCGTGCCTAGAATTCGGCCCGGATAACTCTCACGTGATCCTGAGACCCCGGCCCGGATACGTGCCCAAGGTTCCTACCACTCCCTTCCGGGACCAGGTGGTGAACCTGCAAGCGCTGCCTTCGGAGGAGGCAGACCCAGCCCTGGCTTTTCTCTGTCCCGTCCGCGCTCTGCGTCTGTACGTGGACAGAACGCAAAGCCTCAGGACCTCAGATCAGCTCTTCGTCTGTTACGGAGGCCAGCAGAAGGGAAAGGCTGTCTCCAAGCAGAGGATGGCCCACTGGATAGTGGATGCCATCGCCTTGGCTTACGAAGCCCAAGGCGTGCCTTGCCCGCCCGGGTTGAGAGCCCACTCCACTAGGGGTGTCGCTTCTTCTTGGGCGCTGGCACACGGCGCCTCGCTGACAGACATCTGTAGAGCTGCGGGCTGGGCGACACCTAACACGTTCGCTAGATTTTATAGCCTACGTGTTGAGCCGGTTTCTTCCTGTGTGCTCGCTTCAACCAGCCGGTAACACCGAAGTTTCCGCTCTTGTGTCGGCTTGCTGCGCCACTCCCCTCCACATGGAGCGGATACGTGCGCTTTTTTGCTCCAGTCGAGTTCCCCACTCTGGCGAACCCTGTGAGTTCCTCCGCACCCCTCCGGCAGTCGGACGTTGCGGAGCGTCCGACGCCAGGCCTAGTGCTCGTATGCCTGTGTAACTTGTGCTAGGCTGGGTTCCATATGTGGTGATTCCTGCGGCGATCCCATATGAGTATTCTTCCACGACCAGCTCCCTGCGGTGAGCCCGTGTCTTTCCCTTGGCAGAGTCCGCTCTGCCGTCACTGTCTGGTGCTGCCTCCCCCTTCTCAGGCTGGAGCCACCCCAGTGACATTCCATATGTTGCACTGCCCTTCGGCCAGTCCATATGTGTATCCTCCACATGTTACCTCCCTTCGGGCAGGATGTGGCTTCCGCAGCGTCCCTCTCCCCTGGAAAGGCACGCTTTCCCAGTGTTATCCAAGAGTTCCACTGTGTGGGTTAACGGAACAACAGTGAACTCCCTCTACGCAGGTCTTCCGCCCCAGCCATTGGGGGTCTGAGAGCCTTCCGTAGGGCGCTGGATGTGGCAGCAACCGATGGCGTCTTCCATGGGATCCCCTAACGTCGTCACGTCGACGTCACGTCGAACGTGAGCGACTGAAGGGGAACGTCTCGGTTACTAATGTAACCCTCGTTCCCCGAAGGAGGGAACGGGAGACGTGACGTCCCGCTGCCACAGTTGCTGACCATCGCTGTACGGCCGTCTCTATCTCGGCTCCTCAGCGAAAAACAATGAGTGCGGCGTCCGCTTCCTGTTTATACCCGCGCTGCGGGGCGGGGCGCGTGACGCGTTTCACGCACGCCAACGTTCATTGGCTTGTTCTTTAGATACTCGAAGTTGATAGGGCTCCCTGAAGTGATCCCCTAACGTCGTCACGTCGACGTCACGTCTCCCGTTCCCTCCTTCGGGGAACGAGGGTTACATTAGTAACCGAGACGGTCACTGTTGTGTAAATCTGAAGAGACACAAAGAGTTTAGATACAAGAAAATCTTAATGTGATTGGGCATCCAGCACTGCTCTGATCTCCTCACTTCTCCTTTCATTTTCTCTTCTCTGCTCCCTTCTCTTCTCACTTCTCTTTTCCGCTCTGATCTGGATGTCCTAAAACAGGGATATGTTTTATTATAACTTTTGATCGATCAGTGAGTTCTAAAAGCTGTTGTGCTGCACTATATTTTGAGTGTTTCATTGGATTTTTTTGATTAAAAACATTGATCTGATGATGAACCATCCGAATGTCTTTATTGTGGGGGGGTACATTTTACCTTCTCTGAATAAGTAATTTTTATTAACTGATATTAATTAACTTTGATTTGAAGAGATAATTTTTACCTAATTTTAATGAGTAAGTAGCTGTTGAATATATACATAAATGTGAGGTATTTGTTACCCAATTCATGAAAGTATTTAATAGCTTTTTACTTCAGATAGTTTATACTCAATATATGGGATTAAATTTACCCCACCAAAGTCGATGCAAATTGTTACCTCACATTTATTGGGTAAATTCTATAGATTAGTTTTTTACAGTGTACCTAAAGAGGGCTCAAACATCTTTTTAGTTATGATATAGAGTCTCTGTCTAGTGTCTACATTAGGCTACATTATATTTTGTATTACGCTAAGAATAGGAAAATTGAAATTACTTTTGTCCTAATTTCTTCACT
Organism: Chrosomus eos; assembly: GCA_036326025.1. Lineage (NCBI taxonomy): Eukaryota > Metazoa > Chordata > Actinopteri > Cypriniformes > Leuciscidae > Chrosomus > Chrosomus eos. Next base: position 31,990,771 of record CM070831.1, read on the forward strand.
TGTAAGAAATAAACCCTTGAGCTTTTATTTAGGAGAAAACACCAGATCACCATGCTGATCGTGTGAGCAAGAGCGCACTTTTCTTTAAATCAGGCAGCACAAACAGAATGCCTAACGTTACTTAATTAAAGTCTTGTGCAAAAAAAAAAACGAAATATAATACCGAAAACACTCGACATGTCAACAGAACATAAACATAACATCTTCCCTAACACATATCAAGCCTATTTAAAAACCTCATTCAAAGCATAAACACTCATTCAAAGTACCTGGAAAAGGGAGATGTAAATAACTATAACCATAAGTCCCCGCTTCCTCAGAGCGAGCTGACCGATAAATCTAACACATCAAGAGAGGCGGGACTTAAGGCATAACAGCCAATCATCAGCCGCTCACACTCAAAGCCGGTGTCATGTTTGAGAGGAGGAGCCGCAGCGAGCGCACACACAGAGCGCCAGAGAAACGGAGGAGCGACTGTAGTAGCGCGTTTGTGCAAAACTGCGGAACAACTGCAGAAAAAGTGCGGGTGTTGAACCCTCTCACCGGGAAAAATGTGGGTGTTAAAACATCCACATCCCCCATGGGTGGGACGGGGACATCAATATATAAATTTTAAGTTTTGATAGAAATTATTGCTAGGGATATTTCAGTGTCACTGGATATTGGTAGGGACAGGTCCCTAGCGTCCTTACTAAATTCTAAGCCCCTGTACTAGTACTTATTCAATATATACTAGTGCCTCGATCCAGTTTGTCATCACGAGGTAGGCCTGTTATTTAGCTATGTATGCGTGTCAAATGCGCGAATCGGTGGGCGGGGCTAAACCGGCCGTGTTTAAGTAGGCGTTGATCTTCTTCTGTGGGGGTGGTGTTTTATCCTCTTTGACGTCAGAGTTCCCCACTTTGAAAAATGAGTTGTTTGCTGAGGCTGGTGTCAATAAAAGCATTTATTGGCCTAACAAGGACATTTTCAGTTCTGAAACTTACAGGATATTCTTATAATATGATGACCTCTTAGATGTCAAAAGCTCAAGGAAAATATGATTTCTCAGTTCATCACCCCTTTAACATCATATTATTTGAAATGCATCATAGATACATTTTCCAAAGATGTTTAAATGTTTTCATAAAAGATGTTGTACTTGTTTAAATTTGAACAATATGCATAACACCTGACTAGTCCTGATTGGTTCCAGAGCCGTTGAACGGCTGTGATTGGTTCTTATGATCATGAGCTCATTTCACTCAAAGAGCTTCAGTTGCTGCGTATGTTCTTTGAATGTGATTAGATTTAGAAGTCTACATTTAAACTATTAAAGTATAAGAGCGATCGTGTTTCTTTAGAGGACTTGGAGGAAACCACGCGATTTATATGTAGTAGGTGCTTTTTGCGATTAACTTTTTCAAACGTGAACAGTTTTGGTGAATCGTTTATCGGAGGGATATAAATCTCTCGGGTTTCATTACAATATCTCAGTTTTTCTTTCGAAGATTAACGGAATTCTTAAGTAATGTAGCCATCCTTTACATTACAGATCAGATATGATGACGCACAGACTATGAAAAGGGTCTCTTAGCCAATACTTGCCTTTATTACCCTTGTTAGAAAATGCAATAACGAAAGGTTTGTGTCGGTTTTTTGTTGTTGGTTGTTTTTTTCCCCTAAGGTTTGTTTGGGAAATGATTGTAAAATTTAAAACAGAAAAGAAAATCGTTTTTTGTTCATAAGATACGTACTGTATGCTGTAGTTTAATAATTTTAGTTTAAGCTTGCCACTTGTGTTCTTTTTTCCCCACCTCTACTATAAGGTCTGTTTGGACTTGTGTGTGAATAACGTCTCAAAAAATTTAATTGTTTTTCAAGAAAGAGATGCTGTTTGTTTGTACATTATAGCCTACCTGTGCTGTATTGTGTGGTATCCTTTTAAACTATGGGTGTTTACATTACATGAATTACATTTACTGTTACTTTAATCAAATATAATTTTATCAAGTATAATTTTAGCATAAATGAGGCAGAAAATGCTACTGATTACACAGTGATAGTGTACTTGACTACTTTTTAAATTAACCATTATTTAATTGTTTTATAAAGGTACTGTTAACAAAGTTAAAATATATTTGAAATAAATTATTTACTATATTAAAAATATGTGAGCAATACATAAATATGATTTGTATATATTATATATTCTTATATTTTAAATAAGTTATAAGTGTATTTAAAGATTCATTAAAGACGGGTTCAATAGTACTAAAAGGATAACAAAATAAAAAAAATTAAAGCTGAAATAGTATGTTAAAAGCATATTTTAGTTAATCTTCAGTGTGTGTCAAAATAGCACAGTTGAGTACACTTAGTTGATTTTAAGTCTATCTTAAGAAGTACTAAAGTTAAGCTTTTAGTACATTAAGTACAAAATTAGTGCGCGAAAATAGAGCACTTTAAGTACATTATGGAAGTGTACTAAGTGCACTTAAATGTATTTTAGTGTACTTTTTTTGACAAATACAGTATTTACAGATACAGTATAAATACAGTATAATATATATATATATATATATATATATATATATATATATATATGTGTGTGTGTGTATATATATATATATATATATATATATATATATATATATATATATGTTCTTGAAACACATCTCATCTTCAGATGCACCTGAACACATCATCAGTGATGTAACCTGGGGTCCTCGGGTGTTTCGGGTCTTTCAACATCAGACACCCTCGCCCAGGCGACCCAGCCACGGCTGATCAGACCGCGACTTATGTTCAGGTAGCACTCGCTTGCCCCCATGGTGCTCCTCTACGGATCCAGAGCCATCTCGAGGCTCTCTCGGCTGCGTCGGTGGTGTTCTTGATGGCCCTGCTCCTTGTTGTTCCTGCAATGCCCAGTGCAGTAAAGGCTTTGTGGAGGGAGCGCCCCACAAAGCCTCTGCAGCCAACCTCGATAGGCATGCATTTCGCCTTCCAGCCCTGTGCTCGGCAGTCTGTGACCAGATGTTCATATTTGGTCATCTTTCTTTCGTGGGCTTCTCCCAAGCGGTCCTCCCATGGCACGGTCAGCTCCATGATGATTACATTCTTGGTGCTCTCTGAGACTAGAGTGATATCTGGCCTCATAGTTGTTCTGACAATGTGCTGGGGGAATTTCAGCTGCTTCTCCAAATCCACAGAGAGTTTCCAGTCCTTGGCTGATGCCAGAATTCCTGCTGGTGCCTTCCTCCCTGCTTGTGGCTGTTCTCCTGCCCTAACAAATACGATTGAGCGAGTAGTATTTCTGCCTCGGCCGCCTTTGCTGATGGTGTCTACAATAGCTTTCAGCACCTGGTTGTGACGCCAAGTGTAACGACCCTGGCCAAGCGCTGTTGGGCAGGAGCTCAAAATGTGCTCCAGCGTTCCACGAGCTGGGCACAATTGGCAAGTTGGTGTGTCTGCTTTCCCCCACGTACAAAGGTTTGCTGGGCTAGGCAAGACATCGTACACTGCCCGAATCAGGAAGGTTATGCGGTGCGGCTCGCTTTGCCAGAGCTCCGTCCAGGTGACCTTGCGGTCCATGGCCTGCTCCCACCTGGTCCAGGCCCCCTGTTGCCCCATTCCAGCAGCTCTGCTCGTCCTTCCTTCCTCCACAGTAGCTCTGACCGCTCCCACAAGTACACACACATATATATTATATATATATATATATATATATATATATATATATATATATATATATATATATATATATATATATATATATATATATATATATATATATATATATATATATATATATACATATATATATATATATATATATATATATATATATATATATATATATATATATATAATTTATTATTATTATATTTTAAATAATTTATTATTATAATTAAAATGCATTAAAAATGGGTTTTAGATATACTAAAAGTGGTAACAAAATACATTTTTTTAAAGGTTAAAATAGTATATTAAAAATATATTTAAGTTCATCTTCAGTGTGTGTCAAAATAGCACAGTTGAGTACACTTAGTTGATCTTAAGTTTATCTTAAGAAGTACTAAAGTTAAGCTTTTAGTATATTAAGTACAAAATTAGTGTGTGAAAATAGAGCACTTTAAGTACATTGTAAGAGCCATTATGCTCACTTTATGTCTATTGTAGTTCCACTGGTGAACACTGGGTGGAGTATGGGTTTCATTTGGTATAAAGGTAGCCAACGAGTATGAGACACCAGGTGTAATGGGAAGCAAAAAATTTTTGACCATGTCAAGAACAAGAGAGGACACGATAAATGGTGATGGCAATCTGTTTGAGCATCTGAACTGAAACCAAATAAAGTATGTACATGCAGTACTGGACTGAAGTGCGTTTGTTTTGGAGCCACGCGTCAGATATTCCTACCTACGTACACCTCTGAGTGACAAGATGGTCATTTGTCGCTACATACATTATGGAAATGTACTAATTAGTGTACTTAAATAAAATGTATTTTAGTGTACTTTTTTTCACCTGGGGTAGCCTACACAACACACACAAATACTTATTGAGCATGCTACAAAACCCATAAAAGCAACAATTATTAATAATACTTACAGGTTGTGATTCGGAGGAAGAAGCTGATCCAAATAAACTTGGTACTGAACCTTCCTTCAGTATTAACCGGCTCGCGAATCCACACTTGAAAGCATTTATGTTTGTAAAGGAATTGTCATTAAAATGATGCGAACACAGCACAAGGTTCGGGTACAGTTGTAAATATAAACTCTAGCCACTGATTCTTCACATGCTTGTCCCTGGGCAGTGAAAAAAAGTTCGCTTTTGATTCGCACTTCAGAATACAGTGTCTCGTCGACATGATGTTTTCACGTTTCACTGGTGTCTGCGCGGCGCGGGCGTATCTTATTCAAATAACTTGTTGAGGTGACATCATATAGAGAAAAAGCATCGTTCGTCTATCGATTCATATCAGCGACTCTGAGTCGACTCTTACATTTTAGAGACAATAACTTTGTATACGGTGAACTTTCATATTTGAAACTTTGCAGGATGTTTTCGTTCACTTAGATCCATGTTACACACTACATGAAAGGTAATTTTCAAAATTCCATAATAGGTGCCCTTTAAATACAGTATAAAGCCTCTACTTCTGCAACAACAGTAGCTCCAAAGTACTAAAAAATAAATATATATATGAAGCAACTGATAAACATGTTTGGGTGACAGATCACTGAAATATTGAGAAATAGCTGAATCTAATCTCAGTTGGAGGCATAGTCAAGTGTTGGAAGTTATTTCCATTACTTGGACATACACAGTAAAAAGGGACTCTTTGAATTGTTTTTGTTCGATGTGCATGCAGAACATCTCAGAGAAGCAGAGAGAGAAACAAATAATATCTGGGTGAGGCATAGTTGTAGAGGAATAGTTGAAGGAGGAGAGGAGTAGTCGGATCAGGACAAGGGAGAAGAAAACTTCGGGAAGAGAAAGAATAATGTGTGCTGGATGCTTCTTTCTGTTTTCCCCCTTACACATGTGGAACATATAACAACTTATTTCTACCATGGAATATAAAATATAAAATAAAAGGTAATTGACTTTTTTACCCCTCTCAATTCCTAGTTTACATCTCACAATTATAAGGGGAAAAAGTCAGAATTGTGAGATGTAAACTCACAATTACCTTATACTCTCTATACTAATTTATTCTATAGTAACCAAAGGCCATGCATTTTGGATTTGATGTTGATCAATTGCAGAAATTTCATGTTTTCATTTCAGTAAAATCTTCATGAAAAGAATTTGTCTCAGGTTACGACTGTAACCTATGTTCCCTGAGAACGGGAACGAGACAATACATCATTGACGCTTTGGGGAAACGCCTCAGGCGTGACAGGTGTCTGAAATCACTATCAAATCACGTCAATCACATTGACCGGCGACAGCCCGTGAATCATTATTGTGAATGATTAACGTACGACCTGGAAGCATATAAGGGCGCCTTGCAAACATGACTAATCACCTTATCGTCTGAAGGGACTGTACGGTAGGCGAGCCCCGAGGCATGGCAGGGAGACGTATTGTCTCGTTCCCGTTCTCAGGGAACATAGGTTACAGTCGTAACCTGAGACGTTCCCTTTCGAAGGGAACATGCATGCCCAAGGGCAGTGACAACTGTCGGAACCAGCAACCTCAAATGAAACGCTAGAACCACTCACCCTCAGGTCACACTGGGCTGTCAGTGACAGCATTCCCTCCGGTCATAGACCAAGCTACAGCCTCACAGGAAAAACCTTCATAAACATGGTTACCTGGGCCAGCTCCGGGCCTGGAACCACAGCTTCCAATTAGAAAGGGTCCCTTCTAGGGAATGTGGCTAGGGAACCCGAAGGAACCCCGGCCAATCACTATTCAGGGGAATGTACTCACCCCGAAAAGCCACCAGGACGGCCTGACCCAGCGGCCACTTCCTGTCTGTCTGAAGACAGAGCCTCTGGACAATTGCCTTAAGAACGGCATCCAACCCGAGGGACTGCGAAGCTGGCAGTGAACCACTCGGCCCGGATCTCAGAGACGGGATATCCCGGAGAGTATGACTTAGCATAGCGCTGTCCAACCCTTGCTAGCGAGGGGAGTTTCTCTACTCGATCCACGGATCAACCCAGTGTCTGTGTTTCAAAACACTGATGAGGCCTGTGAAGGCCTAAGGGCTGATCTAACTGGGAGGCCTCACGAGAGGCCTACAACCGTCTGACCAGACTCAGGAGGCCGCATGCTCATAGCAACCCTCGGCGAGGGGAGCACAAGGACCGCCTGGTAGGCAAAAACCAGGCTGTAGGCAGGAAGGAGGTTCCGGGAGGGAACCAGTAGCAGAGAATGAACACTTTAGGTGAGCCAGGGCTCAAGCTCGCCTTCAGCAGCTGCCTGCTAGGACCAGCTGAACTGATAACAAGAGGCCACTAGCTTACTGAACCCAGCACTGCTAGGAAACACTCACAGGGAGGCCTGGTGAGGCCTGCTACCTGATAACCACAGTGAATGTGGGAGCTCACCTTCAAGGAGGCCTGGGGCGGCCTACTACCAGATAACCACAGAAAATGTGGGAGCTCACCTTTAGGGAGGCCTGGAGGGGCCTACTACCTAAAAATCACAGCATGTGGTCAGCTCTCCTTCAGGGAGGCGTGAAGGGGCCTACTGCCTGATACTGATAGTACGTGGGGAACTCACCCTCAGGGATGCCTGGTGAGGCCTGCTACCCCATAACCACAGTGAATGTGGGAGCTCATCTTCAAGGAGGCCTGGAGCGGCCTACTACCAGATAACCACAGAGAATGTGGGAGCTCACCTTTAAGGAGGCCTGGAGGGGCCTACTACCTGAAAATCACAGCATGTGGTAGCTTTCCTTCAGGGAGGCCTGGTGAGGCCTTACACCTGGAAAACATAGTACGTGGGAATTCTCCTTCAGGAAGGCCTGTTGAAGCCTTCTACCTGGAAACCACAGTATGTGGGAATTCTCCTTCAGGGAGGCCTTTTGAAACCTTCTACCTGGAAACCACAGTATGTGGGAATTCTCCTTCAGGGAGGCCTGGTGAGGCCTACTACCTGATAACCACAGTGAATGTGGGAGCTTACCATCAAGGAGGCCTGTGAGGCCTACTACCTGATAACCACAGGAAATGTGGGAGCTCACCTTCAGGGAGGCCTGGTGAAGCCTTCTACCTGATAACCGCAGTATGTGGGAATTCTCCTTCAGGGAGGCCTGTTGAAGCCTTCTACCTGAAAACCATAGTATGTGGGAATTCAACTTCAGGGAGGCCTGGTGGGGCCTACTACCTGATAACCACAGGGAATGTGGGAGCTCACCATCAAGGAGGCCTGTGAGGCCTACTACCTGATAACCACAGGAAATGTGGGAGCTCACCTTCAGGGAGGCCTGGTGAGGCCTTCTACCTGATAACCGCAGTATGTGGGAATTCTCCTTCAGGGAGGCCTGGTGAGGCCTTCTACCTGGAAACCATAATCTGGGAATTCAACTTCAGGGAGGCCTGGTGAGGCCTACTACCTGATAGCAACTGGTCACTGAGACTGGGTGATCGTACTGAGGCGGCCTTACAGGGCCAGCCAGCTGGGGACTCGCCTATCAGGGAGGCCTGGTTGGGCCTACTAGCTGATAGCAAGTACATTCTGCTACAAAGCGACACTGTTGGGAACATACTACACCAACATAACTATTGGGCCCACACACAGGAGGCCTAATACAGCTAGCTACCTGGTAACGGCTATAAAGTATGTCCCACAACATTGAGACTCACCTCCTAAGGAGGCCTGATTAAGGCCTGCTACCTGTCGGTAAGTCAACTGCCGAACCACCAAGGCCAACCTCGATTAGAAGTAGGCTAGCCTACAGTGCCCTTACGGGGGCTGCCCAGTCAAGGAGGCCTGCTGGGGCCTACTACCTGATGGCACAGCCTTTGTTGACAGATAAGCTGTTTACACAGCGCCTACAGCATCATGGTGCCTAATCACATTGCCCACGGCAGTGTACTCAGCAAGAGAGCTAGCACCCTTAAAACAAGGGGAGTACAACGTACGCCACTCTGCCTCAACGGAGGCCCCAGTTAGTTAGGGGCCTACCATCTATGCATGGGCGTCAGCTCAGGGCAATGCTCTGGCTTCAGGGGAGCATACTTCGACCAAAGAAGAAGTGAAGGCTTATTTCATACTCGACCCAAACCATAGTGGTGCGAGGTAGGATGAAACAGAACTGGGAGTGAAGTGCTCAGACCTACCCTGTATCACAGGGGAACACTCACCCCTCACCCTTAGGTTACCAGGGTGCGGGCCTGCCAGCGGCTCTAGGGGTGACAGAAATGTATCTGTGCCCAACCTAGGGGAGTGGGGCTTGAATTATGAAAGCCAACCACCTACAACCCAGCGCTCGAGCAGTAGCTCAGCGAGGTTTTTGAGTAAAGCCTAAACTGGCAGCCTAAACCCATAGGCCATTTCTGCACAGCAGGGTCGGGCAGGAGAACCAGTCTTATTCGTGAAACGAAAGACGGCCTAACCTTGCTCAATAAAGACATATATACCACGGAGGCCTGTTGAGGCCTACCATGTCTTCATAAACCATCCACTGCACCACGCTGCATTATGCTGGGTACACACCAAAGGATTTTTTACATCTTATAAGATTTTCAAAATTTGATAGACCACACACATGAGGAGAAAAAATCCTAGATTTAACTGTTTTGCTCCTATAGTGTGTGGTGTGCCATGATGTGACAAAGACAGCACACCACACACGAAAATATTTTCAACCAGAGTCTCGACTGTGAACACAGGAAATTTCGCAAAATCTCACGAGACTTCAGAATAAGCATGTGGTACGATATGCAGGAAGAAATTGCGATGTTAGTGTTTGGAATGATCTTCACAGAAAATTCACGAGAAAAAAAGAAAAGGGTTTGGGTGAAGTCGTGGAGATGGTGGGAATTTAGTAAACTTCTCAGATAAAGGTTGTGGTAATGCACACATGCACATGTCTCTCTCCCCTTATGGAAATTTACAATGGTTTTACTACAAATAAAAAATAAATATTGTAGTTAAACCATGATAACCACAAATTAACCATAGTTTTGCTAAAATAATTCTAACTATAGGCCTAGTATTTATTTGGTTATACAAATGTTCAATATGCCTATAATAAAACAATCTCTCTCTCTCTCTTCTCTCTCTCTCTCTCTCTCTCTCTCCTCTCTCTCTCTCTCTCTCTCTCTCTCTCTCTCTCTCTCTCTCTCTCTCTCTCTCTCTCTCTCTCTCTCTCTCTCTCTCTCGCACGCGCGCACACACACACACCATGTGTACTGGTACACCTATCCTTATATGGAATGGTTTTTATACTGAGCTAATTAAATTTTAGCTCAGTAGATTAAAGCGTTTGTTATGCTTCCATCTTCCATCATCTCGCTTTCTGATTGGATATTGCTTCGTTTCACGTGATAATCTCCAGAGCGCGCGCGCATTTGTCCTCGGGGTTCCCCCCACACATCAGATTTCTGACAGCCTCCTCCCTTGGGAGTCGTTAGGCCAAGGCCCGTCCCCTTCTCTGCATTCGGGGGTGACTAAAGTAATGCTGGGTACACACCAAAAGATAATCGGGCGCCCCGATCGCGAATCGTAAATATTCAACATGTTGAATATTTACAATTCGCGATCGGGGCGCCTCCGACGATCTTCCGAGGAGGTTCGGACACTCTTAACATACCTCACACCACAGGAATATCTGATAAGATAATCTGTAGAACCATCAAGATAATCGGGACATACCTAGGATTGTCGGAAGGGGGGAAATCGGCCCAAAATCAGCCCGATTATCTTTTGGTGTGTACCCAGCATTACTTTAGTCACCCCCGAATGCAGAGAAGGGGACGGGCCTTGGCCTAACGACTCCCAAGGGAGGAGGCTGTTAAACAGGGATGCTAGAAACCTACATTCACAGAGTGAAGGGTAAAAGGAGAAAATGCTAATTTTAGCAGAACGCCTCTAATATCCCTGGCACAGCCTAGGCCAGCTACAGAGGTGGTCTTGGTGAAGGCCAGCCTGTAAGCATAGATCTAACTGAGGGCTCGGAGGAGCCACTGCCTAACAAGAATAAAAAAAAATAATAATATTCCATACAAGTGGCTGCAGGATCGCACAGCCTAAGAACACTCAAACAGAGCTCAAGGGGTGAATACTCAGAGAAGTCAAAACGGTCCCACTTTTGGGCCGGACATAAGATCTATCTGAAGCTCTAGCATCAGTCAACACTCTAGGTTTTAACATACTAAAGAGAGAGACAACTACTCTTACCTTAAGGTGGCTAGTAGTCCGAAGGCTAACAAAGTTATCACTCTGGCCACCTACCAGGGAACTTCAGGGCCCTGACAACAAATAAAGTTCTTACCTTAATTCCTTGACATGACCCCATAGCTCTTATACAGGGAACGAGGTGAAGATTCGCCAGATAGTTCCTTATGAACCTGGGGTCTGCCACCTTACATACCTGAAAAGGGGCGTTACCATTAACCAAGCCTTGGAGAGCCATCAGAACGTAGTTCTCATCATCAGCCCATCCCCAGGACTGATGTAATGAACGCCTGGGGGTCAGAAGAGAGAGGGCAGCTTTGACCCTCCAGGGAGGTTATCCATTACCAACGCTGTGAGCGTTTGCTCTGAATAACCTCCCTCAAATCTCTTCTTTTGCGGGAGTTAGCCTCCTCTGCGACCTGCTCCTCGGAGGAGGGGGTGCACGAGAGGCGACACTGGCTCGCTGGCCCTGCATACGGTCCTCAGACCGTGAAGGGCCAGGCCCTCCCGCCTGCCTGGGTGCGGGCGCGGATCTCAGCGGTATACAGGTCTTAAACGCTGCTGAGCATGCTTTCGCCTCCCTGAATTTCCCTACCACCGCCTCTACGGAGGTGCCAAAGAGTTCAGACGGCGATACTGGCGAATCGAGAAGAAAGGCCTTCTCTTTCTCCCCGATGTCAGCCAGATTTAACCACAGATGTCTCTCCGTGGCCACCATCGCCGCCATCGACCGACCGATTGCGGCAGCGGTTTGCTTGGTAGCCCGGAGAGCCAGATCTGTGGTCAAGCGCAGCTCAGCTACCGCCTCAGGGGACATTCCTGCCACCTGGTCGAGATCCCTCAGTAGGTCGGCCTGGTAAGCCTGCAATACTGCCATGGTATGGAGTGCAGCACCGGCCTGACCTACTGCCGTGTATGCTCTGCCATTCAAACGAGCCGTTACTTTGAGTGGTTTGGATGGTAGGGTTGGAGCTTTCAGTGTCGTTGCCCGCCCAGACACGAGATAGTTTGCAAACGTCTCGTCAATCGGCGGCATAGACACGTAACCATGCTCTGAAACTGGCATAGAAACTGGCCCGCTGATGTTGATGAATACGGGCAGAGTATGGTTTCTTCCATGCCTTCTCGATCTCAGTGTGCAGATCGGGAAGAAATGGAAGGCTCACCCGAGCTGGCGGTGTATGGCCGGGGAGAAACCGATCATCGAGCCTGCCGTGAGCGGTCTCTCCTCTAGCGCGCTGCCAAGGCAACTGCAGCCTGCCAGCAGCGCGCTCCATCACATCCAACAATTCAGCATACACAGGGCAGGATGACTGAGAGAGTTCAGGATCATGAACCCCCTCAGGCATCTCCTGCACGTCCTGAAGAGCTGCAACTGCAGGACCAATCGGAGAATCTTCCACATCAACCTGCAGTTCGCCCTCGTCAGCCGTCGAATCATCTGAGAGGTTAACAACCCTCTCGAGGTGATCGACAAGGTCCATCTGAGAACCCCATGATGCTAGCCGCCGCTCAGCCTCGGCTCGAGCGGGACCTGCACCACGAGGACCAGACGCTGAGCCCCCTTCACTTGAGAAGAGGGCCAGACGAGAGCGGAGCGTTTTGAGAGAAAACTGCTCGCAGTTCGCACAGAGGGTTCCCTCGAGAACCTCCCGTGCGTGCTCTTCTCCCAGGCAGAAAACGCACAGCTCATGTGTGTCTGTCGGTGTCAAAAACCTAGGACACGGGTCGGCACATTTACGAAAACAATCTACCTTAGCCGTGCGTTTCATACTCATACTTGCGTTTTACTTTGAGTAGCGATTCAAACAAACAGTCCCTGAAGACGAAAAGATGGTTTGTCATGTTTGCAAGGCGCCCTTATATGCTTTCAGGTCGCACGCTAATCATTCACAATAATGATTCACGGGCTGTCGCCGGGCAATGTGATTTCAGACCTGTCACGCCTGAGGCGTTTCCCCAAAGCGTCGATGACGTATTGTTGAGTTCCCTTCGAAAGGGAACCATTACCACTGTTCCGTATATGCAGAATATGTGTTCTGCGTAAGGCACTAATTAAGGGGGCACCATCAACACCCCACCCCCTGGAAACAAGTTTAACGGAGGGGGCAGCTGAAGTTCTGCATAGCGGACCCATTTGACCAGTGGCTGAACTGAGAAATTCTGTCTTGATTTCTGTCACAATTTTTTTTTCTACTACATTCTATAAAGTAATGACCAACGCATTCCAAGAATGCACACATTCAACAAAAATGAAGGCTTACAGTAAAAATAAAATGAATTATAAAAAAACAAAAAAAACTATGGATTTCATATTGTCTACTACAGGTAGAACTGAAACATGGAATGCAGTTTTCATAATGCCATCAATTGTTCGTATTTTGACAGTCATTCCACTATGATTGACTATATGTTCATGTTTGATAGAAAACTAGTGATAAAGTTTTGACAGAATGATAAATTTTGAGTCGGGTTTGCTGTGTTTTTATAGAGTTAGTATTAGAAAAAATGTTTTTAGCATTTTGAAATGTAGAGTTTTTATTTATTTTTGGGCAGAAAATTAACTATTTGGCTAATTGTGTGATGTAGTGTAGGTGTGTTGCTGTGTTAATAGTTTAGAAAAAGGACTTTAAGTATTGATAAAAGCTTGTTAGCAATTGTAAAAAAATAAAATAAAATAAATGTATTGTATTTGCATGAAATGCATGAAATGTATGTCATTTCATGTTTCTCAAAGTTTGCGGGTTACCGCAGCCATATATTGTTTGTGTCATCTGTATGGTGACATACATTTCTCTTGGACATGCAGCAGTATCAGATGTCTCGGAAGTGAGAATATGTATGGTTGGGATGGCATATCCTTTTACAAATAAAACCATGAAGTCACTTCAAGACGAAAAACAGAAATTCGCAATACCTAGCTGGATGCTTCCAGGAAGTCCTTACTACCTGTTCTACTTATTTATGAAACCCACCACCCGCAAAATGATGGCCCGCAGCGAGCAATACCTGAAGCGAGACGTAGCTAGAGTGTGACACCTGCTGAGCTGCATAATGTGTTATTCATACAAATACATCATAAGTTTGAAATAACCCGATGAATGGCTCTTGCACACCTCAAACACAGGGCTGGAAGAGCTTCCTCAGTATGGGGCAGAGCAGAAGTATTAAACCAACCCTGCATCCAGCCTTCGGAAAAAAATAGTATTTCCCCTGTGTATTAAGTGTGTTTGGTATGTTTGGACACACCTATCTTCACACAGTCAGCACAGGGTGAGCTTCAGACCCCCAGTATGGAGCTGAGCAGGCTGCAATCTTGTAGGGGTTCAGCTTGGGCAACAACCTGGTGGGTGTGAAATGCCAATAGCAACACAATTACTTACACCAGGAAACTCCATATTCTCACCGATGCTGGACTGCAGAGGTTATGCTTTATCTGTAGGCATGCTGCTTTGGCAAGCCACACATTTACACTGGATAATGAATAAAGAGAGCCTGCTTTATTGCAGCTGCTAAATGTTCCAATTACAAAAAACATTATTGGTCTTTTCTTTACAGTTCTGTGTACAGAATATGCTTCCATGCAATGCACAAACGGTTCTTTATAGTGGAAAAAAGGTTATTATAATTATTAAAATGTTCTACACACTAAGACAAAAAAAGTTTGTTTTAAGACTTGTACACTGAAAGGTTCTTTGAGGAACCAGATTGGTTCTTCTCTGGCATCACTGATAAAAAAAAATAATAAAAAAAAACTTTTAGGGACCTTCATATTGAAGAGTGTACAATGTCCAGTAATTCATAAAAGATTTGCTAAAGTACTTGCAAGGCAGCAGACGAGTATTGGAATTTCAATAAAGACTTGGAGTACTCATTTTTATATATAACGCACATGAACAAAATGCGTCACACTTTACTGCGTATTCAACAACATGTACAACTCTTCTTCCGTGAAAAACTACCAGATTACAAAATATGCTTAGAGCTCCTTCTAGTGGTTATATTATACAGGTTTCTACAGGTATCTTCAAATGAAATTTAATGCCTTTTTAATGCCATTTTAAAATGTTTTAATGCCATATACGACCCATGACTAACCACGTATATATATATATATATATATATATATATATATATATATATATATATATATATATATATATATATATATATATATATATATATATTTTTTTTTTTTTTTTTTTTTTTCTGGAACACATAGGTGTAATTTGCGGGTGGGACATGTTGATTGTCCCCACCATTTTTTAAACATCTCGCGGCGTATAGGACGGGTCGCAGGAATGGTGGTATTTCATTAGTAATATTATTATTAGTGTTTTTGTTGTTGTTATTAATAATTGCTCACACTTGCAAAAGAGAAGATTTGACACATGGCACTGACAATTCAACCAAATACAAAGTATTTATTCTCTTCCTCTTCTACCGGCACCGTCTCCTCCTCTAATGGGCCCTTTTCGCCACCCTCTCTGGTCCCTTCTTATACCGTCTATGCTCTGGGCCGGCATCCTCTAACCTGGCCTTTTTAGGGGCTTTCCTCTCAGGGCGAATGAGAGGATGCTTAATTGTTTTTTACCAGACATCTTTGAAAGACAGATGCAAGGATTAATGCATCCATGGCCAGGATATAATTATAAAATATGACATGTTTTAAAAGTGACCTATAACATCGACTATGCAATACACTTTAATTTATTTAGTGCTTATAAAATTATTAAGCCTATTTGGAGAGAGAGATGTTTATAATGTGACAATATGTCAGTCATCGTGCGATGACGAAAATATGACTAGGCCTAGACTACTTGTTCTGAGCAGGTGTTGTCAGTGGCAAAGAAAACCCTTCGCAAAGACCCGCCCCCCTTAGTTACTGTCGCTACGTCCGACAAGCTACGCCACTCTCATGCACACACCATGTTCTCACGCAGTGAAAAATACATCGCGGAGCAGAGAGGAGACTGACAACACGCTGACAGACAGGACAGACCAGGTTACTTTTCGGTTACTTTTGATATTAAACATATTAAACAAAGTCTCACCTTTCAAATATGGTCATTTTTTGAAAGAAATTTAAACAATAAATACCGTTTTGTGGCTCTTTAATGTGTCGTGACAGATCGCTGTAGAGCATCAGTTAAAGCAGCTCGTGAACCGATCATCTTTTCCTTCTAGTTCATTTTTAGCATCAAATAAACATGAATGAACATAGGAAGGAATGTTGTTTTAACCGCGGAAAGGCGTCAGTATATTCAGTTTTTCCAGTTCAAATCTTCACATGTTAATCTACTAACTCTCCTGACTGCTTTGTCGGACAAAATGGCGGATGGCGAAGTATGATTGGTCAGAACACCTGTCAATCAAGCTTCTTGCGAAGGGTCTGGTTCCGCGTATTTATCACACGAACGTACATATTTTGCGACAGAAAATACAAATGATTAATTATGAAGGCTATATTCAAATAAATTTATATAAAATTCTCTTCGAAACTATAAAAAAATTTAATGCCTGTAAGAATCAAATTTAATGCTTTTTAATGCCTTTTAAGGCCTTAATTTTCACAAAATCCATTTAATGACTTTTAATGCTTTTTAATGCCCCACGGAAACCCTGATTTTATACCACTTAAAGGAGCATTTCACCCATGGGAACATTAATCTTTGTTGAAACTGGGTCATATATGTAGTCGAAAATGTAATACAATTTTTGACCAAGTAAAGACAGAAAGTAACTTTAGGGCGCATTTGTACTGAAAACCACAACTCCCACATTACACCACATTGCACAGCTCCGCAAGCCACCCCCACTAATCCAGAACAACGCATCTGATGAGGTATCCGCCTATCAGATTCAGAGAAAGCACTCTTCCGTCTACAAAGCTAGAAACCGCCAGAGTTTGAAATTCATTTCACTGAAAAAATCTAGCTTGTTGCTGAAATCATTATTGAATTACTCCTCGTTTCTATTCATGTTGAATGTTCAGTTCCGACCATTATAATGCAATTTAGACTTGCAAAATAAGAATAAAAAAAATTAGGCGTGACCATTATTTTATCTATTATTTTGAAAGTCTGCTGCTCGAATCCGATGTTCGTGGCTATCTTTACGAGCCGCAATATAGCGAAGAGTCGGATTGCCAACACAAGCGGGTAGAACGACACGACCAGTCCGCCTGAACTCAAGCCAGCCCGGGGTCCTCGTCCGGGACAGGCAGGCTGATGGAGGAGCAGGATGCGGCTGATCAACACTTCGGCTGATGGAGGAACAGAACGCGGCTGCTGTGGCTCCTGTAGCCGATGCAGAAGACCTGCCTGTCACGGACGAGGACCCCGGGCTGGCTTGAGTTTAGGCTGACTGGTCGTGTCTTTCTACTCGCTTGTGTCGGCAATCCGGCTCTTCGCTATATTGCGGCTCGTAAAGATAGCCATGAACATCGGATTCGAGCAGCCGACTTACAAAATCCTCTTCTTCCATATCATGTTTATTTCCTTCCGTCATTGTCGGAACTTCACATCTGGTTCCACACATAGACAGTAAAAGAACGGCTCCACAACGCTTGTTAGCTTAGCTTCCAAACAAGATGGTGGATATAGTTTTTTAGTTTCTGCAAGTGAAGTCCCACCCACTGATCTGTAATAGGTCTGTAGCGTGAGTGGGTCCTACCCCCTGGATAAATGATGAGCTAATGTTTGTAGTCTTAACCCTTATGCAAGAAATGGGACTTCCTGCTTATTATGACGCAAAATGACGATTTTTACATCATAATAAGCAGGAAGTGGAGCACTTAAATCCTTATTTCTCCCATCTCAGGGGAAAATAAGGGAATAAACCATGACCATTCAAAAATATGACTGGGTTTCTAAAGATACAAATCTTAATGAAAATGGGTGAAGTGTCCCTTTAAAGGAGAAATTCACATTTGAGACTGCTTTATAACTTAAACAGCTTTAACTGAACTAGACAGAAGTTTAATATGACTATTCTGGTAAGAGTGTAATTTTCCAACACTCCTTCTCACTCGCAAACAGAATGATTAATTAACTGTTTTCACTCCAGTCATTTGTCTCAGCTTTGTGAACTTTTCTTCACTCAGTCCTTTAGTGAATATGTCAGCAACCATATCTTCAGTGTTGCAGTATTTCAAGTCTATGACTCCACTTGCAATTTTCTCTTGAATGAAGTGGTACTTGATGTCAATGGCTGCGTTTACATGCAGCCAATAACCCGTTCAAAACCGGGATATTAGCAATAACCCGGTCGCGAACGGCCATGTAAACACCAGCAAAAACCCGGATATGCTCATATCCCGGATTTTAAAAACCGGGATATTATACCTGGGGTACCCCTTTTCTAACCCGAATTTGTGGTCATGTAAACGCGTATCGGGATATCCCTATAGTGATTTGTGTTCTGCGCATGTTCTATTCGCAAGAAATCTTGGTCTTTTGAGTAGAGAAACTTCTCGGTGCATACAAAAACTGCGTGCAGTATACCGGAAGTAAACATGGCGAGACGCAGCACAGCATACTTTTGGAGCGAGGTCAGTAACGTTACCAGCATCAAAGCGCAAACAAAGGCGATCGCTATCTGCTCCGAACTATTCATTATTCGCATGCTGCTGTTGTTGTTGTCTTTGGATATAGGAAGAAGAATCGGAAATGACGCATATTGCATCTTAAGGTGGTCCGTACATCTAGACGCTAACCATGCGTCACTGTTTACATCGGGATATTGCAATTCCATGTATACAGGAGAAACTCTCTCTGCTCACACATGTAAACGGGTTATTCCTAATGTTTCAGAAACCCGAATCTGTGTTTGGCACATCCATGAAATTGAGGGTTCTTTGCCATGCAGATAGCAGACTGATTATCGTCAAAAACCAACATTGGTCCTGTTTGGTTTACCTTTAGATCTGTCATCAGTTGTCGCATCCAAACTGCTTCTTGTGTTGCACTTGCCAATGCCATGTACTCAGCTTCAGCAGTGGAGAGAGCTACACATGTCTGTTTCTTGCTTCTCCAACTCACAGCTGCTCCGCTGATTTGAAAAATGTACCCTGACACAGATTTGCGATCATCTTGGTCTCCAGCCCAATCTGCATCTGAAAATCCAATGGATTCCTTTGGCTTGTCCTTACTAATACAGCAGACCTAGATTCAGAGTGCCATTCAGATATATCATGACTCGTTTGACAGCCATCCAATGATGCTTTGTGGGTTTAGCACAGAATCTTGCAACATTGTTTACAGCATAAGCAATGTCTGGTCTTGTTCTTGTTGACAAATAAAGCAGACTGAAATTGTGTTGAATCCAGGCCTTCTTTGTCATCAGAGAGCTTGACAAGCTTCGAGTTCATGTCTACTGGTGTGCTTACTGGCTTTGAATTCTCCATTCCGAATTTCTCCAACACATTTTTTGCATATGTTGTCTGACCTATCCAGATTTCTCCAGTTTCTGGTTTTTGGATAATTTTCACTCCAAGAAAATGAGTTAGCTCACCCATGTCCTTTATCTCAAAGTGTTTTGAAAGCATTTTCTTCACCTCCATCATTCGTTTATCATTGCGAAGGTATCATTCAGGTTGTAGCATGTACACTTCTTCCTTTAGTTCTCCATTCAGGAAAGCTCTCGTGACATCCATCTGATGTAGTTTTAGTCCATGCTGTACAGCTAGAGCAATTATTGTCCTAATTGACTCAAATCTGACTACCGGACTAAATGTTTCATCATAGTCTGACCCAAACTTTTGTGAAAAACCTTGTGCTACTAAACGCGCTTTGTGTCTTTCAAATGATCCATCAGCATCAACCTTGACTTTGAACACCCATTTACTGCCCACTGCTTTTCGATATTTTTGTAGTTCTACCAGGTTCCACACATCGTTTGGATACAAAGCTTCCTTCCATTTCTCCTTGTCTGTACTACTGAAAACATCTTTTACAGTTTTGGGTTCAGTTGTCTTGTTATAAGTGAGTGTTACCCACTCTCCATAATTGTCAGATGGTTTTCTCACTCTTGCTGATCTTTGAATCTCTTGTTCTTCTGAGCCCTCACTGTAAGATTCTTGACAGTCAAATTCCACATACCGTTTCACAGTGTCTTCCTCATTTTCATCAGACTCCTTCTCAATTGCATGATCAGACTCTTGAATAGCACGTCTCGACTGTAGAACACCTTTGCAAGATTTGTATCATAGAGACGATACCCTTTAGTTTCTGTTCCATAGCCCAGAAGGATACATTTCTTTGCTTTGGAATCTAGTTTTTTCCATTCATCTTTAGGTATGTGTCCATATACAGTGCATCCAAATACACGCAGATTATCAACCTTTGGTTTCTCACCTTTCCAGGCTTTAAAAGGAGTCATCCCTTTCACTGCTTTTGTTGGGCTTCTGTTTCTCAGATACACAGCTGTTGACAGTGCTTCCGCCCAGAATTTCTGAGGTAGCTTTGCATCAGCTAACATTGATCTCACTGTCTCTGTCAGTGTTTGGTTCATTCGTTCAGCTACTACATTTTGTTCAGGAGTCTTCGGTACTGTGAGCTCATGTCAAACTCCTTCTCTCTTCAGGAAGTTTTTAAACTCAGATGAGATATATTCTCCTCCATTATCTGTGCGTAAGACTTTCAGTTGTCTTCCAGTAGATTTTTCTGCCATGGCTTTCCATTCAAGGAACTTCTGACAAACTTCATATTTCCGCTTTAGAACATACACCCATACATAGTGAGTATTCTCCTCAATGAATGTCAGAAAATATTCAGCCACACTCAAGGATTTTGCATTTATTTTCCCACATACATCACTGTGCACTAAACAAAGTGGTTAAACAGCTCTTTTGTGATCACTGATTTTAAACTTGCTGCGATGATGCTTTCCTTCAGCACATGAATCACAAAAGTCTATGTCTTTTGACACATCAAAAACAAAGCCATCAACTAGACACTCATTACACAGCTTCTTCAGATTTTGTACACCCAGATGACCATGACGTCGATGCCATGTTTGTTCCTTGGTATCTTTATGCAAATTCACACTGTTTGTTACATGCTTGTGATCACTTTCTTTACAGCTCACATAATAGAGACTGCCATTTTTTGTTGCAGTAGCAATCAGTTTTTGATTATCATCCGTGATGCAGCATCTGTTCTCTGTGAACTTGACTTTTTTTCCAGACTGAGTTACCTTGGACACACTCAGTAAGTTGTATGACAATGGTACATACAAAACATAATTCAGCTTGCATTCTTTTGTCTTACCAGCAGACGATGTCATCTTTAGCCGCACAACTCCACGTCCTGTTGCTTCAACAGTAACCATCTCCAAGTGTAACTTCTTGTGAGGGTTCCAGGTTTTTAAACAGGTTGCTCCTGAATCTACAATCCAGCTATGCATTCTTTCATCAGAACTTGATGATAGTGCATGACTCACCATTAGTCCAACACTCTCACTATCTGAATCACTGTCTTGTTTTTTCACTTGTGCCTTGTTTACGTTGTGTTTATAGCCCACCTTCTTACTCTCTTTGTTGAAGACTGTGCTTACAACAGATTTGTTGAACTCTCTGCAGTCACGCTTGATATGTCCATACCTTCTGCAGTAGTGACACTTTGGGCCTTTTCCTCTCACAAACTGTTTTCCAGTCAGAGCTTTATCATTGTTGCTGGTGTTTTCAACATCGCGTTCTCTCAGTTTCCGTTCTTCATGCAGCAATTGTTCCGTGACAACCTCCATTTTAGGTACATCCACACTTGCTTCCTCGTCGATATGATCTCCCACAACAAACGTTTCAGTCAACACCTTAATGTGCTTTTGAACCAAGTCTCCGTCTTTCAATTTCAACGAGTACAGTTTACGCCTCAGTGCTAGTTTATTTGCCCAAGTTTTCTTCTGAAACTGATCCAACAATTTTTTCCACACGACAGTAGGATCTTCCGGCTCTCCAATCAAATAGAGCAAAGACGGATCTATTGACAGTACAATGGTAGCCAGTGCACAATCTCTTTTAGCCATATAACTTACTTACTAACTTCGCCAGAACGTGGAGCATCCTCTGTACCATTTACCAAGTCCCATAGTCCGTCTCTCATCAACGCCATCTGACATTGCACTTTCCTCGTAGGATAGTTTGCTCCGTTTAATGAAACAATCATCACCGTCTTAAAATTCCGAGCTCATTTTTGTTCACTGATCAATATCTCCCAATAAGCCTTTCAGCAGCATCACTGTAGCGTTCTAGTTCTGGGCCCATAACCTATTGGAATTTCAATAAAGACTTAGAGTACTCATTTTTATATATAACGCACATGAACAAAATGCGTCACACTTTACTGCGTATTCAACAACATGTACAACTCTTCTTCTGTGAAAAACTACCAGATTACAAAATATGCTTAGAGCTCCTTCTAGTGGTTATATAATACATCTTAAAGGAGAAATTCACATATGAGACAGCTTTATAACTTAAACAGCTTTAACTGAACTAGACAGAAGTTTAATATAACTATTCTGGTAAGAGTGTAACTTTCCAACAACGAGTAGTGTTAAAGATTTAGGCAAGTTACATTTTTAGAATGAAATCCTGCATAAATGAAACGCAGTTCTGCCTCTCATGTGAATGTTAACACATGTATTACAGTTTTTCTCAACTGCTAAAACACAATTTCTGAAACCTTGCTCCATTTTCTGAAAACATTAAACACAAAACCTCATCTTCAAGCACTATTTACAAAACCTCTGACTCCTCTTGCAAAATGAAACTTTCGCCTCAAAACAGTTTTACCTGTGTTCAAAATCAAACACTGCTCTCAAAACAGTTTTACCTGTGTTCAAAATCAAACACTGCTCTCAAATCATAAACAAAGTGATCAAAATGCTATACACTATCAAGCAGTCAGTAAACAATACACCAAAAAATTTAAAACACGTTGTTCAAAACATATAGTTCTCAGGGAGAACTACATTTTTAATCTCAAAACAAATTTCATATTTTTTCATTGTACAGTCTACAGCAGTGCACTGTACTACAGTATACGATACTCAAAGGGACACAAATGAAAGGATCAATGTGCTTCTTGTCTTTGGCCTGGGTCAGTCCATGGACAAGAATATGGTCTATGACTGTTGCTCGAATTTCATCAGATATTTCCACTCTTTGTCTTCTTCTTCTTCCTCCTCTTTCTTGCCCTCCTCCTCCTCCTCCTCTTCCTCCTCCTCTTTCTTGCCCTCCTCCTCCTCCTCTTCCTCTTTCTTGCCCTCCTCCTCCTCCTCTTTCTTGCCCTCCTCCACTTCCTCCTCCTCCTCTTCCTCTTTCTTGCCCTCCTCCTCCTCGTCGCCCACCTCGCATACGCACCCGTCCTCGTCCTCGTCCTCTCACATTGTTTCTTCTATCCATTCTCAGACTTACTCCCCCCTACCTTCAACAGCCTGTTTGCTCTCTGAACTGGCTTATATTGGTTGTGTCACAACATTTGAAACAGGTTGAATCAGTTTTGAGTGGTTGTGTTCAATCAAATGACATGTGTTCTCTATTTGTATTTGATTTTTGCCACTTGTGTTTACCAGTATGGATGACATGTGCACTAGAGTGCAGAATGTGTTTTGAGAATGAGAATGTGTTCAGAGTTTTGCTGAAAAGTCTAAGTGAGATCTGCAAATTGTGTTTTACCATGTGAAATTGTTTACGGTATTGACAACAGACTCCACAATTAGCTAAATGAGTTCAGGCAACTGAGAACTTTGTTCAGCCAATGGATTTTAGTGTTTTAGCAATTCAGAAAAAAAGGTATGTGTCAACACTCCATTTTTATTGCATATTATTTTAGCTAGCTGTGTAAAGTGTAACTGTTTGACAACAGATGCTTGACCGTGTACCAGAAGCTTCCGGGTAGCATATGGTTGATCTACCGAAGGTCTTGGCTGGAAGACGCTATGTATGAGCAGTCTGTCATTGTCAACTGGAATGCGAGTTGAGGTAATATTGGCTGTATGGCTCATAGCAATAGAGTAATGTTTCGCTAGGTAATGTGTTTGTATATGTATGTTTATAGTAAATTAATCTACTATAATATGACCATGGTTCACTGTAAATCCTTGTGATGTGACTAATCGATAACCTTAATGCATGATAGGCTATTTTGTATGTGAATTATGCTTGTGTGTGTGATCTCATGTAATAATAATAATAATAATTTGTTACATTTATATAGCGCTTTATCTGAGACCTCAAAGCGCTTTACATGGAAGAGGGGGAATCTCCTCAACCACCACCAATGTAGGTTTGCACTAGGGTTGCCACCTATGTCTGGTTTGCATTCGCTATCGATGACCCTTACATGCGCATGAAAGTGCATAAATTTCCCGGGACAGGTTATTAAAAAGGACAATCCCGGGACAGGTGGCAACCCTAGTTTGCACGCGGGGAAGGTAACCGGGGAGCCCCATTTCTGTATATTGAGTGTTGTATCTCTAGAGGTAAAAAGAAATGTTGGTTATTGTATTTGTATTACTTCTAACCTAAACCAGTATCAATCAATGATATTTATTGTTCATAATGTATTTTAATTGTGGTTGTTTCTCTCTTCAGAAAGATTGTCACTGCTGCTTTGCCTCTTGTAAATTTAATGTGATTGCAGCTCTTGCCTAATTTTGTTATCTTTATTTTGTTTTCTTTAATTTGTTTTCTTTATTTTGTTTGCCCATCTAAACTGGCCTAAACCTAGGCGTGGTGGGTTTTCTTGGTTGTATGTCAGCAATAGGTGTGGTATTGGCTGCCCCAGTAGTTTGCTGCACTGCTAACATCTAGCATTGCTTATTCTTGATTCAGTTAGGTTAAATATACTAATCTTTCCTCTTTCTCTCCGGAGAACCAGAGTGTTGAAGCTGTTTCGTGGGGAAGGTCGCCGGACTTGAGTCCTCCTCTTCACGTATCGCACACCATATTTGTAGTGGTAACGTGCACCTCACTATTTGCAGTGATCACTTCTTGTAGTGCCTATGTGTGTGTGTGTGTGTGTGTGTGTGCGTGTGTGTGTCTGCGTGAATAGGCAATAGAATCAGCAGCACGGTGGTGTCGGTCTCCCTCCTTTTCCAGGACAGGTAACCTCTCCCAAACAGCGGACCCATTGAGTGCCATTATTCTTTGTACTTTTTTTGTTCCTGGTGGCAACCACTACCCCCCTCTGATTGGCCTATGAGGTCTAATCTGTATCGCCTCACTATTCTGAGAAACAAACCCCAGACTGTTTTTTACTGAATAATTTGTTAATAAATATTTTTGTACTTTTATATTGAAATATCACGTCTCTGTCATTACTTCAGTATCTGTGTGTGAGAGCCCTCTTGTTTAAATCAAGGTGTTGGAGGTCTAGCTAAAGTACATCTTGGTGTGAAAGGCCCCAGGTGGCGTAGTCGAGCACCCTGGAGTCAATACCTTTGTCATATGACTTCAGTCGGTCACAATCAGAACAACGGACAGTGAGAATGTGGGCTCATGGGAAGTGACAATGAAAACAAAGCACCTCATAAATTAACAATCTCTCTCAATGAAAATCTATCTTAATATTAAAGGTACAGTCACACTCTGTAATAACTTTCATTGATTCGATAAGTCTTGAACAGAAATTATAACATCATATAACGCTTAAATGGGTAATTCACTGCTGGCAAAATGGGCTTTCAATAAAACTAGGCTTCCTATGCTGTAGAAAGGCAAAACATTTTTGAAATTTGGTGCTAAAGAAAACAGAGAAAAGGGGCTGTTATCTTCCCTTTTGTCAAAGAGGTAGGAAAACTTTAAGACCTATAATGCACTCAACATGTTGGCATCCAAGGGCACTCCCAATCTGCTCCGAGACTGTGTTCAAGTACAATTTTAGACATGCACTCGCAAACTTTCCTAAGCACGTCCCCTCGGGGGAATCCCCAACACCTTTTTGAAGTCTTCAACTTCGTCAAGTGGATGTGGGAAGTTAATTTGGACAGACCCCCGACCCCTCGAGTTTGACCAAGGGCAGATCCATAGACCACATTGCATCATGACGTCACAGAAGATCACGCTTGTTACGTCTCCCCACCAATAGGTCTAAAAATAATAGGGAAAGTAACACAAGTATTAAATTTAGTTAAATAAATAACAAAAAAAAAAAAATTAGGTTCAGTTACTGATAATAACTCGTGTTGAGATGAACCAGGCAGAGACAGATTTCGTTAAATGTTTTTTTAGTAGGTCGTGATATAGTAACCTGATGGTCTTACAGTTTGAAAGTGAAGAAATAAATATTTACAAAATATACACAAATGATGAGACAAAACGTAGAACACAGGAGAAAGGGACAATGAGCGGTGCTAAAGCAAAGAAATAAACATAACAAAACCCTCTAACTTTGACCCCTTTGATACTTCTAAACTATCAAAGAAATACACGAAAATAAACAATCTTCCGGCAACGGATCGCCAACTAAACTACACTAAATAACAAACATAAATACATGAGGTAGCATCCGCTCCTTACCTGATGTATATAAACAAACTCAAACTCTAACGTGTTGCATTATGTAGATCACGTGACAGACTAACTATCCCTTCTCATGGTGTCTGGGTAGATCGATGTGGTACAGCAAAGTCACGCTTCAAAAATAAATCAAACAATACAAACTTAGAGAAATAAAAGAAAAAACAATCGAGGAGGCTAGCAGCAAGCAACAACACTGTGACACGAGTGAAAACACGCCCCTCTACTCGTCACTTCCAGGTCTTTATATGGAGAAGGTGAGTTCGGATTGGTTCTTTAGGGGGATGACATCACGTTGATTAATCATGGACGAACCAATCATGTGACCTAAGAATAAAGACAGCAGAGAACAAAAGAAGGGGAGGGGGAAAAAGAAAACACAACCAAAATACGACACAGACATAACACCCACCCCCTTAAAAACAAACTTCTATACAAAATACAGAGTTTGTCAAAAGAACCCAAATTATGATCAACTCACTTTATTTTAAACCCGGGATAGTGCATCTGCCACCACATTATTCACACCTTTTTATACTTTATTTCCAGGTTATAATCTTGAATGATGAGAGACCACCTCATCAGTCTCTGGTTCCGGTTATGCATGCGTAAAAGAAAAGTCAGTGGGTTATGGTCTGTGTAAACCGTTACAGGAAGGACAGTCGAACCGACATACACGTCAAAATGTTGAAGAGCCAACAGTAAAGCTAGAGCTTCTCTTTCGATAGTGGAATAGTTACGCTGATGTCTGTTATATTTCTTTGAGAAATAACAAACAGGATGATTGATCTCATCCTTACCCTCCTGCAATAACACAGCACCAGCTCCCACCTCACTTGCATCCACTTCCAACTTAAACGGTATGGAAAAATCAGGAGCAGACAACACGGGTTCGCTACACAACAAAGTTTTGACGTTGTCAAAAGCATTCTGACACTCGTGTGACCATACAAACTGATTGGAAGGGCTAAGTAAAGAAGTTAAGGGAGTTGCAACAGACGAAAAATTCCGGCAAAAACAACGGTAATAACCGGCCATACCCAAAAACCTACGCAACTCACGTCTGGTAGTTGGCACAGGAAACTCGCTAATAGCCGAAACCTTTGCGGACAAAGGGCGCACTTGACCCTGACCCACCTGTTTACCCAAATAGGTAACCGTTGCCTTCCCAAACTCACATTTAGCAAGATTAAGTGTCAGGGATGCCTGCGCTAGACGCTTAAACACTGTTCCTAGTAACGATACATGCTCTGACCAACTTTGTGAATAGACAACCAAATCATCAAGATATGCGTTGCAGTTAGGAACATCAACAAGAACTAAATTGACCAATCTTTGAAATGTAGCCGCGGCATTTCGCAAGCCAAAAGCCATAACATTATATTGCATTAAGCAATCTGGCGTTACGAACGCTGAGATTTCAGATGCTCTAGGGGTCAGTGGAACTTGCCAGTATCCTTTCAGTAGGTCGAGTTTACTAACAAACTTTGCTGATCCTATGCTATCCACGCAGTCCTCCATCCTCGGTAGTGGAAAGCAATCCGGTATCGTCACAGCATTCACGCGTCGATAATCAGTACAGAAACGTTTAGTGCCATCTGATTTCTGCACTAAGATACACGGGGAACTCCAGGGACTAACACTAGGACTGGCCAATTCCTTCTCCCACAGATACTGAGTCTCCTGTTTCATTATAGCTCTTTTCACAGCATTAATCCTATAAGGGTGTTGTTTGATCGGTCGTGCATTAGTTACATCAATATCGTTTTGTAGCACATGTGTAAGTGTAGGAACGTCACCCAAAATAGAAGAAAATTTGTCAAGAAGCTCTACAACATCATGCCTTTGACCTGCATTAAGATGAGCTAAAAAATTGGATAAGTCTGCAAGAGTTTCAGAGTTTGATAGCCTAGCTGATAATAACGGCGTGTCAGACTCCAGTACACCATCCAGATCAAAATCCTGCTGCTCAACAGCTGGACTCGTCTCACAAGCCACACCCACTGGAAAGACAACAGAACTTTCACTTTTCATGGTAAGAGATTCTGTATTAGAGCCAGCTCTAGCATGATAAGCTTTCAGCATATTAATATGGCATACTCGCTTCTGACGTCTCCTATCAGGAGTTCGCACCACATAATCAGTCTCACTCTTTTTCTCAAGGATCACATATGGTCCAGCAAATCGTGCAGATAAAGCAGATCCAGGAATGGGAAGCAAGACCAAAACTTGATCACCAACGGCAAAAGATCTATTAACGGCACATTTGTCATAACGCGCCTTCATTTCCCCCTGAACTTTAGACAAAGATTCTCGGGCCAGTGTACAAGCTTTCTGTAGTCGTTCACGAAACTTACTTACATAATCTAGCACATTTGTTTTCTCACCATTCTCGATGCCTAACATCCTCTCTTTCAGGGCTTTCAGAGGACCTCTGACCGTATGTCCAAAGACCAACTCTGATGGACTAAATTTAAGAGATTCCTGCACGGTTTCACGAATTGAAAATAAAAGCAACGGGACTCCTTCATCCCACTCGTTTCCCGTCTCAATGCAATATTTCTTCAACATTGATTTTAGTGTCTGGTGGAACCTCTCCAACATTCCCTGACTCTGGGGATGATACGCGCTAGATATACGATGTGTGATATTTAGTGACTGGAAAACTTGGGAACACAGCTTAGATAAAAAATTGGTGCCCTGATCGGTTTGCACAATCTTTGGTAAACCGAAAGTCGAGAAAAACTTTGTTAAAGTTTTAACAACCACTTTGGCTGTAATCTTACGAAGTGGAATGGCCTCTGGGTACCTGGTAGCGGTACACATGATTGTAAGTAGGAACTGGTTACCAGATTTTGACTTTGGTAATGGCCCCACACAGTCCACTATCACGTGTTCAAAAGGTTCGCCCAACACAGGGATTGGAATCAAAGGAGCCGGTGGAATCACCTGGTTAGGTTTTCCTGCGTATTGGCAAACGTGACAGGTCTTACAATACTGAATCACATCCCGCTTAAGACCATACCAAAAAAAATGTTGTAGAACACGATTATAGGTTTTTGTTACTCCTAGATGTCCTGCCAACAAGTGATCATGCGCCGGTGAACGTGATTTCACCAAGTACCACATGTTCCTGGATCAACATCGTTGTTGATCCTGGATCAACTTTCCAATCAACCAATCAGATTTGAGGGACAAGTTTACAGTTTATGTCAGGTTTAGGCTTAGAACCAGGGTGAAGTACTTAAACATTAGTGTCAGTCACCTTTCATTACCCTCTGATTTTAGGGAAAAGTTATGGGTAGGGTTAGGTTTAGGGGTAGGGATTGGGTGAGGACTACATTTTGGGACAGGAATGTTGATCCAGGATCAACAAAATATGTTGATCCAGGAACATGTCTTACTTGGCAAAATCACGGTGACCATCATGCGCCAAAGACAAAACCTGCTGGCGAAAAACAGTGGGAACAACCACTTGATAAACTACATTCCACTCGTTCTCTATAGTATTACTTTTGTGCCATTTTCGCATAAGTAAACCATCCTTAACCAAGAATGAAACATTGTCCAATTCATCACTCTTCACTGACTTAAAACACTTTACTAGCGATGGATCATCTTTTTGAGCTTCAATGAGCTTTTCACGAGTTACGGTTAATGACAAAGGATCACTCACTACAACCTCCCTCACCTGGTCATTGTCACAAAACCTGGTCTCCACAACCTCTTCCGTCGTCCCATCTGTACACAAGAAAGAGTCAGATAAAGAAATGTCATTCCCCTTCTTAGATTGGGCCCTTGTAACAACGCATGCAGGAAATGCACTTGGGTATTTCTGAAACAACTCATCTGTCTTAAGAGGAGTCAATGGAGTGTCTACCACTTCCAGCAAAGGTGTTACCTGCCCCCCGGCTAAATCATTACCTAAGATGAAAGACACCCCTTTCACTGGTAATACTGGACGTACTCCTACCTCCACAAAATCGGTCACCAAGTCAGACTGAAGATGGATCCGATGTATGGGTACCCTCATCACCTCCATACTGAAGCTCTGCACTAACCTACTAGATCCTACTGATGATTCATCTGAAAAAGACAACACATCAGCACATACAAAGGACTGCGCAGCTCCCGTGTCACGTAACATCTGGACTTCAACCTGGTCCTCCTTTTTACCGGTTAATGAAACAAACCCTTTAAGTAAAAAGGGCAAGTAAGAAGGGTCTGGTATTTCAGCTCCATTTTCAGAAAGCACACACGAATTCACAGAGTTCACAAATGCAACTTCTTTCCTCGGAAAGTTCTGCTTGCGCTTCAAAGCAAAACAGTCGGCTATCACATGTCCTTTCTTGTGACAATAAAAACAGTCACGAGTCTCTTTAGACTTCTCACTACTCTGTTTAGGCATCTGAACATTCATTGAAGCCCTTGGTAAAGAACTCTTCTCAGGACCTGCTATTTGAAAAACGTTTTTATGCGTAAGCACAAATTCGTCTGCGAGTACTGCAGCTTGTGAAAGTGTCGCTACCTTCTGCTCATTTAAATACTGCACCACTCTCTCAGGGAGACACTGCTTAAAATCCTCCCGTAAAAGAAGCTCCCTAAGTGAAACAAAATCATCAGCCTTACTAGAAAAACACCATTTGTCGAAAAGCATTCCCTTATCTCTTGCAAATTATACAAAGGTTTGCGTTGCGTTTTTCTTACAATTTCGAAAATGTTGCCTGTAAGCCTCTGGTACTAACTCATATGACCGGAGTATGGCGGACTTCACTATGTCATACTTAAGACCATCTTCCAAAGATAAAGTGGAGTACACTTCTAATGCTTTGCCGACCAATTTGCATTGCAACAACAACGACCAAACCTCCTTTGGCCAACCTAAGGACGTTGCTATTCTCTCAAAAGCGTTAAAATAGCTATCCACTTCTGATTCCCTAAAATTCGGCACCAAAGCAATGTGTTTTCCCACATCAAATGTGGTTGAACCCAAATTCGTCGAATTATTACTCACCGATGAGAAGTTCTGCTGCACAGAGGAGACTGGAGTAACCTTAGCCGCTTCAATCTCCAACTTACGAAGGTTCACCTCTTTCTCGGCTTGAATTTCGAGCCTGCGGACTTCCAGCTTAAGATCCAGCTCTGCTTGGCGGGTTTGTGCACGTTCTTCCACCTCCATACGGAGCCGTGCTATACGCACTTTCGCTTGTATCTCCCCTCTTGAACCGGGAGTACTCAGTGAAAAGGGTTCAAAAGGGGGCAAAACAGCCCCGACATCAGCCTCAGCCTCCGTCACGGCCGTCTCTACCTCCTCTTTACCTACTTCAGTAACATCCTGCCCTTCGCCAAAAGGATCAGCCTCTTTGTCTACGTCAGGCAAAATTTCTAATTCAAACAGCCGATCTATCACTTCGGCTTTAATTTCTTTTTTTAGCGATTGCTTTGGAATAGGAATCTGGAAGTGGCTAGCTATTGTCAACAACTCATCTTTCCTACACTTTTCGATAGCATCTAATGAGGGATAATCAAGGAAACTCTGCAAATTAAACGCCATGAGCACGCTTCGTATTAACAACTCAAACTAACATACCTCACAAAAAGGAAAGATATACTCCACAAGTTCACTAAGTTACCATTCACACTGAATCTCTGCCAAGTTCAAAACAACAAAATTATTTAATAAACAGTAACAAACGACGAGCCCCCAATTATGTTACGTCTCCCCACCAATAGGTCTAAAAATAATAGGGAAAGTAACACAAGTATTAAATTTAGTTAAATAAATAACAAAAAAAAAAAAATTAGGTTCAGTTACTGATAATAACTCGTGTTGAGATGAACCAGGCAGAGACAGATTTCGTTAAATGTTTTTTTAGTAGGTCGTGATATAGTAACCTGATGGTCTTACAGTTTGAAAGTGAAAAAATAAATATTTACAGAATATACACAAATGATGAGACAAAACGTAGAACACAGGAGAAAGGGACAATGAGCGGTGCTAAAGCAAAGAAATAAACATAACAAAACCCTCTAACTTTGACCCCTTTGATACTTCTAAACTATCAAAGAAATACACGAAAATAAACAATCTTCCGGCAACGGATCGCCAACTAAACTACACTGAATAACAAACATAAATACATGAGGTAGCATCCGCTCCTTACCTGATGTATATAAACAAACTCAAACTCTAACGTGTTGCATTATGTAGATCACGTGACAGACTAACTATCCCTTCTCATGGTGTCTGGGTAGATCGATGTGGTACAGCAAAGTCACGCTTCAAAAATAAATCAAACAATACAAACTTAGAGAAATAAAAGAAAAAACAATCGAGGAGGCTAGCAGCAAGCAACAACACAGTGACACGAGTGAAAACACGCCCCTCTACTCGTCACTTCCAGGTCTTTATATGGAGAAGGTGAGTTCGGATTGGTTCTTTAGGGGGATGACATCACGTTGATTAATCATGGACGAACCAATAATGTGACCTAAGAATAAAGACAGCAGAGAACAAAAGAAGGGGAGGGGGAAAAAGAAAACACAACCAAAATACGACACAGACGTAACAATGGTTAATTTACACAATGACTATATAGCTGAAACATTCTAAGACTGAGCTGAACACACTTACAGACTTTCCAATGACTGGATCAGAATTTAAACACAGACTGTGAACACAACTGATGATGCCCAAACGTGATGAGTCAGAAGTGTTCAGTCTAAGTATCAAATTACATTCACAAGTGTGTCCCTGGCTTAAGCTGACCGTTTTTTAACAATTTCTTGCATTGTAATTATTTTCGTTTGTGTATTTTTGTATTTAATGTTTGTTTATATAAAAAAATTTAACAGCCCAAACATACATATAGGCCTATGGTAAAGTGCGTAAACAATACGCATAAGGCTCCATTGCAAGTCCAAGTGATCAAGGGCTTAGGGCATTCCATTTAAACACATTGCAAGGGTTCCACCAGTAGTGGGCACTCGTGCTATATAAGTAATGACATACATCCAGATGAACGAGACGGAGGGAAGTTAACGAAGAAAGGGTGCAAAAAATTGGACTTAATCGCAGCCTGAGTCAAAGGGCTCAGGGCTCCTACTCTTTGTTGATTGAGTAGGACATATTCTTAGCAAGTTTCAGTTACAATGGTGTTTTCTTGTATTGTTCCTGGGTGCAACAATTCAAAGAGTAAATATTTACAGAGTGAATTACTTTGAGTTTCCAATGAAGGATCCAGAGCATTGTAGGCAGTGGCTGCAAAGAAATTAAAATGCCGGTGCAGTTAGACGATTTGGGCAAATAAAAGCCCGGGCTATTATTTGAAGTTTTACGGTATTTAAGACCTGGAAAAGAAAGGAGACACTGACCTGTCAAAAGGCTCCCCAGTTTCTCGCTGACGATCGGTAATAGTTGATAAACTAAACTTTTCCCAAAGGGAGTAGGGCCACAACATCACCTCCATTCAAAATGTTTAATACACACTCTTCTTGTTCGGGCTTCAGTTTGCTAATGCCGGGAATATTCTCCACAACAGAGTGAAATGCATCCGCGTCTCCATATCCGCGATCTTTTTCGATTTCCCTGACCTAATCTTAAACTCGCGCTTAGCGACTACGTCACGGCTTTCAGCCCGCCCTCTGTTCGTTGATTGGCCCGGCTGTTTTCAGGCCGGAGGAAAACAGAAAGATAGGCTGCTATCTCAGACTGAGTACAGAAGCGAAATGAAATAAACGGAAGTAGGAAGTCTGACGTAGTCAGGCTACTTCTTCCCAACTCCCCATAGCAAAACGCTGTTAGGGCCTTTTTATCAAGCTGTAAAGATGGCAGGGAAAAATGGCAGTGAAATTATGTGATTTCTGCAATAATTTGCAGTCAGAAAACCATTGCAAAGTTCTGTTGTTAATTGTAGGTTTCATGTACTCCAGTGCTCAGGTTACACTACAAGAGACCCTCACAATTTGCAAGCTCTAACACCTCATAGTTCATACTATTAATCACACAGATGAAGAAAGGGAAAAAGATGCTGCTCTTCTGTTCAGCCTTGTTTTGACCTGCCGGTAAATTTGCTCCCCACAATGGGAAACAAACTCAATAAAGAAGCCCACTAAGCTTGAACCCAGCCGTGTGTGTGTCTGCAGCGTCTCAGGGGTCCTGACTAGTATGTGGGTCTGTGGAAAAGTAATTCAACGCCACAGGCTTGTGTTGTGTTCTGCTAGCCCCGCTCTTCTATAATGAGCTTGGGATTAAACCAGCCCAAGTTGACATGTGAAACAGGCATTACTGGCAGGCTCCAGACTTCTCTGAGATAAGCGGCTCATTATTAAAACATATTGCCCAAAGCTGGAATAATTGAAGATAGAACATAAGAATCATGTTCCTTCTCTATTTTTCTCTTTTCCTGGTTGAAAGTGAGCATGGAGGCTATGGAAAATCTAGATGTAGTTTTAGGATGATTTATGATGCCTGAATGTCACAATTCGCTACTGATGTATTTGTGTTAGAATCTTAATTTATGAATGCTTTGCTTTTTGAGCTCAGTCTGAAATATTGTAACAAAAATAATTATTCCTTAAATGCAGTAGCAGGTAAATTCAGAAAACTGTGTACCTACACTTTAAAACAGCTTTCCATCAAAAGTGATTGACAAATATTATTTCACGCTGTGAATATTTCTCTTTCAGGGATGGGGAGTTTCTTCCCCCCAGTCAATTGAACATGAAACCATTAAACATGTACTTTATTGGTACTTTTTTTTTTTTTTTTTTTTTTACATTTAACACACGTTTGTGTCCAAAAAATAAATATTTTGCAAAAAAAATAAAAAATTAATATTAAAATGTTTCAATCCAACTATTTTTATACATATTTTGAAAGTATGTTTAATAAATCTTTGATGGAACTGCTTTAAATTTGAATAAGCATTTAATGTGAGTTTTGCATTTGTTAATATTGTATGTGCAGTATTGATAAGAGTTTATTTGCAAACTATTGACATGTTTTTCCCATTGGGCTGCCATTACATTTTCAAACGTGGCTTCAGACAAACGTGCTTTACCCACAACTGTAAGAAACAACTGTCATCATGTATTGTACATAGCATTCTTGGAGATTTATAGCCGACCATTTGCATGAATCGCTCAGACAGATAATGACATGGAACCAGGGGTGCCGTCTGGGGGTGGAGTTAGGACTATTCGATTCCAAGGGCCCACACACTTTTGGGGCCCCCGGAGATCGATTTTATTAATAGTAACCCTAACAGGGTAACACTTTATTTTAAGGTGCTATTAATAAGCAGTAATTAACAGTTAATAAGACAATTATAAGACCTTATAAGATGCATATAAGATGCATATAAGCATTAACTACTTCATATAACTTCTGAGGACGCTTTGTTTCACTTTTCCCGCTCTACTCAATCGTGCCGCCGACGAGTCTCACGACAGTTACAGCCAGGGTGAGTGTAGACTCCATCCCCTGGGGTCCAGCTGGGTCATGACCACTCCGGGGCCGCTCAGTTGCCTCTCCGGGTCCGTTTTGTGCTTTAATTAACCCTTATATGAAGTAGTTAATGCTTATATGCATCTTATATGCATCTTATAAGGTCTTATAAGTGTCTTATTAACTGTTAATTACTGCTTATTAATAACACCTTAAAATAAAGTGTTACCATATATATATATATATATATATATTATATATATATATTAGGGGTGTAACGATACGCGTATTCGATAAGCATTTTCAAACCGAACGGTTCGTTGGACTATTTTTCCTGCAGACCAAAATTTCGTTATTTTAAATGTAGGCATGCCGCGCGTTGCGCGTGGCAAGCGCACTCGGGATGCTGGCACGACCACAACATTGCCCATAATCAAATGTAATGTAAGCGGAACGAAACTGAGCTACTCGTTATTATGTGGTTGACGGACTGTTTATCAGTTTGGACCAGTGCAGTTCCAGCCGATCTCTGTTACTACACAGCGCTGAGACATCCAGTAAAGAAAGCATTTGAATTCACTATTGAACTTGAAGTAATAACATCGCTGCGAGATCTGATGAGAAATCTCGCAGCGATTCACATTTCTCCGTTATTAACGGATCAAACCGCGCTGACGTGGAAACCAGGAAGAAACATTGTGCCATGAATGAACTATTCAGTGTCCACAGATCAGCAACATTCACCATGAATTTACTGTAGTAACACTCATTGTAACCATGGAGGTTTGGCAGGAATAGTAGGCTATAATGCTTTCAAGTAACATTACGTCGGTTTTATTTTGACATTATGAATACAATTGCTGCCCTCAAATGTTAATCTGAACTAAAATAAACCTTTGTTTATAACTACTAAAATATAACATTTCATTTTGTCAAAGGAGCGGTTTTGTTTTATATGCTCCTAAGAAAAGTCAATTGGGGTGATAGTAGAAAAAAAATCCTGAGCCTGATCTTTTTTCCCTGGGAGGTAAGCGAGAGATATATGCCCTGATCAACATAATTGTCAAGCGGGATCCAGGGCTGTGCTCCCCTGGGAGAACATTTTGATAAATACCGGAAAATGATAAATTCTGGTGACTTTTGTAGACATGTCATCAATGGACAAATGGTCATCATTCAGACATGAGATGAACAAACTCAATACTCAATACTCAAAAAGCCTATATTACAGTAGCATCTTTGTGTAGAGCACCAGAGCTCCTGGGACCCATTGACTTAAGATAGTGCTACTTAATTTATTATTAAAATATCCAAATATGATACTAAATCTTTTATTTGTGAAAAAATGACTTATTTGTGACGTGCTGTCTTTGCATTTGAACATTGCACATTTTAAACAGGACACCCATTAGCTGAAAAAATGTTAGCCAATACAAACATATTTATAGAAAATGACAATGAATAGACATGAGTCCTGTCACATGACCAATAATAGCAAAACGAATCACTTATTCTAAAAAGAATATCAAGTATAAATTTA
Source organism: Chrosomus eos (assembly GCA_036326025.1). Taxonomy (NCBI): domain Eukaryota; kingdom Metazoa; phylum Chordata; class Actinopteri; order Cypriniformes; family Leuciscidae; genus Chrosomus; species Chrosomus eos. Next base: position 32,028,127 of record CM070831.1, read on the forward strand.
GATGAATCCGAAATATGGGGCTGTGTTAATAGTAAAACGTCCGTCATTTAACGTATTTTAAAAACACAGATGGATAATACAAAATGCTTTCTGACATTTTGACAGAAAAAAACACAACCAAGAACAAAATTTAAACGTAGCCCGTTAATTTTCAATTATCTTCTCTATCTGTGCGCGCGTCAGTGATTGTGATGGAGAGCTCGCACAGCACTGATAATGGTACTTTTTAATCCATAAGTAACTAACGCGCTAGTTTTCATACAAAATATTTATACTTTAGTTATTAACACAATAAAGTAACACATGCAGGCGTTTCTCAACACTGAGAATGAATGAATAAATAAATAAACGCCTGTTTCTCCAGACTCGCGTTTATCAGTAATCCACAGATCACAGAACTTTAATCACTAAGACATAGCGATTTTAATTAGGTGTTCAAGCACTTTAGTGCTGAAAACCTATTGTATTTGCTATTTGAAAAAAAAAAAAAAAAAAACCTAAAACGCATCGTGCAGCCCAAACCATAAGGCCTAGAGACTTGAAACTCGCCCAGATGGTAGGCCTCAAATATGGGGACAACCTAACAGAGAATGACCCCGTTTGGCCCATAGGTGGCGCTACAGCAACCAAAAGTACTAAATTGCTCATAACTCCTAGACCGTTTGACTTAGAATCAAGCTCTCTACACCACTGTGATCCTTGGCTCAAGACGGACAAGATGTATGTCTCCAATTTCGGTGGCGCTATAACCGTTGAAAATATTTAAAACCATGTATTTCCTATGGTAAATTGCCTGTATTAGCTGTAAATCGTCTGTTTAATCTATGATGTCAGTGGATAAATGCTTACCAAATAAAACTTAATGTCTTTTGATGCTTTTGAGCTTAACTGCGTTAACTGCCTTAATTGCTTGAACACCGATAAATGCTGCTAGCAGCTTTAATTTTATTTAGATTTGTTGTTCATCAAAACTTAAGCATTTTTTAATTTGCATGTCTGAATGATGTCTTCCTCTGAGTGACCATGAATGACGGAATATTTTAAGATAATCCATGCCATCACTCCCGTGCCATCATCGAATCCAGATTAAGTTAACTACAATTTTTCAACTTTCCACATCCACCCCAGCCTAGCTGTTTACCTTCAGTGTGCTGTTATGAACTCAGTCAGACGGACGGATGGATCGAGCGGGATTCTTCTGTCGATTTTCAGTCTCCTTTTAATGATAGGCCTTACGCATCTGTCAATCATCCCCGCTTCCTATTTGGGGAATCAACCCAGCGCTATGATTGGTCGAACTCTGCTTCGTTGCTTGATTTGAGGACTGCGCGTGCACAGAAGCCCCATATAGGGTTTTTGCGTAGTTTAGAGTGACAAATCGTACCAACGTACTTTGAGGTCATATGCGTACCCGCTACGCAAAATGCATACAGGTTGGCAGGTGATCACGCGAACGCGAATCTGATTTTTTTTTTTTTTGCAGACACGTCTGTACGCGTGGCGCCGGAGCGCTATCAGGCCTGCAAGTAGGCTATAGCTCCATCATTGCTCAAAGTAAACAAATATATCATACTTTATGATGTTAGTTTTAATATAAATATAATAAATAAAAAAATCAAGGAATTTTCTCTGGCATTTCTTTTTTTTTTGCTGCATTGAAAACGTACCGAACCGCACCGAACCGAACTGTGGCACAAGTGTATCGTATCGAACCGAACCGTGAATTTTGTGAACCGTTACACCCCTAATATATATAGGTGTCACTGTCAATGCAGGCAGATGGTGAATCATACATCCGCTGGGATGCATCATCAGTAATGTATCCTATAGGTTCACTGGGTTTTTCGGGTCTCACAACATCATACACCCTCACCCAGACGACCCAGCCAGGGTTGATCAAGCCCTGACTTGCGTCCCAGCAAAATTAGCCCACGGATCTCTGCTCTTTATCAACAGCCATCTCTCTCTATCTCTCTGCTGCTTTTTTTCACCCTGATTTGAAAATAAAAGTTAAAACAGCAACAACATTAGCATGTTAGCATGTTTTGATGTCCACGTGTTCTTGCTCAAGAAATGACAGTAGCTGTAGCATTTGTATCATAAAGAAGTGGCCAAATATTAAAGATTAAGTGGACTTTTTAATTAAATGCCAAATAAAAAAAGAAAAAGGATTGTATCTGCTGTAAAGGCAAGGCAAGGCAAGTTTATTTATATAGCACATTTCATACACAATGGTAATTCAAAGTGCTTTAAAATAAAATTATCAAAACAAATAAGAATAATTAAAACAGTTTAGAATAAAGTGTAACAACAACAATCACCAGGCCATTGGCGCCCTCGGCAGGCATTTGTTATAAATAAGCTTATTGTTTATATTATGTTTATTACATTATGTATTTTAACAGTGTTGTTCAATAAAACCATAAAATTACTTTCTTTTGATACTTTCTTGTTATTTATTGCCTCATTGCTATTATATATGCATTGTAAGTAATTTTAAAGGCTGTTTTTCCACTTAGGTCTTTTTAATTCTCTACTGTTTGATGTTATACTGTTTATTCAGATGACAACTGATTGTTAATGCTTGTCACTGCTAGACAAAGTCATTTAATTAACGAAATTAGAAAAAAAAGTATTACTATAAATATATTTATACTGCATTATATTTGTTATTTTTTATAATTATAAGTCATGCATTTGCTTGGATGCTCATAATCCATGATGCACTGATATTTTTTTTCAACTGTTGGTATTAATGATCTCTGTGTTTTTTGTACTGTTTTTATTGTTTATTAGTTATTTACAAATGAAAACTTAAACATTATAGCAATGCAAGTTGCATCTTTATTAAAACATTTATGGAACCGATTAATTAATACTTGTAAATCAGTGTAATAATGGATTACTGTATGAGCATGCACTTTGAAAAAGAAAATGCATGACATAATTATAAAAATAACATAAATGTAACTATAACTGTACTTGTAATGCAGTATAGGTATTAATGAGTCTTTATACATATATTTATAAAATAGTATTACTTACTTATAAATAAGTACAAATGGAGCTATAAGCATGGTCTTCATAAAAAAAGTGTTACCAAAAGTTTTTATATATATATATACATTTTTATATATACTGTATCTATAATTCATTTTATAGAATATAGAAGTTCTAAAGAGCCGTCAGCCGTAGAAACAGTCATCATGCTAAGGACTGCACATGCTCATTGCAGGCACAGTCTGAAATATATATTTTTATATGCTCTTTGAGTATAATAAAAACAGCATTTATGGGACAGTTCATGTCCTATTTTGTTGCTGATTTGAAACATTCAAATGTAAGTGTGGCAAGTAGTTGAGATATCAGGATTACCCTATTTAAATAGGTATGGCTTGGATTTAGATGCCCAAAATATGAGCCTGCAGGCCACAGAGTGAACAGACTTTGCAAAAAAAAAAAAAAAAAAAAAAAAAAAAAACCTAGCTTAAAGACCTGCTATTTGTCTTAGAAAGTTGTACACAGTGTTTTCCGTAAGAACGGCTAGTTTACACATTGAGACTTTATAGCATGCAATTATTTTATTGCAGTGTTATCACCATCATTTTGCAAACAGCTAGTTTGTCCTCCACTTGTGGTTTGGTTCAGTTTTATCAAGAGGTAATGGGTTCCTACACTCATGTTTTGAATGCAGTTCTGCTTATCGCAGGCTCTACATTCACTCCCTCATCTCTCTCCCTCTACTTATCTTCCTCACTGTGTGTGCCAGTGCTGCCACCAACACTATCATCATCAGCCAGCCACAGGAGCTGATGAACGTCCCGCTGCTGCAGAAAGCATGTCTATGTCAATGAAGGGCCTGTTTCGTTTTTTTTTTTTTTTTTTTTTGCGATTTCTCTGCAATTTCCTTGTGTTTTTTCTCCATCTGTCTGACTATTTTGACAGATGCATACTGACATTGCACGCTCGCCGCTCGCACAGAGCCCAAAGGAGGAAGTGTTTAAAGATGTGATTGGGCCAGCCCCCTGTCAATTAAGAAAATAACCAATAGGCCGCTGATCTACGTGTTTGATGGGCCGGTCTGTCAGAAAACAAAATTCTATGCTGAGTTTTTTTGACAAATGCATCATGCCCGTACAGAGACCCCCACACTGTCAATTAAAGGGGGGGTGAAATACTCAGTTTCACTCAATCTCATGTTAATCTTGAGTACCTATAGAGTAGTATTGCATCCTTCATATCTCCAAAAAGTCTTTAGTTTTATTATATTTATAAAAGAAAAATAGGCTGTACCGAGTCTTTCCGGAAAAACCCGAGCGGGTGGAGGCGTGCTGTGTGGGCGGGAGCGCGCGAAGCTTTTGCGTGTGTTGTAAACAGACAGACTCGTGGTTTATGAGGACATGATTTAGTTTTACAATAAACAAACTGACACCTACAGTGGCCAGCTAAACAACTGTATTTAAACACACACCATACATCGCATGCTCCATCGATACATTAACTGTAACGTTACGTGATCATGTTGTTTACTTGCTGTGCTTAGCTTATGTAGCACTGGTGTCACACCACTTACTGCGCCACTGGACCAGTTCTAGGTTCTAAGGAGTGGGGAGCAAAAATAATTACACCAGAGACCGCTTCTTTATATATAAAAGGCCAGTATTTTACTGAATGAAAAACACACATAGAATATACAGTTCAAGAAACAAAATAAAACAAAAAATATTCCCCTGCAGGTTCTTAATATCGAGGTAAGTATAATAAATGAAAGGATATTTCACTCTATTTTTTGTTCTTTAGTTCTAATTTATTTTAGTTAACTAATCTAAGTTAGACCAGTCTTTTCCTAGGTTGCACCTATTTTAGGATTCCTATTTATTTTCCTGAGTTAACTCTTTACCTTCTGTCTTTTACAGGTAGGAAAATACCTTTAAATCACAAAATCAAATCAAAGTGGACCACATTTCAAATCACATTCAACATTTGAACTCAATATGAAAATGAAATAGAAAATAAACACTTTAAATTCAAGTCTCAAGGTTCAATCTGAGTTCAATTGTTCAGTTCGGTCAAAAGATTCGGTTCGATTGTCCAGTTCAGTCAAAAAACTCAGTTCAATTGTCCAGTTCAATCAAAAGATTCAGTTCAATCGAGAGATTCAATTCAAGTCAGTCCAAAAATAATAGTTCAATCGTTTTCAGTTCAGTTCAAAACAATTCCTGATACTCCTACCACTCTGGTAGCAAGTCACCATACGCATGAGATTTCCTCACGGACGCGATGGAAAGGATGAGTTGGAGATCCGGGTCTGGCTCGCCATCTTGAATCCTGTCTGCGCACGTGCGCGCCCGCACACTGCAGACCGATCGTCGCTCCGACCGAGCTTCAAACCAAGCAAAAAAACCTGACCTGTACAACAGGTCATAAACACAATAAATCTCTTTAAATCCTCAAATTACACGTATACAAATAATATTTCACAGTCTCTGAGTCATAACGTTGCTGTTGCGATTCACTTTTCACCTCAGAAAATGGCGGCGGTGCAGTCTCTTTTAACTCACACATACTCGCAAATACTGCACACATCCTTCATTTACAAAACATAAATTCACTTTTATAACATTCACAGTTCCCATAAACCAAAAATATTAACTGGTAAACAGTTTAAAACAACTACGTTTCAGTATTTCACCAAAGAAAGAAAGAAAAATACAACATGACAAAATGCAAGAAAATAAAGTACAAACTCACCAAAACCGGTGTGGATTAGTTCACATAAAATCCCTGTCAGTTCCCAACCAGGCAAATTATGTTTTCTTTCTACTGCAAAATCAACTTTTCACTCTTTTCTCTGCTTATTAAAGGTTTTGTAGGTAAGACATTTAAAAAAAAATTCAAAATTTGTTTAGACTTTCTATATATATATATCAATGCATAATTAAAATCTAAGTACTCTGAAAAAGAAAGTATAAAAATCGAGTGTCTGTAGACCTCTCACGACTGTTTTAAAGACAGCTCATTATTTCCATTCACTTCACCCCCTCCCTTCTGGTCTCCTTCCAAAGCCACACCCCCAAAACACATGAACGAGCAACTCTGACAGCTGAGCTGAAGACGCATTATTTACCTGAGACGAGCGAAGAGTAGAGGAACGAGTGCATGTAGTGACATCATGTCAGACACACATGTAAATAAAAAAATCTAACTTTATCATTATGAAGTTAAACAAATAAGTTGTATTTTATTACTCACTATCAAACTAGCATATTGATATTGGTAAACTTTACAATATATATTTATTGATTCGCTAACGAGCTAGTTATCTATAAGGCAAAGCTAAACACAGGTTGCGTGATACACGTTGTTCCATTGCCATCATTTACACTGTGATGTAGATGCATTTCGTGTAAGATTTATAACATATATATGATGTTCTGCATGTAAGAGTTTGCTTGATGAAAGCATAGTTGATTCTGATGAGGACTACACTCCCGAGACAAGTACCACATCGTCAGCTCTAGGACAGAACCGTGGTCGAGGGCGAAGCAGAGGAGGTCGTGCAAGAGGTCGTGCTACTAGGGTATTCGCCGATATTCACCCGAGTTTTATTTCTTTGTTTATCCAACAACTTTTTGTTCATTACCTTTTCTTGTAATGTAAATGACTTCCTTTTTTTGACTGGGTTGCCTTCGTGAACTGCAAATGTGGACTTAGATTGGTCTTTCTCTGCCATTGTTTTGGTAATCCTAGGTTCCGTGGCTCTTGAATTACACAAACCAAACGAGTGCGCGCAAAAGGGCAGTTCCTGTGTGGCGAAGGGGTGGTTGCCATGGTTGCGAGAGAGTGACAGTCGCCTAGGCCAATCCGTTGTTTCGTCCCGGTTCGAAATAATGAGCTGTGTTTAATGCAGATTAAACGGTCTAGAGTCAATCGATTTTTATACTCTTTTTTTCAGAGTACTTAGATTTTAATTATGCATTGATATATATAAAAAAGTTTAAACAAATTTTGAAAAAAGTTTTTTATAAATGTCTTACCTACACAACCTTTAAACACAGTTTGTTCTCCTCGTTTTTTCCTCTGCTCTCTCAATCTCCTCTCTGCTTTCTCAAATCGCGCCTATGCTGGAGTCTACGCAGTGCGTCTGATGTCACTAATCTCTTAAAGTGGCAGTGACATGCATTTTCTGTCAACATACTTTTCATATTAAACATTAAATTGTTGTGTTAACATTTTTAATTAACTCTGATGAATTAATTTAAATGAATCACTTAACTTTCAAACTTATTTATGCAGCTTTTTAAACTATTTATTCTTATTTATGTCATTTTAATATGGGTTACACTTACATGCCGATAGTTAACAACACACAGACATTTGAAGCAGTTTTACTCCGTGAACCTTTATCGTTGGGACTGCTCCATCTTTAAGTATTAGGCGATCTGCAAATCATCGAACTGTGCCTTGTTTATAAAACTATTAGCAGCTACCGCCGAAATGAAGGGAACTGTTGTGGCAAAACTTCTGTTAAACATCATCACTGCGTAAGAGACACTCAGAGTCAAATTAATAAAAAGAGAAATGTTTATTCTTGCAAGAAGGCCCAGTCGCCATCACAGCCGTTACATTCTGTGAAGTGAGTGGCGCGCACCAGGAAGACATGAGACAGCTTTTATACTCTTTTCAAGGTTCCTTCTCACCCGCTGTACTTTTCCACCCAGATAAGGCCCCCACTTCTGTTCAGTTTCTACTTAATAACACAAACTGGTACTGGAATAAACCAGCCAAATCTGACCATTCCTAAGGTCGAGATGTCCTGTCCCATATATTCCTGAAACGTCACGCACAAGCACGTACACACATATACTTTTACACATTGAATAGATTAGGAATAAATGACTATTAAAATTTTTCCACAACAATCCCCACTTTTTATCATTCTGATTACCCATAATCACAATAATAAACAAAAAGACAAATTTTAAGTCATATCATCACACTACTCTTCATCTCTGTTTTCACATAACTGATCACTCTTCTTAAACATTTGTGAAAATACCATTTTGAAAAGAAAAAGCTTAGGCTGTTTTTGTAAGGATAGTCCCTTAAGTATTAGCAAGCAAGTAAAGAAACACTGCTGCTGTACCCCAAGCATAGCTTGACCCTCAGTCACCTTAGTTAAATAAGAAATAGTGTACAGACTAGTTAGGAAAACAACAAATCATCAATCCACAGTGGTTACATCAAAATATAAAGTATAAGAAAAGTATAATAAAACCCTTCATTTCAAAACCCTCTCCTTGTACCTTATCACATAGCGGATAAGCACAGCTTTTAACCATCTGTTCATAACAAAAACATTCATAGGAAGAAGAAAAAGAAAAGAAAAACAAACACCAAATGTCTAACACATGTCACTGTAGCTTCCACTACTAGAATCATCATCATCACATTTCTTGTCATTGTCATCATCATTTGGATAAAACTGTCATTTTTACCAATTTAACAATCCTCCCTGCTCTGACCAGTCTCTGTACTGAGCTGGAAACACAATATCGACAATCCTACCCCCGAAACCCCAAAGAGTAATCAAATTTTCTAATGAATCAGTGACCAATCAAATCTCGTTGGCGTTGTTTAAGGTGAGATGTTTGGACGGTGGTGTTGCAATCTCCATCCTTGCAACCTTGTTTGTGGAGTGGACCATAGCCTCTGTCACCTGTGAATGGAGATCTTAAGTGTTTTGTTAGTGCTGCTGGTCGTCCTTCTGGTGTGACCTGTGGAATTTTCACCATTTGTTTACTGATTATATACATTATTAGTTCCAAATTTATTCTCAACATCTGGCCACTCCAACAACCTGAAACTCATTCAACTATTACATTAACATTCAACCCACTTTGCTCATGTCAACAACACAATATTTATACATTTTGGAACAGAATCATTCTGTTAGCTGCAATCCAATCTGACATTCTGTGAAAGGAAAATTTTAAGTTATGCTCCGCTCCATTCTCTGGAAAGAAAACAAAATGTCGAGGTTATTTTCAGATAGTAAAACTACACGTAGTTTCTTTTGTCTACTGTTCTCCCGGGGCCTTCGATACCCTGGCGTTTCCTGTTGAAACAAGTCCTGCAAATACATTTACAGAAAGCAAATTTTGTTTGGGACGGCCTTATCCCAATTAAACCCAGTGTCCTCCCCACATATATTGTCCCTTTATAAAACCATATTTTGTCCCCCCTTTTTGATGCACGACTCAACTCGTGCATCAATTTAACATAACATTTAACATAGTGTTTTGATAAAGTTTGCATCAACACTAACCCAAACGTTGTTTACATATTTTGCTGTCTCTGAAACAAAAATATTACATTCTTCACTTAAAGCCACAATCTCATCTGCTCAACGAAGTATTTGAAGGGCAAAGGCCCTTGGTCTCACAGCGTATCCTGCTTTTCAGGCCTGTTGTTTGGTCTCTTAATTCAGTCATCTACAAACATTTTCAAAGTCATCAATTGTTTCTATCAAGTCAGGTCGTGCTGTACAGACTTGGTCACTTGTCAGTCAAATAACTCATCCTTCTGCCCACAATAATCATACATTTTTAGGGGCTCTCTTGATAATTTCATGTTGACTTAGCCAATATGTCACTTTGTTGTTGCCATCAAATCTATAACATTTTCATTTATCTCAGCCCATGCCAGATCGTGATCTACAACTCCACAATTCCAATTTACACAAATACTTAAACTGATCCAGAACGTAATTCAAATCAACATCACAAAAGACAAAAGTAATTAATTCCAGACAGAGCTTGATGACCAATCAACTTAAAGCTCGTTCTATCTTTTCATCGGATCCACTCACAATTATCGCCTTCTTTAAAATTTGTCATTTGCCTCAACCCATCTGTAATGATGAAACAATATACTCACTATTCAGCCGGAATATTAGTACCCCAAACTAATACATACAAGACCTAAAGTGCTGTCACCATCACACACACATACTAGACACACATCTCTTAACTACTCATTCTCAATGTTCGCCTTTCTTTATATTATTGCTAAAAAGATTTAAATTTTAAGATTTTAAACTTCACATTTTCTGTAGCTTTTACCTAATTTTACATGGTCTCTTAACCAGTTCCAAAGCATTTCTGTTCATTATTCATTAGATTTTCAGTCTGCTGGGTTGCTTTGTTTAATTTTTCCTTATCATTATTTTGCTTCAGCTTGCTCTAGCAGGCCGACAACAGAAAGACAGACACAGTTTATCATGCCTTCCCCCACTCAAACAGTCTCTCTCTCTTATTAACAAATAATAATTACATTAAATTAATCACTATCCTTTTACCATTAAATTTTGTTATCCAGACTTTTCTCAAATCAAAAACTGTCTTCATCTTTAGCCACCCACCATGTCAAACGACCTTCAGGAGTTAAAACATATTAGTTCAAAATCAAAAGTTTTGTTCCTGTCTCCACAACAAACAATGGCAATCCCCTCATGTTATCAGCTGGCTCTCGAAAGCCCCTCCCCCATAGCTCTTTATCTATAATTTTCTCTTCAGGGTGTTGTCCCCCTGGCTTAATTGCAGACACTTGTCACAATGAAAAACAAGCGTACGATTATGCGGTTTCTTCTGGCAAGTGGTATAGAGGAACTCACATTCTCTTGGGTCAGACTGCCGCAACTCGTCACAGCGCATCTCACCTCTCAATGCTCTGCTGACCCCGGTGGCCTCCAGTAGTCAGCGCTCAACTCTCATACCTTTCTCGCATTGTAACACACCCCCGTCCTGAGGTGCCCAATGTCCGTGACCCCCTGCGTTAGGCTGTCCCCTGGCCAGGAAGATCATCCTGTCATTGAGTAGCCACGTACACACTGGTACCGCTCTTTCCCATCACACAATCAGTTTCCTTTAACAGAACTCAGCTGCTTTCTGGAGCTTAGGAAAGGCACGTTCAAGAGTCACCAGAGCCATTCTGATTGCCTAATAGTGTTCACAGGGAGACAGGTTAATAACAGCAGTATTTAATCACTTAAATCCATTAACCATCTTAAAATCATCAACCTAGCTACTTAGATTATCCTCAGTGAATTTAGTTCACAACCATACATTCAGTGTACTGTTACTGTACATCTGTAGCCGTAGCCATCGGGCCTGTTTCAATGGTGGAGACTTAAGATAAGACAGAGAAGTTACTGGTCCTAAAATAGAATAAAATAATCAAAAATGTTATTTCTATCATTTAAGGTCTGCATTATTATTTTAAAGACTTCTTTAAAGTCGTTCAGTTTTACATTTAAAACATTCACCAATACAAATTGCCCTCTTTATGGCAATGGTTTCTTTAACATCTCTGTGTCTGATTTTTCAACTGAAACACTGTGCTTTACTATAAATAGCTTATTATTACTTATGACACAGGGTCAGATAACAGCCTGTTAGCTGAAATTGACTGAGAGAGACTCTGAGGCACTCAGGATTGGTACACTGTTCTCTCATAAACTTCTAATCATCAAACTTTTATCTATAATCTTTTAACTATCCCAGCTTAAGCCATCTTTGCCAGAAATGACATTTGTTTCCAAATAAACATAATTTTATAGTTGTCTTTTGCCCATACAGGGAATTTAGACATTACAGATCTCCACTCAGATTGAGTCTCTGTCGTACTGGCCGTTTACAGCCACAGCACACATCAGATTCAGATAAGTGATCTGTTTCATTACAGCTCCTAACAAACTTATCTTTTAAAAGCAAAACATCAGCTTCTAGTTCTTTCATGGTCAACACTTTTCAAGCTGTTTGTTTAATCAGATGCCTTTTACATTTTACATTTTAGGAACTGTTAATTCAGTAGCCTACTGCCTCTGCTTATTTGATCTTAATTAATTATTCTAGTTCTATATAATCTAAACCCTTTTTAAAATGTTTAACCCTCTGAGCCCGACGGCATCGTCGACGACGCCACAAATCACCTCCGAGAAATTTTGATATTACTAAATGACAAATGTATCGATTTTCTTACCGTTTTTTCCAGCAGAAAGCTAACGAGCTAGCCATCACGGGGGTGTCTTTGGTGTCTTTCTAGCCTTTACAGAAGGTTTTCTATCCAGCCTGGAACTTGTGCATCCTTTCGGAGTTTTTCAGCAATAAATCCAAACGTTTATATCCAACTTTGATACACTTGAAGTCCATAATCTATAAATATTCCGTCATATTTGCCGCTAGCTCGATGCAAGCTGCCATTGTGGATATCACGTGATGGTTTTTGACCAATTACAGGCTGATCCGTCGTAAACATTGGGTGCGTCACTGGGTCATTGCGCAATGCGCTCTCTCCAAGGGAGGGAGGGAGAGAGAGAGAGATACGCACGGAGACGCAGGTTTCACAGAGGATCACAGAGACATTGATGTATATCAGCGCTGGCCTTTTTTGCCATGAAGGATGATAGATTTTCAGGAGAACAGAGCTTTTTGACAGATGTGGAACTAGATTACCAGGACAGACCCAGCTGAAGTGCCATTTATTTATTTACTGTAAAAAGTATTATTGTAGTATAAATATAGTATAAAAAGAATAGAATAAATAAAATAATAAATAAATAAAATAGAAATGCAAAGCCTGTGATGTGGCCCTCTTTGTGATTGCTGATACTAGGAACTGTTTTGAGGCTTGGCACCAGTGAATTTCATGAAAACGCCTGGACTTATTTTGGAAAAATGTAAATAGTTTTAGTTCTGTACAAGTTATAATGTTTATTCCTGTGGTCCAGGACTCCAAAGACATGAACAAACTGTTTTCCAGAGGAAATTTGCTTAGCTTTTATTTGTTTGTGTGTGATTTCAATAAATATTTGAGTGATTCAATTTCCGATTTATTTTTTCATTTGTCTTTATGGTCCCATAACTTATTTTACATTCAGGTGACATCAATGTAACACAAATATGCTGAAAGTTCAATTTGTCCTGAAAAAAAAGAGGTGTGTCAATTGTCTGTGCACAAAAGGGTTGATGTTTTACAAGCTTTTTTAGTTAATAACACCAGACGGAAAAATTATTGTAAAAATACCCTTAGGTCTCTGAGGGTTAATTAAAACACAATCATCCTTTTAGTTACTTTTTCCTTTCTGCAACTCACATTTGTTGGAGTCATTAATTTTACATCAAACTGTATTCATCAATTCACTTGTAATAATTACTATTATAGATATTTTCAAAGGATTCACTTTAAGACTTCAATCTTTTGACCTTGTTTTTTTTTTTTCTCTTATTCTTTCTCAGACGAAATGTTAATATCGTCACTTAAACACTGATCTACTTTCAAACCCACATTATTACCATAAATGTGTCACTATCACATTTTCAAACCCCTTCTCAGTGAGCATTTACAGTTACATGTTAAATGGTCCTGCTGACCACAATTTAAACACTCTCCATCTGCTCTAATTTACTGCACACCCTTGAAGCAGTGTGTTCCATTGAGGAATGCAAACAGAGCCACTGATAAGCAGTGCTCCATATTCTTTTACAGTCCACCAATGGCAGATACAACAATAGCCGAATCATCATTATTACTGGCACAACATACATTATTGATTTCCGGAATCTTTGGACATAGCTGCCTTTACATTTTACTAATTTGCTATTATCATCAACACTGATTACAGAACAAGTGCATATCTAACATCCAAAAAGCCGGGCTGAATAAGAAGACACTGCTCCTGTACTCTCGACCTTGATCGAACCCTCAGTCACTCCTCAGATATTAAATACAGACATTGTCTGCAATCATAAACACCAGGATATGCTACCCCATTATAGACCCCTTAGGTTCAAAAACAATGTTTGTCAAACTAAAACTAAACCTAATTTCAATCTTTATTTTACCATTAAAAATATAGAATTGTTCCCCATACTGCTTAAAACATTCTTCATGTCCTGTTAATTCCTGTCAATCATACAATGCCTTATTTTATTCTAAAACTGTATTTTCATACCAATTAAACAGTTAATTTGACTTCCATAAATTCTGTCAGACATTTTATTTTCATCACATATAGTTTTCTACTATATTTCTTCTCAATCTTCCCCTACATGCCATTTCTTTCTGTATCCTCTCCTTTCTTTTCTCAAACATGCCAGTTCCTTCATTATCTAACCAGTACATGATTGTTTGCACAATCCCCACACAAACATATCTCACACACCAACCTTATGTCCCGTTGCCCTGTTCAACTGATTCTCGCACACTCTTAGTCTAGTTGTTTTCAGTGCTCCCTCCCTGGGGAAATCACGGTATTTTATCAATAGTTTTTTCAGATTTTACAGATTTTTTTTTACAGATTTTATCAGTTTTTTTTTCCCAATATCTAACATATATTTTCCCCCATACTTGTCCTAATTTTTACAGAAAACCGGTGTATCAAATTTTGCAAACTTGCTCTGAGATTTACCCATATTGGCTGCTTCTGTCACTTCCGTGGATTTTCTGTTCGACGCGTCTAATAATCTGATGGACGTCTCCACCAGATCTGATCACTTAACCCAAGACCAGAAAGGGCGCACCCAGTGCTTTTGCAGATCGATTAACGCTCAGTAGACTGCTACGTGAAGATCCTTCGTCTACAAAACCGTCCCTGACTGGTTCTGCAGAACGCCTCCCCACGCAGTTAGCCCTACTGTATTAACTACGACCCGTTCGTAAGTAAGTCTCAATTGACCCCCAATAAACTGCTGCACGAAGATCCCTCGTCTACAAAACCGTCCCTGACTGGTTTTGCAGAACGCCTCCTCGCACAGTTAGCCCTATTGCATCAGTTTTCTTGACTTACACCACAGAAGCTAACAGACACAGCCACTATGGTTTTACCCACAAATTTAAAAATATTTTAGACCAAAAGAAAATATTTTAGCCGTCTCTTACCAGAGATGTCTTGAGTTGCCACGGGTTCGTTTTCATCTGATTCCAGTGGAGCTTCTCCTGGCCCTGATAGCGGTCGGCCCCTCTCTCTGAAACTTACGAGGTAGAGCTGGAACTGCTCAGTCCAGGTGGCCAAACACCGTCCGCTCTCAGGTCCAGGAGGCACTGCCAAGGAATCCCACTTCTCTGACACCAATTGTTGTGGCAAAACTTCTGTTAAACATCATCACTGCGTAAGAGACACTCAGAGTCAAATTAATAAAAAGAGAAATGTTTATTCTTGCAAGAAGGCCCAGTCGCCATCACAGCCGTTACATTCTGTGAAGTGAGTGGCGCGCACCAGGAAGACATGAGACAGCTTTTATACTCTTTTCAAGGTTCCTTCTCACCCGCTGTACTTTTCCACCCAGATAAGGCCCCCACTTCTGTTCAGTTTCTACTTAATAACACAAACTGGTACTGGAAAAAAAAAACAGCCAAATCTGACCATTCCTAAGGTCGAGATGTCCTGTCCCATATATTCCTGAAACGTCACGCACAAGCACGTACACACATATACTTTTACACATTGAATAGATTAGGAATAAATGACTATTAAAATTTTTCCACAACAGAACAAACAAGAACACTTGCGCAACTCCGTTGCTGCTCTGGAAAAACAAAATCCATCCACAGGTCCCTTAACTCTGGGTTCTTTGGACATTTGTGCAGTGTTGTCTTGCCCTGGCAACCAAAAACACACTTTTTGGTGCCATTGTTTTGATTGCAACGCAGCAGAGCACAGCGGTCTGATGGACGCTCTCGTACGCTCTAGGCTACAGCTGCGCGCGCGCACTTCCGGGAGAAGTGCCTTAAGACCCGTATAAGGAAATTCCGCCCACTCTGACGTAACGTAGTTACGTATTCGAAAAAAACTTTCCGAAACTTGTGACAAACCGGAAGGAGTATTTTTGGAACAGAAATACTCCATCAAACTTTCAACTTCATTTTTGAAACTTTGTCCATGTTTACCATGGTAATCCAACTCTTTAACAGTGTAAAAAACTCACTATGCATGAAACAGCATTTCACCCCCCCTTTAAGCCAAACAAAACAAAAAGAATGGGCCGCCAATGTACAACTTTTATGGGCTGTTCAGGAAAAAAACAAAAAGCACACCTGCAAAACGGCCAGTCCGCCCCTGTTTGATAGGGACTTTGGTTGAAGCTATCAGTCAGCATTATTTATTCATTTTTAATTATGTTGAACAGTGGAAGTCCTGGTGAAAATTACATAACCCAAGATTCTACAAAAAAATCTTGACCAATCAGAGATTGGCGCCAAGCAAATCGCTCTACATAAAGTGCTTCATGGGAATGGGTGGAGCTCTTTTAGAGTCTGTTTTCAAATTACTACTACTTGCATGTTGAATATATAGATAAAAATGCAACAACGAAAAAAGAAGCCCACCCCACATACTCTAACGAAAAAATTTTTGGTCACATGTGACCTCACTCAATGCCTGATTACCATTCAACATAATGCAGCACCACACTGACCGATTGGTGCCTGACAAACGCAATGCATTCTGGTAAGAAATGTTGTCCAACACGGATCTATGTGCAGTCACCTGGGTTAGGTGGTGTAGATGTCCCAAACCGACTGCACAAGCTCTGATGGCGACACAGCTGTTACATGATTTGCCGGTTTAACCAAAGACAAAGATCACGTGCGTTTCGAGTTTATTTCTAAAACTCGCAACAGCCTATACCAACAAATAACAGTAAAAACTATGTTATATCATGTATCAAAATAAAATAGGTATTTTATTGGTATTTACTGTAAATAGTAAAGGCTTTTGATGAATTTTATTCTTTTACATATGGCGCTGCAAGCAGTACATAAAGCATGGAATGAAAAACGTTTCTGTTTTTTACACATTCTGAATTTCTGTGAATTTCACAAACATTGCATCTAAAAAATTTCATCTTTGATAAAGTACAGAAACGGCTCATGAGCCTCACTATGGGAAGCAGAAAGAGTCCAACTTCATGTCTGCGTTTTCAACTCCTCCCCACCTTCAACACACCTAATGCTTAGTGCAGGAGCACATTTGAAGTCATGTGATTACATGATAAAGTCATATTGGCTACAAAACCTAAGTATAAAGAAACAAACTAAAATAACACACAAAATAAGTAATAAGCTCACCACACAACAAATTAAAGCCTCATTAACATGACACTAACACAAACAAAATCATAACCAAAAACAACCAAATATTCAAAACAGTTAATGAATTACAGAAAGTATCTCAATCATGAGTAACATTCAAAGAATAAAATGATTATGTATCACCAACATGCTTTATCACAGATTATTATATCGTCGCTGTCAGGTGGAAACCTGGGCTAGCTGCGCAACCCCGCATGTTCCAACCTGGAGACACGGTCCCGTCTAGGTCAGATACAGCTTAAAAGTTCCATGGAAGGATCCCAACACTGTTATGGAGTGGGTCAACTATGAACTGGCTGCGCCTACCCGAGAGACTAAGGCTAGAGCAGATTTCAATTAATTATAAAGCACTTTAAAAGCATAACAAAGTGCTGTTCAGGAAAATAAACATTTAATACAAAAACAATTAATTCCTTTTGGTAACACGTGTTTTGATGGTCCCCTTTGAACATTCTATTAAATATAAGTAGCTTTGCAACTACACGTCAACTAACTGTCATTAGAGTATTAGTAGACTGTCTGCTTAATATCTGCAAACTCTTTGTAATGCTCCTCCAACAGACACTCTACTGACTATAAATAACTTTGCAACTACAACTTATACTGCATTGGCTCCCTATTAAACATTGTAAGTAATCAGCAATATTTCAAAATTTATACAAAGCACTAAATGGTTTAGCTCCCCAGTACTTGACTATAATGCGTTAAAGGGATAGTTCACTTTGAAATTAATTTTTGGTATGTTTTAGCTTACCTCAAGGGCATCCAAGATGTAGGTGTCTTTGTTTCCGCAGTAGTTTCAATTTTGATATTTTTAGGTCAAACATTTCTTGTCTGTCAGTCATATAATGCAGGTCTATGGTCACTTCCTCAAAGAGCATGCACAGAGAAGTCCAAATTAAACATGATTTAATGACTCGTAAATGTAAGTGCACATTGATGGCCTAAGACACGAAACGAGCGGTTTGTGTGAGAAAACGAACAGTATTTATATAGTTTTTACCTCTTGTAAACACAACCATGTCCAAGTGATCTGAGGGGGCGGGCACTTCGGTCTTTTCAGGCAAGCGCCGGAAAGCGCCGGAAGTGATCTCTCGCGCGTATACGCGAATAAGGCCTATTGTCACTGAAATAGTGGTCAGGCACTGTTGAGCTCCCTGCATCAGTGAGGAAAAATAATATATATATATATATATATATTTTTATTTTCATACCGTCATAAGTAAAACACTGACTATAATATATTCACATATTTGTTATTTACATGGTTTTTATTTATTCATTTTTTTTTTACTTAATTAACTTGGATTCAATTTTGTCTCACTTTTGTCTTAATTTTATTTAATTTTTCTCCCAAGTCCATTAAATCATTTGGTCATACTGTGTGTTTGTTTTAATGGCAACCTTGAACTGAGATCCAATACTGCAGACAGCTAAGGGCAGGGAATTGTGTTGGGCTGTATCTTGTTAAAGTGTAAAAGCTTTCCGTGTCTGTCCCTGTGGACACAGAATCTCATTGCTCCGATCCAGGCTCTTATTCTCCACATCAGGACAGGGAGCCAGGTCAACAATGAGAAGGTTTAGTAGAGATATGAAGGCAGGATCCCCTGGTACGGTTTTCTGCCATAACAGACTGCAGCTCTGTCAGTGTCCTTCACCTCCAAATATTCACCAAGCCAAGAGAGTGTGTGCAAATGTGTAAAGACAGCTCACACTTCTTTTAAGGACTAAACGACTTGAAGTGAACAGCAAACCTGTCTTACACATTACCTGCCCGTCTTCAAGTTTTAAGGGATTTGAGAAAAGCAAACAATGTTTGTGGTCTTTGTTATAGGTAATAATAAATAATTATTTGGAAAGACTCTGTGAGAACAAATAAGCCAGGGTTTTTGCAGGCTCTTACTAATGTTATGTTTCCCAGAGGACATCACTCTCACCAGCACTGGGACACAACCGACTCACAATGCCATAAATCTCTGTCTTTAAACACCATCATTTCTGGGACCTTGAGCAGAGTTCAAGGCACGGTGTGGTCACTTTCTGTCACAACTTTCTGAGATGATGTTTCCATACTCTCTGAAAGTCAAATACTCTTTATCATTTCAGTCATGGATGTTCTACACTGTTTTTTTCCCATGGAGTTGAGATGCGCGGATGGGCTATTATTTCATCCACAACCACATCACAAAACTCTTCATCCGTCGGACAATTTTCAAAGCCGCACCTGCCCGCCATCTGCTGATTGTTTTAAGGTCTATGGGCGATGCAAAGCGGTGCTGAAGCGAGCCGCAACTGCCACCCCGCTCGAATTTAATTAAAATATTATTTTTCGGTTTATTGCGCATCTCTACCATGGAGATACCATGGAGAAATGATTAGTTCATCTCTCGAGTCTTCGGGTCTGATTCTTTCGTTCATTTGTCACATGGGCTACTTGATTTCGAACAGAGATGGCGACAAAGAGGAAAGACTGCGGACTGTAGCTTTAATCAAAAGTGACGTGACTATTTGTAATTCGTTACTTCACACCCCTGTTTTTGACCATGTATATTTTGATTTACTACACATCAGGATTTACCCCATTCAACTGAAATAATAAGAATAAGGATATGATAAAAAGAGTCAAGTCAAGTCACCTTTACTTATATAGCGCTTTTTACAATACAGATTTTTTCAAAGCAGCTTTACAGAGATAACAGGAAAATAATGTTGTACTAATATTGTTAAATATAAAATTAAATGTCCCCAACTAAGCAAGACAAAATGCAGTGGGGACAAAGGTGAAGAAAGGCGAAAAAGCCGACAGTGGCAAGGAACCGAAACTCCATCAGGTGACAGAATGTAGAAAAAAAACCTTGGGAGAACCCAGGGTCTGTCAGGGGGCCAGTTCTCCTGGCCAACGAACGAACCGTGTATGATTATGATTCAGGCAGCATTATAGGTCAGAAGTCAGATGGGAATAGAACTTTCACAATAATTACCCAGTTCCATCTGGTTGGGGGTCGGAGTCATCATGCCGGTAAGGAGATGAATTTGGAGTTTGACGAGGTTTTCATGAGGCCTTCACAGGCATGATGAGGCTGGCACTTCAGGGATGCATTGTTGTCGTGTCCATGCAATGGTCCTTCATCAGATCTGGATATGGCCTGGATCCGGCGTTAACGCCATCCTTCTTATGCTGTACCAAGTATATCAGGATGTATGGGAAGTGTTCCCGGTTCCGGCTGATCTAAACTATGCAGCCTAAAATTGAATTATAGAACTCTATAATGTGTTACG
The DNA here is from genome assembly GCA_036326025.1 of Chrosomus eos. Taxonomy (NCBI): domain Eukaryota; kingdom Metazoa; phylum Chordata; class Actinopteri; order Cypriniformes; family Leuciscidae; genus Chrosomus; species Chrosomus eos. The sequence goes on from CM070831.1 coordinate 32,048,557, forward strand.
TGTATGCTAAGCCAAAGAGACGTGTTTTTAGTCTAGATTTTAACTGACAAACGGTGTCTGATTTCCAGACAATGTTAGGAAGATTGGCCGTGGGCCGGAGCCTGTTGCTGTCGGGCATGATGAGGCGGAACAGGGAACGGGGGCGGAGCAGGGAACGGGGGCTGCCCTTAACCGAAGGAGCCATCGCCGTCCGGCAGGAGGCGGAGGAGCGTCTAGCCATCCCCCAACGGATGTCCAGTACCATCGCATGGCACCGTGAGTGAGTCTCTCAGCTGGCTGTCCGAGGACTTGACAGAGAAGCCATCAAGTGTTAGACAGTATTCTAGGTTATTACGTGAGGACATTTTTTGTTCAATAATTATAATCTCTGTTTTTTCAGAATTAAGTAGTATGAAATTACTAGTCATCCAGTTTTTATATCAGCTATGCATTCCATTAATTTTGTGGATTGGAAAGTTTTGTTAGGGTGTAAAGAAATATAGAGCTGAGTATCATCAGCATATCAGTGAAAACTAATGCAATGCTTCCTAATGATATCTCCTAAGGGTATCATGTACAGAGTTGAACAGCAACGGTCCTAGTACTGAGCCTTGTGGTAAACCATACTGAACTTTTGACTGATAAAACATCTCTTCATTTACTGCTACAAACTGATACGGTCAGATATGCATGATTTAAACAAAATCATATTTTGCAATTCCACTATTGCCAACAACATTTTAAATAATAAAATAGTCTATTTAAAATAATGTTGTGGTCGACAATGTCAAATGCAGCACTAAGATCGAGTAACACTAATAGAGAGATACAACCACGATCGGATGATAAGAGCAAATCATTTGTGACTCTGAGAGCTGTCTCAGTACTATGAAACGGTCTGAATCCTGATTAAAATTCCTCGCAGATACCATTTCTACCAGAAAGACTCGGGAGATAAATTGAACAACAAGCGTATATTTATTAACAGCTCGGCAAGCATAAATTTATAAAGTTCTTTGGCGTAGGCCCCGTCTTTAGCGAGCAATGCGAGAGTAGCGGAAACTGCATGTCCTGCCTGAAGATAAAGGCAGGGGCGCAGCCGACGCCCCTGGAGGTAAAGGAAGGGACCATCCTGATGGTGGTGGGGAGGATGGAGGTAATTGGCAGCGTCAGTATATGCAAACTCAGACAAGTGTAAGTAGCAACATATTTTTTGGTACATAATGACAAAGATTAATTAATGATATTAAGAAGAGGATCTATGACCTCTGGAAGCATCTCTTTCAGTAGTTTAGTAGGTATAGGGTCTAACATACATGTTGTCGATTTAGATGATTTAACAAGTTTATAAAATTCACCCTCTCCTATAGCAATGAATTAATTGAATTTTTCATAAGGGAGACTACAATGCACTGTCTGATGCGATACTCTAGTAGACGGTTGCATAGTTACAATTTTCTCCCTGATATTATCAATCTTGTGAGTAAAAAAGTTCATAAAGTCTGTGCTGTGCTGTGCTGTGCTGCTTGGAAACGTCTGGGCTTGAAGCTTTATTTTTCGTTAGTTTAGCCACTGTTTCAAATAAATACATATGGTTTATTTTTATTTTCTTCTAATAGGGTTGAAAAATAAACAGATCTAGCAGTTTTTATGGCCTCTCCATATGCAATCGTGCTCTCTTTCCATGAAATGCGAAATACCTCTAGTTTTGTTTTCTTCCAGTTGCGCTCAATTTTTCTGTGGGAGAGTCATCACATGGTCTGCATCTCAGATTTACAGGTCCCGTTACACAGTTTTGCACATGTGTGTTACGTGCTTAGTCTATAGGCATGCATGTTTGAATGCTTATGTGTGCATATAGACTTTTTTTACAGTGACATTGCCAACTACTTGTCTGGCATGCATAATACAGCATTGTTTAGTCCTTTTCGCTGATCCGTGTGGACAAGGATCATTTTGATAATGTTGTCATCTGTACAGAGGGGGAATTTTTTTCCATTTTTAGTACATCGTTGTCGTGTAAACGTACCCTTATTTTATTTATCTTTACAGCAGCTCTGGAAAAAACAGTGATGACATCATCCAGCTCAGTGACCAATAATATAGAATGGTGATTAGACTAACTGGAACTACTTGTGCATTAAACAGAACCCGTTTAATCCCACCGGTCACAATTGTGACCGCAACTTTTTTCTTATTTCTGGAAGCTCTAAAAATGTTGTTATTGGATTTGGGCAAGAAATTCAACTTTTAAATGAAAAAATAGACTGTCTTGATTAAAATCTATTAATATCATGTGACTAATGTGAAAGGTCACTTGACCAAATCAGTTTACTTCTTGCATGCACATCTGTAAAAACATGTCTACCTCAGACTACTACAAAAAGTAGTAGTCATATATAGTAGTCATACAGTAGTAGTCATAAAATATAACATCTTAATTGACAGATAGAACTATCCTATTTTGTGCATATATTCTTCAAAGGGTCTACTGATATATTTTGAGAATTATACTCCTTCATATATATTTTGTTTGTAAGACATGTCAATTTGTTAACAGTCACAATTGTGACCGGTAGTATAACACAGTGCTTCAATTGAAAACACAGGTTTTGACTGTTAATTTGGATTTAACAGCAAATCCACATTTGGATTAAAAAAATAAGTCATTGTATGTTAAATTAACTGTTTTCTTGTGGGAAATCAACAACAAAACAACACTACATTTTGTAGTCATGACTGAAGTTTTATTTTCATCGAAACAAGCTACACAGCCAACGCAGTCTCATGAAAGTGCGTATCAATACCACGAATGTCATTTCTCGTGGCATTTACACGCCAAAAGTGATTTTTGCGTGCATATGCTACGCACTGAAAATCACTTGGGTAGGATTAGGGGGAGGGGGGGATGGGGGTGCGTGCGTATTACACGCCATAAAGTGCGTATCATATGCACGCGAAAACTGCGTATCATATACACGCAAAAACTGATTTTGGCGTATGAATGCCACGAGAAATGACATTCGTGGTATTGATACGCACTTTCATGAGATCGGGCTCACACAGCAATATATATTGTGTATTTTATCAATTTAGTATTGTATCTCTCTTTACACACATATAAATGGATTAGAGGTGTATTTGTTAAATTGGAATTCATGTATTTAAACACCATGAACAAAAAAAGGAAAATTAATTATTTCTATACATTCCTTATATGGATTATCTCAGAATAAAGCAAATACACAACTAAAGATAATGCATTATGGCTGTGTGATAAACACAAACATATAGCCTGGATGATGCTGATATCTGCAGATGGTAGAGAGGATGGATGCTGTTGAATAGACTGGGTAACACATGAACAAGTCCATTACTTTCAGGAAACATTGGATTGCTTTGAATCAGATTCCAGTGCTCAGCATAAAAACCTGCTGATCTGAGGCTTTCTCTGCTCTGTTAGGAAGCACATGGGCGCCTTCTACAGGAGCAGAGATGAACTGCTTACGTCAAGCAACTGTTTCCTTCAGTCTTGTGTTGTGTGTTGTGGCGTTGTGTTAGAAGAAATTAAGTGAATTTCATTTTGGGAAAAAATATTTATATCTTTGTGCTTGATGAACTTAACTAGTAGTCCTTACAACTCATGTCAAGCTCCCCCATCCCCCCCCCCCCCCCCCCCCCACCCCACCGTCCCAAAAAAAAAAAAAAATAAGAAGATTTCTCTAGCATCGTATTTAGATCAGTGGAGACCATCTTACAAGAAAATACTATTTCAGTCTTTCAACTTCTTTCAACAACATTTCACATTTAATTCAGTGTTACTTTTTTTTGTGAAATGTAGCCATTCCTGAGTGAAAATTGTTTCAAAGAATTTGTTCTAAAAAACATTTCAAAAGCTAAGAAACATCCTAAAATCTACAGTACATGACCAACCATGCACACATCAGTTGTGAAAGATCCCAGTGTTACTGTATAAAGACTAAAGAGTGTCCCCTGCTTGAACCAAACACAGCAGACACAGTGACAGACGCTCAAATACAATTCTCTGAAAGATCATGGAAACACTGCATTAGTCTGTGTTAAATCTAACCACATTACAACTCTCAGTGACTGCAGCGCTGCACAGTTTCTTTGATCTCTCAAAAGCAAACTGTATGTCTCTGTGCTCGTGGACATGCATGAGGTGCTCAGTATGTCGTCTGAGATAAAGCCAGCGGCGCTTGAACAGACTCTTTTATAGTCATACACGGCCATTTATTTATTCCTCTGTCAGTCTGTAGTCCACACTTTTGATCATGGCAGATGGAGGGTGACAGGAACAGGTATAGGAACCACTTTTTGCCTGTGCAAATGTCTTGCTGAAAACATACATTCCTATTTCTGTTAATGCTCAGTGCTTCACATTGGTTTTGCTTCAGGACTCAAATTTTACATTGTGACTTCATTGGTCCAACAATATGCTAAATTATGTGACTGAATTAGCTGAATAGGAAAACTGACATTGTAAATGCATTATCAGCAAAAAAAATAAAATAAAAAAAATATGGAAAAATATTGTTTTAGTATGAGACTTGGATGCACACAACTAAATATATGGAGAGCATGCATTTCTCTTTACTTTTTAAAAGTCAATGTCTACATATTTTGTTATTCTAACTGTTGTATACAAGGTTATATTAGTATGATTAGTTGCATTTCATTATTCGTATTTATAGCATTAGGCATTTTGGAGTTGTAAACTGACAGTTGATTACAATGGACTATCAGGAATGATGCTGAAAATTAGCCATATTTGCCAGATGTCATAAATGATTTCCAAGGCACCTGGAACCAGAGGTGTAAAGAGTACTAAAATTTTCTACTCAAGTAAAAGTACTATTACTTCAATAACATTTTACTTAATTACAAGTAAAAGTACCGGTCTAAAAATCTACTCAAGTAAAAGTAAAAAGTAGCTCATTTAATATGTACTCAGAGTAAAAGTGGCTGAGTAACTTGTTTAACAGCGGGGGTGGGGTGGGGGACTCTCCCATGCAGGGCTGTAATGGTATGATGATAACCGTCTCAGAAAATATCATGGTTTATATAAACTGTATTATTAAATTATGGGTATTATTATCATCAGTTAAAATGACAGTTAAATAAATGAAACATTTGTTCAATAAAACAATTTGTTCAATAAAACAACTAATTTCAATACTTGATTATGAATTAGATTAACCCTCTGGGGTCTGAGCTGTTTTCGGGCTCTTTCTGTGTTTTGGTATGCCCTGACATTTGTGCTTATTTCAGCTACTTAAAACATACCATTTGCCAACATATAAATTTGCTGTATTCAGCACAAACTCTGCTACAATAATATGTGAGCAAAATGGAAGTACATGTTTGCATTTTATAGAAAAAAAATAATATGCGTGGTTAGTACGTTTTGGGAAAAAAAATGTCACCGCAATAAGGCCATTTAACACATACTGAATAGTTGAAAACAATACTGTTGAGTTACTATTCTTGTAGGCTAGAATTTTTACTTCAAAATGAAGTGAAAATCATTCTGACCACTCTTTCAGAAAGATCAATATAACGATTTGAATTTCTTACATCAGTTTTTGGGTCATTACTGCTGTATGCGTGGGAGTGTTAATGCCCATGAATATTAATGTGATTTACACCTGGGGAGACTAAAGACACTCCCCCAATGTCCTAATGCCCCATCAAGGCGCTGTGAGGCAGCCTGAACTAAGAATGATTCGATGTATAAAAAGTTAAAAAGAATAGCATTTATTCAAAATAGAAATCTTTCCTAAGAACATAAAGACTTAAAGTCATTCATATCACTTAACACTTCCTTTCAAAAAAAAAAAAACATAAAAAGACCAAACTTGTTTTTTTTTATATAAAAAAAATATATAAAATATTGCTTATATAGTGCTTATATAAATAAAAAAAAAAGTGCATTCAAAGAATCCTAAAAAAACTATCACAGGTTAAAAAAATTTAAGCAGCATAACTGTTTACAACATTGATTTAAAAAAAAATATATATCAGAATGATTTCTGAAGGCTGATGGTGACGATGTAAACACAACAAAACAAAAGCAAAAAACTGTTAGCACATTATCCAAAGTAAACTGATGGACTATTATGATTATAGATGCACAATGTATCTGTTGATGGACAGAGAAACATCTATTGATTGGTAGACTGCGTAACCGCGAGTATCTGTTTATGGCTCATCGACCGCACGCATTTACTGATACACTCAATGAACGGCTGTACCTAATACAAATAAAACATCTCTAGTTAACTAGTAGATCATTCATTTAGTCCGCTCTTAAATAAGAGATCTAGAGCTAAAATGTTTTGTTTTTGAACTCAAGCTGAGCGCTCGTGTCCTGCTATCAGTGTCATGGATACAGTGAGTCTCTTGTGGCGGCGCGCGCACAGAACGTGCTTTTCAATCTATTGCCATTGCGGACACTATTCATTCCGGTGAAATCACAAAATAAAATGCACACAAACGTGTGTCCTATATACGTGTGTGTTTGATATAGACTGTAACCACTGATGAACATATTCGGTTTTGATGAGAGAAAAAAAATATGCTAGTGGTGGATTCGAACCTGTAACCTCTAACACGCTTGGCAATTCATCTAACCACTAGACCACAGGAGAACTCAAACAAAACTTGCAGATCAATATATTTCACTAAATCATTACAAACTAAGCAGTTATTTAAAAAGTTTACACGAGCGTATAGGCCTACACAAACGTTGTGAGTTAATATTTACTATAGTCTGAAAATGCATTTGAGCTCTATGATCAGAAAAGGAATTATAAAACACTAAACTTACTCCGAACTTGTATCCTCAGGGTCAATCCGTTCTTCAAAATGCAACCGCTCGTCTGAGTTTCAAATTCCACTGAGGAAAAGGTTAATTATTCCCAGCTGTCCATAATCCTCTGAAGGAGTAACGTTAGCGTGCTTCCATCCCTAAAACGCGATGAACTATCAGTGAATCTCTGATGAAGAATCTTCATGTTGTTATGCAGTGATCGGGGGCGTGCCGCGTGTGGGATGCATATCGCCTATTTACCATGTCAAAAGCGCTGGGGGTGTGGCGGGCTCACCTAATTATTTTTAATGAAGGGAGAGCGAAAAAACTGTAACTCTCCTTGGTTTCAAACGGATTACATAAACTGGAAATATTTAAAAAAAAAAAAAATACTTCATTTGAAAGAAGAGAATCTCAGCTTCATAAAGAGACATCTCTCGTATCTCTGTGACAAGTATTGACAGAGTTAAAGTGAATGTTTCGGACGCGTTTCAGAACGGACCTCAAAGACAGAGAGAAGGGAAAACGCGCATCATGTTTATTTTTCTTTGTTTGACGAAAAGCACAACACTTTGTTTTTATTGTGAGTATCCACAAAAAAAATAGAAACTTAACAGGATCTAATGATGTACAACACTTATATTTAAGATCAAAATTAACAGAGTAATTTGATTCTCTGTTGCACTGATAAGGAAAAAATCCAGCAAAACGCGGGCACGCGGTTTTCGACCCCAGAGGGTTAATAACTTATTTTTATCATTAAAGGAATAGTTCACCAAAAATGAAAATTCTGTCAGCAATTACTCACCCTCATGTCGTTCCAACCCCGTAAATACTTTGTTCATCTTCGGAACACAAACTAAGATATTTGCGATTAAATCTGAGAGCTGGATCACTCCTCCATAGGCTTCTAAGAGATTGAAACTTGCCGTCCCAGAAAAGTTATTAAAGAAATCGTTAAAAGAGTCCAAGTGACTACAGTGCCTAGATCAATGGTCGTATGATCAAGATCACGCGGCGGTTTCTCCGCGCCTTGGTTATATGTAGTAAACACTGGTTCTTAACCCAGGGTCCGGTGTTGGGAGCTCTTTGCATCGAGTTGTGATCTCGACAGATGCTTCCCTCACCGGCTGGGGAGCGGTATTGGAAGGCCGCTCAGCTCAGGGCTTGTGGAGGAGTCATTATCTCTTTTGGCACATGAATTGCCTAGAGAAGATGTTCGTTGTCAATGCGTTGAGACATCTCCTCCCAGACCTGAGGGGCCATCATGTGTTGCTCTGGATCAGGACCAGAGGGTTCTCCCCGAGGGGAAACCCACTTCATACTATCAAGATCACGCGGCAGTATCCCCGCGCCTTGGTCATGTGGAGGTTACTCTGGTTCTTGTTCCACAGATGACACGTTGGTGGCCTCTTATTTTGGTCCCTCAAGAAGATACGCTATCTGAGGGCAGTATATATTCCAGGGGGCCAGAATATTGGAGCAGACACCCTTTCGAGGCAGGGGCTGAGGCCAGGGGACTCCACCCTGAGGCGGTGGAGCAAATATGGGAGTTTTACGGCCAGGCAGAAGTGGATCTGTTCACGTCTCAGCATACGACGCACTGTCCACTCCTTGGGGCTGGATGCTATGGTGCAGACGTGGCCGAGGCGACGTCTGTACGCATTTCCCCCTGTTGCTCTGCTCCCAGGAGTTCTACTGTGGGTTTGGCCTCTGAGGGGGCCCAACTCATTAAGAGTGGTCTCTCAACTGAGGTTGTTGAGACCGTTCTAGCTCCAGAGCTCCCGCTACGAGGAAACTATTTCACTATTTAGAGAGTTTTTCACTTCTTGGTGTTACCAGCGTCAGTGGAATCCGGTTAACTGTTCAGTAAACACAGTATTTGAGTTTCTGCAAGAACGCTTTGTATCAGGTCTATGTCCTTCCACGCTTAAGGTATACGTGGCGGCCATTGCAGCTTTCCACGCCCTGGTGGATGGTACGTTTTTGGGTCGAGACCCCCTGATCACTCGTTTCCTTCGTGGCACCTTGAGGCTGAGGCCTGCAACTTGCACTAGGGTGCCGGCCTGGGACCTTACAATAGTTTAGGCCTATCTGGGGCTCTCTTTGAGCTCTTAGATTTGGTCTCTTCCTTTCTTTTAAGACTATTTCTGCTGGCAATTCGTCCCTATAGAGTCAGACCTTCAGGCCCTTTCGGTCCCCACCTGCCTTGAGTGCACCGGGGATGGCCAAGGCAATCTTATCCGAAACATGGATATGTTCCAAAGTTGCCTACCATTATTCCGAGGCCTATTGTGCTGCAGGTTTCTGTCCTCCCCCATTTTTTCAGACCAGGAAAAGCTAACCTCTTGTGCCCAGTGTGATCACTGGACACTTATGTGTTTCGGACATCTTCATGGAGGAAGTCCGGCCATTTATTTATTTGCTTTGGATCACCTAAGAAGGGTCTTCCTGCTTCTAAACAGACGGTTAGTAAGTGGACAGTTGAGGCTATTGCACTTGCATACGAGTACTCGGACCAGCCGTGTCCTTTGGTGGTCCGAGCTCACTCTACTAGGAGTATGGCGGCTTCTAAGGCCTTACTATATGGGGTTTCTCTTCTAGACGTCTGTGATGTGGCGCGCTGGTCCTCTCCGCTCACATTCGTTAGATTTTACAGTTCTCAGGTGCTTAGTGCTTAGTTACAACAGACTGACACTCAGGTACTTGGAATTCTGGCGCTTTGGGTATTCTCGTTCCCATGGCGTCGCTGGACGCATCGTTAAGTTCCCTCGATAGGGAACGTCTCAGGTTACGTATGTAACCATAGTTCCCTGAGACAGGGAACGAGACGATGCGTCACCCTGTCATACTTCCTGCATCTCTGTGATCGGCTTGCTTCGGCAATTTTCGAAGCTAATGCCGGTTTGCACCGGATGTGCTTTTATCATTTCCTGGTCATGACGTCACCCGCCCGTGACGCTCATTCTTTCCTTTGGACTAGTTGACATAGATGCTTCAGACGCATTCACGCTGGGAGCGTTCCCATGGCGTCGCTGGACGCATCGTCTCGTTCCCTGTCTCAGGGAACTATGGTTACAGACGTAACCTGAGACGTTCTATGAAATGTTTCTTATACAGATTTTTTATCTTTTTATGATTTTCTTTGATAATTTTTTTTAATTTTTGAATTTTTTTTTCAATTGCTACAAAACAGATTTACTCAAACCATGGACAAATAATATTCCTTAAATAATGTTTCAATAAATTGCAGTATTATTATTGTTGTTGTTATATTATTATGAGAAGTAGGTACATTCTATTGTAGGCCTACAATAGTAATATATCTGTCATAATTTCTTCTAGTAAAACTGAACTTTTATTTTGACGGGTTGTTAAGTCCTGTTTCAGAGTGTATTTGACAATAGTTTTTCTCAAATAAAATTATGAAAATGCTCATTAGGTGTTTTCTCAGAGCAGCTCTGGAAATGTTCATGTATTCATGTATGCCTACTCGTATTGTTTGTGAGATGCTGAAAACAGCATGAGCGCGTCTCGTACTTGAGTATGTAGTAAGTTTTTTCTATATCCAAAGTATTCCTATACTGACCAGGGCTGCACATACCAGTATGTGTGCGAGTGAGATTTCGACAGCATTTTGCGTTCAGCTGGGTCTGCATCACTGTCTGTCTCGTCCGTCACCTTCTCCGGTTTGTGATTTTAGCGCGTCTGTTCTTCTCCCGCCCTTCAATCAATCAATGCTGTAGTTTCCGGAGCGCAATGTTTTCACCCAAACCATTTTTTTTGTATTCTTTTTTTACTCAGTAACGGATATGTTTTAAAATATAGCGAATTACAATACCTCAGACAAAACATACTTAAGTAAAAGTAAAATTACAGATTTTAAAAACTACTTAAAAAAGTAGAAGTACACAAAAAAAACTACTCAATTACAGTAACGCGAGTAAGTGTAATTCGTCACTTTCCACCTCTACCTGGAACTTGATAATTGAATTTGTTCCAACAAAATGGAATCAAACAGTAAAGCATGATGTTGATGACTCCAAGGCCATGGTTCTATTTTTCAGAAAGTGCATAGAGTGGTAAAAAGTAAATCTTGAATGCTAAATGTACAAATGTATGCGGGGAACCGGCAGTGACATTTGATTGCAGAGATCTTTTGTAATTGAATATTTAAGTAATTTAATATTATCAAATATTTTTTCTTGTTATCTTTTGATATTCTGTGCTATTTCATAAATCCAATCACAGCACACAAAAATGCACTTGCTAAATGACAGAAAAGAAAAGGCTTGTCTAAATCTTTCAGTTGCGTCTCAATGGCACATCTCCCACTGGATCTTGAGCTTGAATAGCTATTGTATGAGCTGTATGCTATAGCCTTGACTCACACAATAACCCGTGAATCTACCGGAGCTCGTCTGGATCTGGATAGGCTCACATGAAAAGAGAGGCAGGACCATCACAACAGGCCTGTTTGTAAGCTCTGTATGAGCTTACAAACAGATGCCTTCCTCAAACATATTCATCCTAAAGGATGAATACAGGTCAATATCAAAAAAGTCCTTTTGAGCGAACCGAGCAAAAGAAGTGATGGGAAATAGAAAGAATAGAGTCTGTTTGGCTAGTCATTGATGGAGAGAGAATAGTGATTTTGTCTTAATTTTCGTTTAGCTTCAAAGTGTCGATTAACTAAAAACACTATTTATTCTCTAACATATACATATGGATCTTTACACCACAGCTAGGAGCTTTTGTTAATAAGAATCATGACTTCTTGCATTGAAATTCATCAATATGTGTATAATTCTGTTTAAAAGAGGAGTGTGTTGTATTGTCCCTTTCTTTGAAAATATCGTTCTGAACAACAGCCGTTACTTCTCCGTAAATGTATCTCAGGTGACACCCTGCATTTGTCTTCCTTTGGAAAACATAGCAAAACATTTTTTTCCCCTGTTGTACAGATAATTTTCCAGTCATTGCATGTGATTTAGAATAATGAAGGATGTTCATTGTTTGAGGGCCGGTAAATTGTCGTTTTTTGCTGCAGATTTATTACCTCATCTTTGGCCAAAACCCAAGAGCTTGAAGGCACTGGATAAAAATAATGCCCGCTAATGGCATATTAAATTATGTTAATGTGTCTCAAAACCATTAACAATGTGGCAATTTCTAATAAATTGGGTATCTATTTCTCTTCTAATCCAACCATTTGGCTCTGGAAAGCATGAGAGAGGTGTGTTTAATTTAAAGTTAATTACTTTGCTAATGTTATTTCTTGGCGTTTGGTCTAATGGGGGAGATTACAAACTTTTGAAATGTTCTGATTTTAATAGGGGACAATTATGTGCGCTTGAAACCAGTACCTGGCAGAATCATTAGAGTTTGACAAAGACTCTGATCTATGACGCCTCTACTAATAACCCGCCTCTCTAGCTCGTTTAGTCTGCGCAATATTGTGAATTAAAATGTTTTTTTGAAGAAGAGGGATAAACGATTAAACCTCCTGCAAGGTTTAAAGTAAATTAAAAAAACATCTACAAAATTGTCATCTTCTTATAGATTGCTTTGCAAACATCGATGACTTAAATGCTTAAAAATATTTATATTCATAATTACATATTGACATTTATGGCTCTGTAGCATATGTGTTTACTGGGGAAAAACAAATATGTGTGTATTTTGGGTGCCGGATCTACGAGAGTGAAATTACACTTAATGCACTGCAGGCAATGTCAATTTATGTTTCCAGTCGGCTCAGTTTTTTGTATGTTAAGTGCAATCGTTGTGAAAGGGCAGTGCACAGCACCATGAGCTGTTAACACTAGTTTGCGGTTTGCCAATATCACTGTGAACAACTGCAAACAAGCCGATGGATAAGACCTCGACATCCTCCGTAAGCTGCTTAGTGCTCCACAACTGCTAAAGAATGTTCCTTTGCTGCCCTTTATGTTCCCCGAGCCCCATTCAAACAGGATATCCTCTTATAGTGAAGATGCATACTTAAAGACTATTGCATATGGGCTCACTGCACTAATCTGACAACCTGAGAACAAACAGCATGAGACTAAGACAGGACACAACCTAATCCATAGTCACGAGCCATGTGCCAGTAAAATCCTTAACACGGCTCTCCAGTTGGACAGTACGTGTAGGTGACATTGTTTATCAGTGGGAAGCTTTTGTGTTAATCCTTCTGATTGAATGTTGCTCCGCTGCTATTGAGATTTGGAGAAGCCCACAGCTGATAAATGTTCTGTCAGACACAGAGCGAGTTTGTAGTCACCCTGAGATTAGAGAGAGCGACGCAAGGCCTTTTGTGGGATCATGAAACTTTGATATTAAGTCCCATGATTTTCATTTATGGAATTGAGTCCCATGAAGATGCTCACCTAAGAGCATCAATCTATGACTTCTCCCAATCGCACTGCCCTTTTTCATAATATCAGTCAAATTCATATCAAACAGAGGCAGTACAATATGAAATAATTGTCCTTTTTTCCATTTTCCATTATCTAAAAAAAAAACGGTTTGTTGATTTGATTTTTTATTGTTATATTGAGGGGCTGGACAATGAAACTGAAACACCTGACCACAATAATTTATAAGTATGGTGTAGGGTCTCCGTTTGTGGCCAATAAAGCATCGATTTGTCTTGGTAGGACAGATACAAGTCTTTCACAGTGGCCAGAGAGAGTTTGAGCCATTCCTCTTCCAGAACAGTGGCCAGGTCACTATGTGATGCTGGTGGAGGAAAACATTTTCTGACCTGCTCCTTCAAAATACCCCAGCCCATGGGAGATGTTCAACTTTACTTTCATGCTCATCATACCATTCTGTCACAAGTCTTTGTGATGACGAACCTTTGTGTTGACGTCATCGTCATTTCAGTATGTCTCAGTGTGTTAAATGTTGCTATGTTTAGTTTGTCAAGTACATTCACTGTAAGAAAAAAATGTAAATTTACAGTTAAAAGTCTGTATTTTTTTACAGAATTTTGCCGTTTTCTCATTTTACAATGAATTTCTGTTATTTTACTGATATTTGCTGTAATTTAAAGGTCCACTATTAAATTTACAGTTAATTGCTTGTATTTTGGTTTTACATAAATTTTACGTTTTTTTAAAAGTAAATTATCTGTATTTTTACAGGTTTATGTGTAATTTTACATAAAATACTAAGTAATATTTTACAGATTTTTTCTGTGAAATTAGAAAACAAAGAAAAGAAGGTATAACTGCAGAAATCAGCAGTTATTTAACATGTTTTCCTTGAAGATCAATAAGCATGTGGGGGTTAAAGTGAGTTTTAAGGTTAAATAATAGCAAGATTAAAAGAGTATAATGATTCAATAGGCTATTTGTACATAACGTAGGCTACATAGGCTACAGTAGACAGGCCTATTGAATCATTATATAGTCTTTTAATCTTGTCTTGCAAATAGATGCTCATTTTGATCATCATTTGTATTAATATCCCCTAATTTCATGTATATTTTTTCAAATCTGCGGTGCTGCACATTGCGTGGCTTTGTGTGCGTACTGCGTACGTGAATGTGTGTGTGTGTGTGTGTGTGTCGCGCGCGCGCGCGATTGCGCAGATTCAAATTACTTTTCCGTTGCTTAGTCCCGCCCACAACACAACAGTTAACTGGTCGTCAGATCGTCAAGTTTGAATCCCTGAAGGCTGTGCCAAGGACAAGCGGGAGATTTGAATTCAGTCTACGCTGGTGAAGTGGATTGTGATCACGGTGGTTCAAAGCTATAATCGTATTCGTCAGGAGCAGCCGTGAGCAGGAGCGCTGAACACATGAGTTAGTCCGGTTGTCAGTCAGTCCGTTCAAAAATAACGCGCCCTTTTTCAGTGAGCCTGGTTCGTCACAGCGGACATCATCCCAACTGATCACCGGCTGAGGTAAGAGTCTTAGCAGCTATACTAAATGTGAACGATATTTTACATTACATTTGTGTTAAGTTGACAGTTTCCAAGCTAACGTTAGCATTCTTAAATGTTCAGTCATAACTGGCTTCGAGAGCTGGAGGGCAAAACACTGCAGCATGCGTCATTCAATTTTCCATCTGTTAAAAGCAAGATCAGTTGAATCCACATATATAAAGACCTAAAACAAGCTTTAGTAGACGTATTATGTATATCAAAGTTATGATTAGTCAATCAATCTTAAACGGCGGGACATTTTAAAACACTGTCTGGAAAGTGAAAACTCTTAGAAAACATCCTTGATTTTATTATAGTAAAATTGTAGTAACCACGTTTTTTGGTGGATTTATTACCATTTTAATAATCACAGTTTTACTAAAAACAGGCCTCCTGTGTTTTTTTTTTTTTTTTAAACATCTAGCTGCTAACCTTAACTTTACTAGCATCAAGACCGTTAAGAAATCGAATTCAGTTCTGTAACGTTAGGCCTAGCATACTTGTTGATAAAGATACAGCAAAAACTAGAATATGAATATAGCATGATGAACCGCTATGTGTAACTGATGCAGCTAGGTCACAGTAATGTTAAATCATATTAATTTTTACTTTCTATAAATGTAACGTTAGCTAAAATCACATGGCAGTTCAAAACATAACTGTTAGCCTTTCCTGTTCAGCTTCCAGATCATGGTCAGTTGAGGTTTTGCATTGTCTCAATGGAACATATTGAACATGTGTAACAGTTAAATGTAATACTGATTTTTACTTTTTTTGTGATTTCAGGTCATGTGGAAAGCAGATGATCATGGCAAACAAGGTATGGGAATAATTAACTAAAATAAACATAAAATAACATAAAATAATTAAAATCGTAATGACCAAGTCTTCTGATTCCATATGATTGGACTAAAAGTGTGCACAAGGTTTGGTTTGGCTACAGTAAGACCATGATTGTGTTAGATTCCACACTTTTTTTTTTTCTAACAAGGCTCTGTCGTTTAGAAACATGGCTTTTCCTATCACTGCTATCTTAATGACACATATCTCTACCTTTCATTCCAGTCAGGTGATCTGACGGTTGCTGGTCGCATCTCAGCCTACCTGATGGAACATTCTTGCTGGATGAATGACCTTCACCTCAACCTTGCCAAGACAGAACTGCTTATGGTTTCAGCCAAACCATACTTGCTGTGTAATCCTGCCGATTTGCCTAATACATCATTATACTATCGGAGCTGAACAACTCCTGGTCTAAGATCTTGTTCTATCCAGACTGGACTATTGTAATGCTCTCTTGACCACTCTTCCAGCATCAGTCAAACCTCTGCAACTGATCCAGATGCTGCAGCAAGAGTGGTCTTTGAAGGTAGCCCTATACCTAACCTCACTTCTTCAGATCTATGTGTCCTCCAGAACCTTGTGTTCTGCAAGTGAACGGCGCCTTGTGGTGCCATCATCTCAAAGAGACACAAAATCACTTTCACTGACCTTTACCTGGACTGTTGCCTGCTGGTGAAATGACCTGCCCAGCACATTTTCAAGAAACTGCTAAAGATGCATCTTTTTTGTAAACACTTGACCCAATAATACAAAATCTTTGGGAAAAAAAACCAACTTGCTATGTGTACTGTGCTAGACTAACTGGGACTTGTCACTGCACTTTTTGCTTCTATTGTTATCGTAATTGGTAAGTCACTTTGGAGAACATGTAATTGTAAATGTTTAAAAAATATATGTATTAGAGTATAAAGGTATACAACAATTTCCTTTTAATGTGGATATTTTTACATGTTCTAAATTTATATACTAAGCTTGTATTTCCTATCTATGACTTATCTTGAGGTTTAGTGTTTGTTCAATTACTAATACTGTAAATGTGAAGGTATTCTGTAGTTATACATTTAGTTAATTTTACAGACATTGACTGTAAACTTGCTATTATTACTTAATTAGAGATTGGTCAAAATTGTGAAATTGGATCTGTAAAAATTAAAACTGTAAATATACAAACATTTGTATTTGAATTGATGTATTTATTGCATTTTTATACATAATTTCATTGTTATTTTACACAGAAAAACTATATATTAAAAGAAGATTACGGTAGATAAACATGATTATAATAAAATAACTTTATAAAACCCTAAATTTACACTTTAACCTGAAAGTTAAATGTCTTTTTAATGTAATTTGACATCATTTGTCATTTTTTCCACGGTTTAATAAGCCATTATTAACAGTAATATACTGTAATTTAATCAATTTTGACTGTTTTTTAATGTAATTTGACATAATTTATCTGTTTTTCCACGGTTTAATAAGCCATTATCAACAGTAATATACTTTAATTTAATCAATTTTGATTGTCTTTTTAATGTAATTCTACATCCTTTTCCCGTTTTTCCACGGTTTAATAAGCCATTATAAACGGTAATATACTGTAATTTAATCAATTTTGACTGTAAAGTAAATTCTGTATTTTTATGGTTTTTGCATGTAATTTTGAGAAATGGTTATTTGCTGTTATTTAACGGAAACCGTCTGGAAACTTTGCTGCCAGAGATTTGCCGTTTTTTTACGGGATTTTTTTTTACAGTGTTGTTTAAGCGCTTTATTTTACATTTCATTTCTGCAGCCTGTGTACAATTAGCTATGGATGTTTGCAACTCCTCAATTCTTACATTCAGTAACATCAGCCAAGTTCAATTTCTTTTGTTTACCATTAGCACTTGCTAAAGTGTCAGAAATCAAAAGGAGTCCAATGGTTCTTACAGACTGTTTATTGGTAATTTTACATGATAAAGTTATGTGGTATTGCATGTGCTTACCTGTTGATTTCTGCTCGGCTCGTACTCGTAGCACCCGTAACCTGGAACACGCTTATAATAGCATTGGTCATACCATTTTTCACAACTGGGGGGAGGCAGTGTAGGTGTTGAAGGAAATGTT
The DNA here is from genome assembly GCA_036326025.1 of Chrosomus eos. Classification (NCBI taxonomy): domain Eukaryota; kingdom Metazoa; phylum Chordata; class Actinopteri; order Cypriniformes; family Leuciscidae; genus Chrosomus; species Chrosomus eos. The sequence continues at coordinate 32,066,255 of CM070831.1, forward strand.
TGTTCTGTTTAAGGTATGTTTATTTTGGTAACATTACTTTATATAAGCTGCACTAATGATATTTATTCGTCTTTGTAAAAGATGAGTTTGTTGTAATGTCATTGTTATAATGGACATTATTAAGATAAAGGTTACCCTGTAAAAAAGGTACTTCCTTTTTCTGTTTGGCGGAATCTGACTTTTGGAGTGTTCCGGCTATTGGGCAGGGTTGGTGGTTTGCTCTGTTAGAAGAGTACAGCATTATGTGAGTTTTATTGTCGATAGAGAGCTGTATCAGCAATTTGCCTTTGTGTTTAATGTGCAGAGGTTACAGTGCTGCTTCATTAGCATTCATCATGTATTTTTTTTTCTTTCTTTTTTTTTTAATTTGTACTTTGCACGGATTGTCTTTGGATTATTAATAAATGATCTATTGTTGCACCGTCAACCATCTTGTCATACCATACCTTCCTAACTCCTCTCTAACCCTCGGACTACAGCACCTGGCTTAGGACAGTCCCAAGGGCAGTCCTTTGCGACAGTCTTGCTGTGTGTATTGGTAATTTGCCATGCTCATAGATAGGGTCGGCGTAACTGTGACTCGTACTTTTATTAAAACAAACAAAAATGGTATACAAAAGTTATGCCACGTGCACATTCACCATAGCCTCGCTACAGCAACGAACATAAAACACTCCTCCCACTGAATCAGCTCTCAGTTCACTTTAGACCAACACTCTTCCCCCTGTAACAGCTTTCAGTTCACGTGTTGCGTACGAGTCCCGAGTCCTTCTCTCTCCCGCTACAGACTTCGCAAAACCACGCCCCCCCTCACCACAAATACATCTCTCAAATTGCCCACAGCCCAAGATTTGAACTGTTGGCATTAAAGAAACCATAATTTGGCATTGGCACGAGTGACCAAAGGTTTGCTATAGCAGCCTGACCAAGAATATTGACTCTGTGGAGCTCACGATGAACAGTTTTGGTGGAAACATGAGAGTTGAGGTGCTCATTTAATTCTGCAGTGAGTTGGGCAGGTGTGGTTTTATGTGTTCTGGATACAATCTGGGTTAGTACATGGACATCCCTTTCAGACAGCTTCCTCTTGTGCCGACAGCTACTCCTGTTGGATGTGGTCCATAGATGTGGTGGCATGCCGACATTACCCTGGTTACCTCTGCCAATATACACCAAATACACAAAAGGGTCCTTTTCTATACACCCAAAGGACACGCACCATATATTTGTCCTCTTTTAAAGTTGGATATGTCTCTCATTATGTTATATGGATTGCAATATGTTATGTACAGGTTTGTTATTGCTCTGCTAAATCAATCTTCACACTGCTCTTACTGATAGAATTGCCACCAGGTCATGCATATATATGTGTGGAACCTCCAACACCATATTGGCCAGAGTTTTAGTTTCACTGTCCCACCCCTGTACATACATTTCTGTGAGATTGTTTTCATTAAATATGGCACACATTAAATATGTGTAACTAGAAGTATTTGCATTCATGTTCTGGTTTAGAATATGTTTTTGAATTTCCACAACTGTGAATACTTGTAGATATATATGTTTATATATGTTATATACTTGTTTGTTTAAAGGTTTTGAGCCAATAGATCATCAACATGTTTACTTAAGCTTAACCATGATATGCTTTGGTAAGATTGACTCCTGTAACTTGATGCCGGAAAACCCATAAACCTTCACAGAAATCGGACCACTCACTTTGTAATGCAAAACAACTATTCACAGTTTCAGAATGCTCCTTAATGGAATTCACAGAGGCTTTTTATGAGACACAGATAGCAGCTCTGATTCCATTGTGATCCTCCAGACTTTACACATGTATATCAGGGTGTATATCACAGCTGTCTAAGCCTCCGGTGCATGTGTGTGCCTTTCAAATCCAGCCAATATATTACAGCTGGTCTGCGTTCTTCATCCGTCTGCAGTTTTCTATGTCACCTCTGTATTGAAAGAGAGCCAGATAGCACTATACACCAACATTGGCTGATGGACAGATTGCATTTCGATTTATTTCTCCTAGAATAGGAAGGGATTGTTGGGATGTGATGGGGATTGTCTCCGATCTTCAGTCTTTTCCGTAAATATTGTTCTGAAATCAGCTCTGCTCCTTTAGATGAGTTTAGTTGTGTTTGTAAACCTTAACTGCCGGCTTATGCAACTTTAGCACACCTGTTTGGTTAATGGCTCATCAAGACTAAAGTGGAAAGCAGTCAGTTTAGTTTACCAGCATCTATGTCTCTCAGGGAACTACAACTTACACTCGGAATGGTATTTCTACTCTAAGCATACACTTAAGCAAACATTGTTTGAAGAGATGGTGGCAAGCTAAGGTGAAGGGTTTCGAATGATTGCCCTGCCAACATTTTTATTTTAGAGCAAAAGCATTCGCCAAACCATCAGGTATTTTTCATTTTGCCTGAGCCCAGAGGTGACGCTAGCTTATTACTGCCTGCTGATACTCTGCACTGGAAAATGAATGACCTGATAAGGTACAAAATGCAAAGTAGCTGGGGAATATTCTAGCCTATTTATTGCACTGGTTCATATTTGCTTCAGAACAAGCCTGTCGCTTTCCTTTCCTCGGGGCTCTTCCTCTCACTGCTAACCAATAACTGAACATGTGGCTCCATCAGCGGTACACTGTGTCATATGGAAGTCGGGCATATTGGCTAAAACATTCATATGAGTTCAATGAAAGGGCATACAAATTTCAGAAAGAGAGCACAGACAAATGTGGTTTTAACAATATAACAATAATATTACCTGGCATTGCAAATGGTCACATGATACTGGCTTTACTTAAGCACACACTTCAGTGTTCAACAATGGACTAACTGTATGCCATACATAATGCATGTATTAAATCACTTAAAATAATAGTTAAACCAAACATGTACATTTCTGTCATTTACTTACCCTCATGTTTTTCCACAAATCAATTAAAGTCTGTTCAAATCAAATTAATTTTAAAGCTTTGTTTTCTATCCCCACAGGCCAGAAATTTGTCTTTTAGACAAAGGCTTAACAAACAATACAAACAACAACAATTATAAAATATTACATAAGACCCACACAGCTCTTATGAAGATGAATAATATGTTTTCATACTGAAACTGAGCTACTCACTTTGCTACACTTACTCCTAAATCTTTTTGAATTTGTGCATACAAAGAATATGTGCTTCTTCAAATTTGTTGCACCATGACCAGTTAGAACCAAGTGTTCTTGACTCAAATTTAAAGAATAGTTTATGCAAGGTTCTATATAAGGAAAATATGTCTTTAAATGATTACATCTTACTGTCATGTTTAACAGGGTTTTTTCCCCCAAAAGTATGTTTATGAGCCGTTTAATTAATAAACTTTAATTAAAATGAAAAATGAATGAAAACAAAATTATTAATTTAAACTAAATGTATAAAATGATCCAATGGAAACCCTTCAAATGTTCTATATAAATGTTTATCATTGATGTCAAAAAGCAAAATATGTGCATAAGTCATACAGTATGGACTACTTTTGTAATTATTGTATGGCGCTATCTGTGATTTTTTTGAGCTTGAGAGGCACTAGTCTTCACTCAGTTTCATTGTATGGAGAAGAACAGGTTGGACCATCAGTTAAACATGTCAAATTCATAGTAAACAAAGTCATACATGATTGGAACAACATAAGATGAGTACATTATGACAATTTGGAAGTAATATAGTGGAATCAAATTCCTCAGCACAAGTGTAAAGACAGAGCATATGATATTCAAATAGTCAACTATGTGAAAGACTTCAATTAGAGACCATTATGTAACAGCCTTTGCTTCCACCAAAACCCTCAAGATTTAACGGTGTCCAGAGCAGCAGCCTATGTGAGTCCACATGATTACATGTGCGGGTTTATTATGGGGAGTTAGGTTATGCCATCTGGGAAATCATTTCCAGAGACACATTTACACTTCAAAAAGCCCCACACTCAGTAATATAATGTTGACTGCTTTGATCTGAAATACTGACAAAATCCAGGGAGGGGAAATTCCCCTGGATGGAGCAGATTGGGATTTTCTGATGTGTTCTGCATATGGGGTGTTCAGGCTAACAGGGGACAGAAAAGAGTCACACCAGGTGACAATAAAATACATAGATGGAAACATGAAAACACAGCTACATGTATGGTGAATGCACATCATAATTAAACTTCTGCTACATTTGGGGCCCTCATTTATAACATTTTGTGTTAACCGTCCTACATATGATTTTACGATAATGTCTCAAATGTGCATACGTCTGATTCAGAAAGCGAACATATACACAAAAACATGCATATGTCTCTCTTCCAGAAGTAAAATTTACAAATCACAAATTATTTTGAAATTGTGCACAGCTGAATGGTTTCCGATCTCCGCTTTGTAAATGCCACAAACAAAATGTCATAACAGAGCACCAGTCAACGTCCACATCCTTTACTTGAGAATCGCGATGGCAAGAATTGCTTAGATTTTGCTGGCTCTAAGGCCATCCTTAAAAATATTTTGGTTTGCAGTAACAGCAAAAAAAAAAAAAAAAAAAAAAAGGGGTCGGTAGGTAGGCCTATATTTTTTTTTTTTTCAAGATTCAATGTAAAAAAAATGTAAAATTTTGGTCATGGTATGAATTTAAACAGATTTGCATATCGTGACGTTGATTTTTTTGTGGCAAAATCAAGAAAAAAAGCAGCCACTAGAGTTCAATGAAAGTGGATTTTCAGAGGTAAACAAATTAAAATGACTTTAGAATTCACAAAATAACAGTTAATTAGATTAACATGCAATGTAATACCTATGAGAAAACATGTTAATGTGTTACATTTAGGATGTTTACATCCATAAAACATAATTTCAATTGTGTTACTGGTTACTAGTTTACTAGGTTATACTGTTTTACTTGCATCCACCGCTAGGTGTCAATGCAACCTACAAATCAGAGACCAGTTACGTTGCTTTTGGTTGTCACTTTTGTGAAAAAAAAATTGTTTTTTGAGACAAAAGTGTTCATTTAAACTGATTGTAAAATCAAGTTTTCATGTCTAAAGACGTTTCCATTTTCAACGCCACATATAGGCAAATCCACGTACAACTAACAGGCATTAGGACGAACGTAAAGAGAGCGCGTGAGACGCGCACAGGTCAGCAATATTTCTGATGATTTATTGGCGTGATGTTTCGTGCACAATGACAAACAGGACTACAAAATTCTCGAAAAACAACTCCCGCAGCCATCATTACCAAGCGCAAACCATTGACAGTGAATGAAACGAAGCGAACGTGACTAGGCCATACTAGGTTATTCCATGGTGTAAACATAATCACAGACATAATCACTTTTATATCTAAAAGAAAGAACGTAGCCTATGTAGGCTTTTTATATTCACAAAACTTACTAAAATATGATTAATATTATATTATTGCATTTGTATTAGATGTTTGAAGAGTAAAAAAAAAAAAGATTTGGTCGGTCTTAACGCAAGTTTACAACCGGCAAGTCGGTCAGACTAAAAGGGAAAAAAAATAAATAATGGGCTCCTTGCACGTAACTACTTCCTTACCGGAAATGCGGCCTCGTCTTTTCCTGCGCTATTCTACACTATGAGATGAGGTGTTTACAAGAGTTGCCGAAACTTACAATAACGGACGTATATCGCCTTTGTAAGTCCTCCTCCAAATCACCTACCAGCAAATTAGAGAGAAGGGCTTTAAAATGTATGCCTCTTCATATATCCACGGATATGAAGGTAAGTCTATATATCTCAAACTTTATGGCTTCCGTTAGTTTGCTAGCTTACATTAGGCTAATAAACAACCCAGGGCTGACAGAATATGCGTGTTATAATGCTGTACTGTTTTCTAGTATTAGGCGGAAAATGTCTACGTTGTGTATGTACGCCTTCAGACAGGAAGAGAGCGAGCCGTATTTACCCGTTGCGGATATGACGTCAGGTTGCTATGTGCAAGGAGCCTATTGGGTCGGTCCTAAATTGACAGGGTCGGTCGGGTTACGGCAAACAAGAATATTTTTAAGGATGGCCTAAGTACTTTTCCATGTCAAAGACCGCTTCTATGAATATGAATGTTGGGCAAGGCTTTTACATTTTATGAATGAGGCCCGAAGAGTGTATTTTTAATGTTAAAATGCTTTCTTCTGTCCCATTTTTAATGTACAGTTGCCCAAGTGAAAAAAGTATACTTTATTTTATTTGAAATACATTCCCTTTTTAAATAGTATTTTTTTCAAATATACTAACAAAAGTGTACTATCTTTAAATGTATTAAAAGTATATTAGCATCATTCTTTTACCTATTTCCACAATACAACTTTTATAAAACTTTAAAATAATTGTACTTAATTATATTTTCTAAAAAATATATTTTAGAAAAATATGCTTGAATTTAAAATTCAGGTTATTTTTCAAAAGTGTACTTATTTGCACTTTGTTAAAAATATATTCTAGGTATATTTTAACTGTGTGGTGGAAATTATCAATGTAACAATGCATCAAGTATTATTAGTTTTTATTAATGTGCATTTTTTATTGAAAACAAAGTGTGCAATTTGTAGTATACACTTATGATCGACATTGACTAGCCTCGTAGGTAAGTGACCTAACATGTAGCGCCACTGTGCTTTGGGAGACCTGAGTTTGAGTCCTGACTCGTGGACCTTTCCCGGTCCTGTCCCTCCTCTCTCATATATATATATATAACACACTTATGGTTATTTTTTTCACCAGGGGGGGACAACTGCATGCATGTGTCTCATTCATGCATTCCAATGTCTCATTCAGGACATTTATTTCATCCCAAAATCGAGAAAGATTATAATCATTTAAGTGTGTACTTTTAAATTATCTAATTTAAAACTAAAACAAATATTCTCTGTTTATGTAATCTATATAAAAGAGAGTGATGGCAGTCGTTCTCATTTCAGCTTATTATAGCTCATTATAGCACATACACCCACGGAGAGCACACACTATTCAAACGCAAATGATCTGAGGCAATACATGCAAACGTGCCAACGCCCACATCAACTCGATAAAACACACCATATATATATATATATATATATATATATATATATATATATATATATATATATATATATATATATATATATATATAATATATATATGGGCAGACAGGGATTTCTAACATTATTCTCTCAACAGACATTTACATCGATAGTCTGGCGTTATAATTGATGTGCTTTTGGTGAAATGTGGAGTGGGTAAAACTGTTTTAATGGCAGGCTAACCAATACCATTGACTCGCGCTAGCCTAGCACCGGCGAACTATGCAACTGGAAGGACTGGGTGAACATTTTCGAAAACTGACTCCACTGGTAAATAACACACAGGCTAACTTGTAAATGAGGCCCGATGTCCAAAATTCCGAAACACCCCTTTAAGTAGTGCGGTAGCGTCCACACAAGCTAACAGTTACATTTTCCCAAGCATTTCTAAAGCTCAAGCTCAAATCGGAAATACAACTGCTAAGTATCACTGATGCATAAATACTATTTAAAAAGGAATCATGTATGTTCTGTCTGTCTGCGTGAATGAATGGCTCAGACGCGCCGTGCGCGGATTCATTTACCCCACACACACACAGACACACACACTGAAGCACGCTCGCAATGTTTTCAGCCTATGGACATTAATGCATGCACTTCATCTACACAACCGCTCTGAGAGTCACTTTAGCAGCATTTTAGCTTGATTTGAGAAAAACTATTGTCATATCAATAAAACACAGAGACTCAAAGGTCTACATGGCAACCTGTCAAAATAAAAGGTATTGGTTTAACCTTTGAAGAAAGTTTTGCTTAAATCATTAGGCCTACATTTTAAATAAATTGGTCATTCCAATTTAAACCATTAAAATCATAGTGCCCTTAAAATGTAATTTATTTTAAAAATGTAATAAATTATTGTTAAATTGTATGTTTCATGATTTCAATTAATAACACATGTTTTTGATTACTAACATTTTATTTAACAATTAAAATGGGAGTCCAGAAAAATGAAAACAAAACATAACTGAATTTGGAATGTGGGAAAAAATAAAACTGATTTCATAGGGCTCTACAAACCAGCTTTTTGGTGCATTACCACCACCTTCTGCTCCGTATGGTGTGACATCACAGAGGCCTACCAATATCAATCCTTGAGCTGACACGTGAGAAATGTACTTAATGGAAAAAGATGCACACACTCTTGACACCTGGTTTTGTTATAGGTTTTTTTTGCCAAATTGGTTTGAAACAGTTGTTAAATAAACAATTGAACTGACAAATTATGCCTGTCTATATTTGATTGACAGTTTTATTGATTACTGAGATAGCATTGATTTGGAATGAAGTTGGTTCGGTAACACTTTATTTTAAGGTGCTATTAATAAGCAGTAATTAACAGTTAATAAGACACTTATAAGACATTATAAGATGCATATAAGATGCATATCCACCTTATTCCTGACGAGCTTACTGCGTTTTGAGTTATGGGTGGCACTTCCGGTTTGGGGAACTTCCATTCAAAAAGACTGAAACTAATAATTTCAAATCATTAGATTGCCTTACAAATAAAGCTGACCTGTCAGTTTGACTGAATGAGCTGTACATTTTCCTTCATGATTCTTTTTCAGACATCATGAGATTAACGTAACACTTGGTATTTTTAACGTGACGTTATAACAAGAATATCTATGGCAAGAGCTCGTTTTAGTCGCTGCTTTCGTTTCCTCGTGATAATTTTCTTTTTCCCCTTTTCATTTCGCTGTAATAGTATGAAAAAAGTACAACATATAGCCTAGGTACTGCACATTTGTGGTCTGTTCTCCCGATTTAGTTTACGATATATCCCATTAATAATTCACTGGAATGCACGAAGAATCTCTCATTTTTCTCCTCAATCCTAACGTCTCTTCTTTCCAGGTTGTTTTCACAATTTATTTTCTGTCAAAATTACGGAAATATAACTTTGAAATAGTATCACGCAATGCTGAAGAAATGAGCATTTTTATTAAGGCAACATGTGTTACATAATAGCCTAGCCTATTACTGATATTTAACCCGTCTGTTATTACCGTGGAAAGAATCTAGCTTTTGGGGTTATTTGGTCTCTTGTTGAAAGTACCTTGTTGATGCTTTTATACTTTTAAATGTCCTTTTAATGTTCGATGGTTGAAGGGTGAGTAGAATAATACCATCTCATTGTAGGCATCCCAGCGTACAGAAAAAAAAACATAACAAAAAGGAAAACGTATAATTGCGTTCATAAAGCGAGCCTTTCACTGATTGTTTAGAGCTTAACGGAAGTTACACCCATAATTCGCGCAAAGCGTCATGGGGCATAGGAATAAGGTGGATAAGCATTAAAGGAGTAGTTCACTTTTAAAAAAACTTTTGCTGATAATTTACTCACCCCCATGTCATCCAAGTTGTCCATGTCTTTCTTTCTTCAGTCGAAAGGAAATTAAGGTTTTTGATGAAAACATTCCAGGATTTTCTCCATATAATGGACTTCATTGGGAGCCAAACGGTTCAAGGTCCAAATGACAGTTTCAGTACATCTTCAAAGGGCTTTAAACGATACCAGACGATGAATAAGGGTCTTATCTAGGACCCTTTGAGTCATGACTCTAAAAAAGATTTGTTAATTTTGATGAACGAGTTCGAAAAGGACAGTCACAAACACTCATCACAGAACAGAGCAAGGCGAGCATTTGTGCTTAAAAAACTTAAACTTTGTTATTTATTTTTTAAATGAGCGATGGTTTCGCTAGATAAGACCCTTATTCATCGTCTGGTGTCGTTTAAAGCCCTTTGAAGCTGCACTGAAACTGTCATTTGGACCTTGAACTGTTTGGCTCCCAATGAGTCCATTATATGGAGAAAATCCTGGAATGTTTTCATCAAAAAACATAATTTCTTTTCGACTGAAGAAAGAAAGACGTGGACATCTTGGATGACATGGGGGTGAGTAAATTATCAACAAAAGTTTTTTTAAAAGTGAACTACTCCTTTAACTACTTCATATAACTTCTGAGGACGCTTTGTTTCACTTTTCCCGCTCTACTCAATCGTGCCGCCGACGAGCCTTACGACAGTTACAGCCAGGGTGAATGTAGACTCCATCCCCTGGGGTCCAGCTGGGTCATGACCACTCCGGGGCCGCTCAGTTGCCTTTATATATAACCCTTATATGAAGTAATTAATGCTTATATGCATCTTATATGCATCTTATAAGGTCTTATAAGTGTCTTATTAACTGTTAATTACTGCTTATTAATAGCACCTTAAAATAAAGTGTTACCAATTTTTAAATACTTAGATGTAGCAAACTACTTTTGCAATATCGCTGTAGCTTAGCTTGCTACATTTCCCAGGGTGATAGCTTCAGTGTAGTGAAGCTTCATTTAATGTAGAGTAACTGCTAGCTTAGCTCACTACATGTAGCTTGCCCAACACTGATAAAATGCACATCGGCAAACCTGACCTTACCTGACTAGGCTACAGTACAATTTTATCATTTCATTTTGAATTTTGTTTAAAAGTAGACATTTCAAGCTTTCTATCTATTTCTTATGTCTGAGTTTCGTTTCATTTATGAGACGAGCTCCAGTTCCAGTATTCAACGCGGTTTCCCGCTATACCGCAGGAATTTCTTGCTTTTCAACCGTGGTTAGAAAAAATCCATACCGTTCCAGCCCTACTGAAGTCACACAATTCTAAAAGGAATATGCAAAAACCCCAGACCCCTTACATCCCCACATTCCAGAACATTAACACCTGTCCCTGAACAATGGACCATGCAACCCCCTATATGCCTGAACATCCACACCTGTCCTTGAATAACCATCCTCCAAAGTACTCCACAAACAGTGTCTGCCTTGCAACAAGCAGATATTTGGGCAAACAAACAAAGCCCAGATTAAAAAAAAAACAGTTAACTATATTTAGTGCTAACATACAGGAATAATTTTAAATACTAGTACTGAAACACTGCAACCAGAAATAATTTATTTATTTAAAATTATTAAAATCTGATCTAACCTGAAAATTATAACAAATACCATATTTAGATATTGTGAGTCATCAAATACATTGTATTTCTGTAAGTAATTCTCCTATATGTGAACATTTGAGAAGTGCAATTCCTCCATGTAATGTGCAGGTGCACATGCTATTTTGACTACCATTATATCCCAACGTTGTACAATTACAACAAAGACATAACTAACAAGCTAAAAATCTAATTTGCCGCATGCATTCCACAATAACCAAGTATTTACATGAATTAGACATTCTAACAATCACAAAAAAAAAAAAAATTCTGGGGTTTTACTTACTTCAATGTTGAGATATCCAGTCCAATGAAACAAGGAGATGCACTTCCAGGAAAGTTCATGACCTTATGGCAAGACCTATATACACATTTACTATCCAATGGCATTGGGAGGCTAAACAATAGGACCCATTGACTATATAAATGTGGTCTTTCAAAAAAAAATGTTTTGCAGATGTGTTTTTGGAAGAGCTAAAAGTGATGTTGTAATTTTACAACCACGGGTCTTACAGGGTTAAGATCACTTTTTAAGATTAAGTTCACACCTCCGCAATTACAAATGACTAGAGGTCACCAGGTAATAATCCTGTGCGAATAGGGCTTTAGTCTATCTGATCACTGGTAGATGAAGGAGACACATTTACGTTTACACCTGGTCTCTTTTGTTCACTTTCAACCACTACTGTCCTGATTTCTTTGATATCAAACGCTCATTGATGCTGTGTTTCAGGTAAGGTGCGTTTAAGTTAGAAATGTGTGCCTTAAGAATGGATCTCACAAAACTACTGTGTACCACCAGAGAGGAAATCAGATGCTACATGTCATCATTTGGACTACTTCACTACTGCTTTTTGAAATTTCTGTAATAATTTATTTTATTTTAATGTGATTACACTGTCTGTCTGGTACATTTCTCTTATAGTCTGTATGCTTATGTGTGTGTGTATTTATGGTTTTTGATTCAATTTAATGTAGTTTATTGGCATGATTGTGTTAACATACAATATTACTAATATATATTATATATATATATATATATATTATATATATATATATATATATATATATATATATATATATATATATATATATTAGGGGTGGAACGGTACACATAAGTCACGGTTCGGTTCATACCTCGGTTCAGACGTCACGGTTCGGTACGATTTCGGTACAATGGAGTGAAAAGCAAAACAAAAATGCAGAAGGCATTTTTATAAATGTCTTAAGCCTTGTATTTTTTAAATAAGTTTTATTAATAAAGGCATAGAACCAGTTTTTTTGTAGTGCACTGACAGGAGTTTTATATAATTAGTTTATTAATTAAATTATTAAAAAGATGAAAAGACCTTGAGATATGTTTGGTAATTGTACCTGAATGAATTTAAAATTAATTTGCTCTTTCAGATCAATATATTTGTTTTCCTTCATTTTAGTTAACCCTAACTTTATTCTCATCTGAATTATAAATAATTGATTTCCGTATAAAATAATACTACCTTTAAAAACTTTTGTTAACATTTGTAGCAGGGATGGAAATTAGCACCCGCCACCAGCCAAATGCGGGTGATTTTGTGTTGTGGCGGGTAAACTCGCTTCACCTACCGGCCACCGTGGCGGGTAAATAAAAATTGCATACTGTTTCACCCGGACGGCGGACACTTTTAGAGGAGGCACACATTCAACACCCGCGCGCTTCTTCCGTCGAGGCTCGGCGTGGGAGGGGAGCGCGAGAGGCGGTTTTCCGTCCAAAGGGAGAGCTAGCCGCGAGCGCATGGTGTATTTTTAGGGCGGGGTAGCTCTCTTGTAGTAAAGAGCTAGGCGCGCGAACATCTACCCGCGCGCTTCTTCCGTCGAGGCTTGAGCGCGAGAGGCGGTTTGCCGTCCCAAAGGAGAGCTAGAGAGACGTGAGAGAGTGAGTGAGTGTGTGAGTGGCAGGCGCGAGCGCGATCAACGTGTGTGCGCGTGTGTGTGCGCGTGTGTGTGAGTGTGAGTGTGTGTGTGAGGAGAGAGAGAGAGAGAGAGAGAGAGAGAGAGAGAGAGAGAGAGAGAGAGAGAGAGAGAGAGAGAGAGAGAGAGAGAGGCGCAGGCGCGATCAGTGGAAACATAAAAACATACATACAGGACATCATTCAAAAACTGCAAATTGTTTACTTATATTTGTGTACACTCGCAATAAAACACAACATTGTGCTTTTGTCACACTCTAAACTCTTGTCAAACTGTAGCCTAACCTACAACTGTCACCCAACCACGCGCTGTTTTAAAAGCAAAACATATTTATCCAACCCCATTTCAAAACAGGTTACATCTTTTGGACATTCATCATATAGCATTGGTTTTCATTTCTTGTCCTCCGAGCACTAATCTGTTTTTTTAAGTTACACATTCTACATTGATTGATTCAAAAAGAAAAACAAATGTGTTTTTAATGGTATATTATTTTATACGGAAATCAATTATTTAATTCAGATGAGAATAAAGTTAAGGTTAATTAAAATTAAGGAAAACAAATAAATTGATCTGAAATATAGCAAATTAATTTTAAATTCATTCAGGTACAATTACCAAACATATCTCAAGGTCTTTTTGTCTTTATATTAATTTAATTAATAAACTAATTGTATAAAACTATTGTCAGTGCACTACAAATAAACTGGTTCTGTGCCTTTATTAATAAAACGTATACAACTTAAAAATACAAGGCTTAAGACATTTATAAAAATGCCTTCTGCATTTTTGTTTTGCTTTTCACTCCACTGTACCGAAATCGTACCGAACCGTGACGTCTGAACCAAGATATGAACCGAACCGTGACTTCTGTGTACTGTTCCACCCCTAATGCAATACAGTTTCATTATTGTTCATTATTATCCATACCTTACTATAAATAATTTGTGCAACTAAATCATGTTTTGCGCCAGTAACTGAAAAAGTTAGTAGCGCAAGTGCCAGCAGTGTAAAAGGTTAGTGTAGTTCCCTGTCCGGCATAGAGTGCGGTTCAGCATCGGTTCAGTTTTTTGTTTAATCTGCCCTACTCATTTAATGAAATGTATATCAGTTCATGGTTTGTGTGTGTATAAGAGAGAAAGAGAACATGTCAGTATTGCATTGAGACTTGAGATTAAATAAACTTCTAAAGTATTGTAGATCTTGTAGTATTAATTTTCACGCAGTTACACATTGTCGGTTATAAACAAGAAAGTGGCTGGTAAAAACATTGAGTGGCTGGTAGATTTTGAAATCCACCAGCCACAGTGGCCGGTGGACAAAAAAGTTAATTTCCATCCCTGATTTGTAGGTTACAGTTTGACAAGAGTTTAGAGTGTGACAAAAGCACAATCTTGTGTTTTATTGCAAGTGTACACAAAAGTAAACAGTGAACACTTTGCAGTTTTAATGATGTCCTGTATGAAAAAATGACGGAGTATGTTTCCACTGTGCGATCGCGCACGAGAGATCTCTCTCGCACGCGCGCAAACACACCACACACACAACACACACACACACACACACACACACAACACACACACACACACACACAACACACACACACACACACACTGACTGTTCATGGCGCCTCTCTCTCGCACACGCGCGCGCAGACACACACACACACACACACACACACACACACACACACACCACACACACACACTGACTGTTCATGGCGCCTCTCTCTCGCACATGCGCGCGCAGACACACACACACACACACACACACACACTGACTGTTCATGGCGCCTCTCTCTCGCACACGCGCGCGCAGACACACACAATGTTCATCGCGTCTCTCTCTCTCTCTCTCTCTCTCTCGCGCGCGCGTTTTTGTACTGTGTATTCTACGTGCAAATTCGTGCACCGAACCGTGACGCCCGTACCGTTTCGGTTCGATACGAATACATGTACCGTTCCACCCCTAATATATATATAAGTAGTACTGTATAAAATATAAAGAAGTACCGTATATACCCGAATATAAGACGACCCTGAATATAAGACGACCCCCCATTTTCCAGACTTATTTTTTGGGGAAAAGGAGACACACACACACGCAAACACGCACGCACGCACGCACCCACACACACACAATAGCTGTGTCCCAATGTGAAGGCTGCATCCTCCGAAGGCCGCATTTGAAGGCCGATTGCGTCACAGCGGCGCGACGAAGGCTGTCCCAATTCAAAGGCTGCATCTTTGAAGGCCGCATTTGAAGGCCGATTGTGTCACCGCGGCGTGATGAAGGCTGTCCCAATTCAATTCAGCATCCTTCGAAGGCCGTATTCGAAGGCCGGTTGCGTCATCGCGGCGCGACGAAGGCTACCCTGATTCAAAAGCGACGCCAAATGCACCCTTCGTTTCCCTGTGAAAGGAAGGATACATAAATGGATCCTTAGCGGCCTATCCTACCCTGATCTACCCCATAATTCATTGTGCACCGGTGACGACAGCATTTTTAGTGCAGCATTTGGTGTGTAGCCTACAGTTCAAATTCAAATGTTGGCCTTCAACTTTGCATTTTAAAAATACAAAAACCGTTCATTTTTCGTTTTTCAATTACGGGTTAAAAAATGAAAAACGAATGGATGCAAATTTACATGGATTATCAAACTAAAGATAGTTTAGTGATAGTTATCACTATTTTTAGTGATAGTTTTTAGATTAAATTCTTTGATTTTACTTGATTGACTATCAAACTTTTCTCCAAATACATTATTTGAAATATTTAATAATAGGCTATGTAATTGCGTCCATTCGTTTTTCTTTTTTTAACCCCTAATTGAAAAACTAAAAATGAACGATTGTTGTAATTTTAAAAGGCAAAGTTGAACACCAACATTTGAACTGTAGGCTACACAAATGCTGCACAAAAAAAAAAATGTATGACTTTTTGCCCCTTTATTAAACATTTAAAATATTCACAAATTACTATGGAAAAAATGTCGATTAGACAGGTCAGATTAGAACCTGTAAATTATATTTTCCCCGCAGTGTATAGAATGAGAAGAGCCATGTCTCTGGAACCATGATTTATGATAATAAATGTGTCTGAATAAATAACGTGGCATTTTTAATTGTTCGTTTAAGTGAACATTTCAAGCTTTAGGCTATAGGTATATTTTGTTTCAGTTCATTTTTGAGACGCGCTTGAGTTCACGGAGATCATGAAAGCGTGATTGATTGTTTTATTTTCTTTTACAAAAGGACAACGTTTTCTTGTTATGTGAGTTTGGACAAATAAAAGTAGTTGCGAATGATGTATTATTCTTTTCTGTATGACCAGAAATTATAGAGTATTTTTCAAGTTGTTTCCACTGTTTATAATGCAAGTGTTCGCGGCCGCGCCTCCGTGCCATTCAGTGCTCGCTCCCCTATCCGCACACACTTGCGTCAAAATCTTGTGTTTATTTGTGATAATCTTAGCCCTGTATTATGACTGACATTTGACGAATTTCTTTCTTCCTTTTTTGGAAAAAAGCGCATTCTAAATGTGGTAATGTAGGTGATTTGGTGCATATGCATGGTCACATGCCAAGGTCATATGACCTACAGCTAATCAGGAAGTGATAAAAGGCTTGCTAGTCTCAGGGGAGGGTCTTTTGCTTTCTACTGAGCACACCTTGCAGGGTGACAGCCAGACCTGAGTTTCCTGTCCTCCCTGGAGGGAACTGGAAAGATTGATGGTAATGCCTTACAGCATTGAAATCTGTGTGGTGTAGCATTGAATGGTTTCAGCTAATGTTATTTTGTGTTCACTCATGTGACTGTTTGTCTGTGTGATGCTTGCTATGCTAATAGCATTTGTTCAACCTGTAGTTTGTCCTGTGTAGTAAAGATTATTTGCATGTTTCAGTCCACAGCTGACGTAACCACAAAATTCAGCTGCTGTGGGTGTAGGGACCCGGAGATACGGTAAACGATATACATGCATCTACCTGTGTATCTTAATGAGTTTTAGCCCTGATATTTATAATGTTGTTTTATCTTTAGCATTGGGATCCCCATGCTGCATTACTGTGCTACAGGACTTTGTGTAACCTTGCAAAGCGGACCAGGCCAGCCACTGTTTTCTATTGTTATTTATCTTTCTTTTGTGTGTTTCTTTGTCAAATGGTTTTTAGTCAATTTCAAGATGTCTAGTGCCCCCCTGTGATTTAGAATTGATGTCCTGTGTTGGGTATCGACTGGGTGCTATATTTTGAATGGTGGTTTAAATACAGGTTGCTCTCCTCTCTCTTTGTATATCCACAGCTTGACATTGTACAAGGCTGGGTCCGTATCGGCACACGGCCCCTCTTTCCGTGGTGAGACTGCACTGGGTGACATTTTGTAGTGGTGTGTATACTCAGCTTCGACATTGCATGGTATTTTGTAGTGAATAGTTTAGATACTAAGTGTGTAATGAATAGTTAGACGTTGAGTGTATAGTGCATGTACTTCTTGGTGTTGGGTTTGCTGTCTCCCTCTTGTCTACCACAGTCACTGATCCGGGTGGCGTGTA
Organism: Chrosomus eos; assembly: GCA_036326025.1. Taxonomy (NCBI): domain Eukaryota; kingdom Metazoa; phylum Chordata; class Actinopteri; order Cypriniformes; family Leuciscidae; genus Chrosomus; species Chrosomus eos. Next base: position 32,083,864 of record CM070831.1, read on the forward strand.
CGAGCCGACCTGACCTTATCCTGAGGAGAGTAACACTGCTTTCCCCAACCAATTGATTATCAGGCTAATTTTACTTATGCCGTTGGTATTTTAATTGCTATTTTAAACGAAACACTTGTAATAAACTTTATTTACTTTTGTATAACACATGCCTCTTGTTCCTGTTTGGGGGTAAATCAGAGTTCACGATGTACAATCTGATATACTAAGGGTTCAAAAGGGTTCCTCCTGCCCTTACCAGGAGGTGGCGTAGTCAGGTCCAAAAAAAAGGTGTTCTTCTAACCCTATTAGGCACTACAATTTGGCGCAGCCGGCAGGGTTAACTTTAAAAAAAGGGGCATGCATTGTTATATATTTTGGTTTATTTTAAATTTTTGCTGGAATAGAAACAGTGGCTGGAGCTGGACTACCGGAAAAAGGCTGTTGGACTGCTGAGATAAACCTGCGATCGGGACTAAAGGCCAGTGACGACAAGTTCATCTCATTGCTTGTTTTTTTTTGTTTATTGTATCTTTTTCTCGTTTGTTTCTCATTTTAAAGTCATCCACTAAGCTGTCAAAATGAGCGTGGATCAGGAAATGGAGGAACTCTTTGCTCTGCGTGAGGAGGTACAGAGGTTACGAGTGGCTAATGAGCAACTAAATCAAGGAAGAGGTGCCAGCTCAGATATAGGTACTACTTCTGCTACCACTAGTACTAATGTTGATGGCCGGTCTCCCGGGGATAATTTGGCTTCACCAAATTTGCTTGTAACACAAGCAGAACATTTTATCTACATTCAGAGAGAGAGAAAATGCCCCCATTTCTCAGGTTCTAAATCTGACCTATCAATTTATGATTGGATAGAAAATGTAGAGTCATGTTTGAGAGACAGGCAGACGACTGCCCGAGAAAAGGCCCTCTTCCTTTATGATCATTTGGAGGGGGAGGCAAAAGTAGAGATCAGATTTCGTTCATTGGCAGAGCGGGAGGATCCAGACAAAATCTTAACAATTTTGAAAGAGCTTTATTGTTCCTCTGTTTCCTTTGTTAGCCTGCAAAAACAGTTCTTTGATCGCAAACAGAAAGATGGAGAGTCTTTAAAAGAATTCTCTCATTCCCTGCGTGCATTAATGGAAAATGTTCAGCGTGCTTACCCCGATAGGTTGACTGACCCAGATATTCTGGTTAGAGACCAGTTTGTTGAACATGTGCATGATGTATCATTGCGGCGAGAGTTGAAGAGCATTATAAGGCAACGCCCCTCCATTTCTTTCTTAGCCCTGCGACAGGAAGCTATTAGGTGGGTGGAGGAGGGTGAGGGACCCCTTAGGCAAACTCGAGTTGGACTTCATCATTGTGGGGTTGATGTGAATGTAGATGGGGCCTGTCATGCAGTGGGGGCTGGAAAGGGATCAGAGCTCCTTGTTTTGCAAGAACAATTTAACAAGCAACAGTTGCAAATTGAAAGCATTATAAAGAGTCTATCTAAGATGGAATCTGCACTCGATCAGGCTGCTTCTCGTTCCCGTAACCCCAATTATCAGTTTACTCCAGAAGGCTTACCCATCTGCCTCCGTTGCCGGAAGCCTGGACATGTCCTCCGCCAGTGTCGCCAGGGGCCAAGGCAACGAGCATCCAGTGTGCCCAGTGTCCAGCCAGAATCAAACTCTGCCCCAGCAATCATGGGACCTTCAGGTACGAGTTTTTTGGGAAATGCAAATGGTTATAATTTAAGTAATTGTGAGAAAATTAATGAGAGTAATGTTAGTCAGATTCCCCCGGTTGCAAACATTTCACAACCCCTCATAGGAAGATGTCCTGTGGTAGAGGTGGGGATGGGTGGTGTGAGGGTCAAGTGTTTGTTGGATACGGGTTCGATGGTAACTACCATTACAGAGTCATTTTTCAAAGAAGTGTTCCAGTGCTGGGGTGCTCCAAGACTTAGATCATGTGGGTGGCTGGCCTTAAAGGCAGCAAATGGGTTGGATATTCCCTATGTGGGATATCTAGAGTTGGACATCCAAGTGCTAGGTAGAAAGATTCCAGGTCGGGGGGTTTTAGTTGTGAAAGATACCCCCTGTGCATTGCAGCAACACACTGTTCCTGGATTATTGGGGATGAATGTGATTATAGAGTGTTACAAAGAGCTGTTTGCAGAACAAGGGGGTGCCTTATTTGCCTCTTTGTCTGCTACGCAGGCAGAAGCAGGTTGGGAGCCAGCTCTCCGCCATTGTCACAGGCTGGAGGTTTGCCCGTGTGTTCCGGAGGGTCGTGTCCGCGTTTTTGAAAGAACTGGGGAGTTTATTCCAGCTGGGTCTGTAAAGTTTGTAAAGGTTACCTGCCCAAAAGTCCCACACATTCCGCCCACCACCATGCTTTTGGAGCCCGGGGGTTCAGATCTTGCTCCAGGCCTGTTGCTATCTCCCTCTCTTGTGACCGTTGACAATGGCGTGGCGTATGTACTTGTGGTTAACGTGGGAGCCACAGGGGCTACAGTTCACTCAAAACAAGTGCTGGGAATGTTGCATCCAGTTGGAGGGATAGCAGAACAACAGCTGAGTTTTGAGGGAGGGAGTGAAGGGGTTGCCCAGGTGACTGTAAACAGCGTACAGGCTGCAGGAGGCCCCCTTGTTACCATCTCTGACACAATTGAAGCTTTAAAATGGCCAGGGCTTTTGCCTGCAGAAGAAAAACAGGCAAAAGAGTTATTGGAGAGGTATAATCATGTCTTTGCTAAACACGAGGGAGATATAGGGTGCACAGATGAGATTGTACATGAGATACCACTTCTTGATGAGGCCCCAGTCCGTCAAAGATATAGGCGAATACCCCCTACACAGTGGCAGGCAGTGAAAGATCACATTCAGCAGCTCCTTAATAGTAAAGTGATTAGGGAGAGCAGCAGCCCTTTCGCATCACCGATTGTCTTGGTGCGGAAGAAGACAGGGGAGCTAAGGATGTGTGTTGACTATCGGTTACTCAACGCTAAAACGAGGAAGGACGCTTATCCATTACCCGCGATCGAAGAGTCTTTGGATGCCCTTTTTGGTGCTCAGTGGTTCTCTACACTTGACTTGGCAAGTGGCTATAATCAAGTCCCTGTAGCTGAAGGAGACAAAGCGAAGACAGCCTTTTGTACCCCATTTGGCCTATTTGAATTTGAGAGAATGCCATTTGGCTTATGCAATGCCCCTGGGACCTTTCAGAGGCTCATGGAAAGGATATTTGGTGATCAGAGCTTCCAGTCAGTCCTCTTATACTTGGATGATGTCATTGTCTTCTCCTCTTCCATTGAGCAGCATTTGCAAAGGCTGGAGATGGTTCTCAGCCGCTTCCAACAGAAGGGTCTGAAGGCCAAACTAAGCAAATGTCATTTCTTTAGGAAGGAGGTGCAGTACCTTGGGCACCGTGTATCCAGTGAAGGAGTGGCCACTGATCCGGAGAAGATCTCCGCTGTGGAGAACTGGAGGCGACCCCAGGATGTCACAGAAGTCAGATCATTTCTTGGCTTCTGTAGTTATTACCGCCGCTTTGTAAAGGGTTTTGCACAGTTAGCTGCCCCCTTGCACCAACTTGTGGCTGATGTGATCAAAGTAGCCAAACAAAACAGAACAAGGCCAGCTGTAGTCTTACCCAGTATGTGGACTGAGAAGTGTGAGCAAAGTTTCAGTAATCTTAAGATGCTGCTCACAAGCACACCCATCTTAGCTTTTGCTGATTTCACCAAGCCGTTTGTCTTAGAGGTTGATGCTAGTCATCAGGGGTTAGGGGCAGTCCTTTCACAAGACCAGCAGGGCAAGTTAAAGCCAGTTGCCTATGCCAGCCGTTCATTGCGAGGTTCTGAGCGTAACATGGAAAATTATAGCTCCATGAAACTGGAGTTCTTGGCACTGAAGTGGGCAATATCAGAGAAATTCAGGGAATATTTGCTAGGCAGCAAGTGCACAGTGTATACTGACAATAACCCCTTAAGTCACTTTCAGAGCCTCAAACTGGGTGCAACTGAACAACGATGGGCAGCCCAACTAGCGGCTTTTGACTTCACTGTACATTATCGACCAGGAAAGAATAATGGTAATGCTGATTCCCTTTCCCGCCAGTACAGTGACCAGGCAGAACACGAGGAGCCTGGCCAGCAGACCAGGAGTACTCTAGACATTTGTGACGCCCCTAACGGAGGTGAGCTGGTGACACAGCAGCAAATTGGGGCCTTTCCGAGTCGATCAGTGGCTGAACTGTCAACCCTGCAGAGCGCTGATCCAACTCTAAGGGTCTTTCTTTCTTTCTGGAGGGTGGGAAAGCCACCAAACAAGGAACAGCGTTTGCATCTCCCAGAGGATGTCCAGCGTCTACTTCGGCAGTGGGATCGCATCTTGGAAAAAGACGGCTTGCTGTATAGATGTGCCACTGCTCCTCATGGTGAATCGTACACTCAATTGCTTCTGCCCGCATGCCTTCGTCAGGAACTTCTAAATAGCCTTCATGACCAACATGGACACCAGGGCGTGCGGCGGACCACCGATCTGGCGAGGCAAAGATGTTACTGGACAGGGATGGGGGCAGAAATAGAAAAGTACTGTCAAAACTGCCAGCGTTGTGTACTGTCCAAAGCTGTCCAACCTAAGGTAAAGACTTACCAGGGCGCCCTTCTTGCCAGTCAGCCACTGGAGATACTTGCCATTGACTTCACTCTGTTAGAACCTGCAACGGACCGGAGGGAGAATGTGTTGGTCATGACTGATGTCTTTTCTAAATACACACAGGCTGTGCCAACCAAGGACCAAAGTGCTGTTACAGTGGGGAAGATCCTGGTTGACAGCTGGTTCAACCGGTTTGGGGTGCCCAGAAGGATACACTCTGATCAAGGGAGAAATTTTGAGAGCGCCCTTATCCGGCAACTCTGCCAGCTATATGGGATTGAGAAATCCAGGACCACACCATACCATCCACAAGGAAATGGCCAATGTGAGAGATTTAACAGGACACTTCATGACCTGCTCCGATCTCTCCCCCTGAAAGGAAGCGTGTGTGGCCAAAGTATATCTCTCAGCTGGTTTGGGCATATAACACCTCCACACATCGCTCTACTAGTCATTCCCCCTATTTCTTAATGTTTGGGGTTACACCCCATCTTCCGGTAGACTTTCTCTTGGGGGCAGATGCTTCTGAAGAAACGACCAGCTCTTGTGACGAGTGGATTCAGCAGCACCAGGAACGGCTACAGGTAGCACAAAATCTGGCCCGGAGAAACCTAGAAGACGCAGCAGAGTACCGCCAGCAACATCATAACCAACATGCATGCGATCTTGGTTTCAGAGAAGGACAGTTGGTCTACTTGAAGGATCATCATAGTCAAGGTCGTCGCAAGATCCAGGACATTTGGTCACCAGTCCTTTATCAAGTGGTTAGAGTGCCAACAGAACCTGGTGGGCCATATACCATTACACTAGCTGATGGCACTGGCAATGTGAGACGGGTGAATAGGACTGAGATGAGGGCAGCACAGCTTGAAACTCTGCCATCCGCACCAGTGGTGCCTACGCCTCTCATACCATCTAGCCCTCAAGACAGAAACCTCGATAGTAGCGAAGATGAAGATACCCGGGCATGGTTGATAAGGGAACCGCTCCCTCAGCCGGCTTCTGTAACCCCGCAGGACGTTCAAGAGCTCATCCCCAATAGAACATGGGGCCCCCAAGGACTGGATTGTGGGGCTACTGAGGATGATCCTGCCATAGTTCTTGGCAGGCAGGAGACGCCAGCCCTTCGACGTACCAACCGGGCTACTGCTGGGAAGAATCCTAACCCACACAATCTGCCCAGGTCCACAGTGGCAAGTAACAGTGTGGTGGTGGAAAGGGTTGCTGCTCCCCTGAGGCCTGAGGTAGCGAGTAACTCCCAGTTTAGGCCATGGTTGTGAGTGAGTTGAGCGTCGGGACGACGACACTTTTTGGGGGGGGGTGGATGTGGTAATGTAGGTGATTTGGTGCATATGCATGGTCACATGACAAGGTCATATGACCTACAGCTAATCAGGAAGTGATAAAAGGCTTGCTAGTCTCAGGGGAGGGTCTTTTGCTTTCTACTTAGCACACCTTGCAGGGTGACAGCCAGACCTGAGTTTCCTGTCCTCCCTGGAGGGAACTGGAAAGATTGATGGTAATGCCTTACAGCATTGAAATCTGTGTGGTGTAGCATTGAATGGTTTCAGCTAATGTTATTTTGTGTTCACTCATGTGACTGTTTGTCTGTGTGATGCTTGCTATGCTAATAGCATTTGTTCAACCTGTAGTTTGTCCTGTGTAGTAAAGATTATTTGCATGTTTCAGTCCACAGCTGACGTAACCACAAAATTCAGCTGCTGTGGGTGTAGGGACCCGGAGATACGGTAAACGATATACATGCATCTACCTGTGTATCTTAATGAGTTTTAGCCCTGATATTTATAATGTTGTTTTATCTTTAGCATTGGGATCCCCATGCTGCATTACTGTGCTACAGGACTTTGTGTAACCTTGCAAAGCGGACCAGGCCAGCCACTGTTTTCTATTGTTATTTATCTTTCTTTTGTGTGTTTCTTTGTCAAATGGTTTTTAGTCAATTTCAAGATGTCTAGTGCCCCCTGTGATTTAGAATTGATGTCCTGTGTTGGGTATCGACGGGGTGCTATATTTTGAATGGTGGTTTAAATACAGGTTGCTCTCCTCTCTCTTTGTATATCCACAGCTTGACATTGTACAAGGCTGGGTCCGTATCGGCACACGGCCCCTCTTTCCGTGGTGAGACTGCACTGGGTGACATTTTGTAGTGGTGTGTATACTCAGCTTCGACATTGCATGGTATTTTGTAGTGAATAGTTTAGATACTAAGTGTGTAATGAATAGTTAGACGTTGAGTGTATAGTGCATGTACTTCTTGGTGTTGGGTTTGCTGTCTCCCTCTTGTCTACCACAGTCACTGATCCGGGTGGCGTGTACGAGCCGACCTGACCTTATCCTGAGGAGAGTAACACTGCTTTCCCCAACCAATTGATTATCAGGCTAATTTTACTTATGCCGTTGGTATTTTAATTGCTATTTTAAACGAAACACTTGTAATAAACTTTATTTACTTTTGTATAACACATGCCTCTTGTTCCTGTTTGGGGGTAAATCAGAGTTCACGATGTACAATCTGATATACTAAGGGTTCAAAAGGGTTCCTCCTGCCCTTACCAGGAGGTGGCGTAGTCAGGTCCAAAAAAAAGGTGTTCTTCTAACCCTATTAGGCACTACATAAATGTCTAGCCTAAATGCAGGCTAATAATAATTATCATTTGCGTTGAGTTCACTGAAGACAGTAGGCTAATATGTTAATCATAAAATAATTTATGAATGTTTTATTTTTATATAACCTAATCTTGTGTTTGTGTTATATTTCTTTTTTAAATGTGAAGTCTTTTTTTGCTTAGGCTTATTCTATTATACTGAGCTTTTTCCTCCTATAAAATTTGACTTTAAAGGCAAGTGGCCTAAATGTCGTTGTTTAGAAAATTCAAGAAATATTAAGTTAAACATAATTAAAGGCACACTGTGGAACTTTTGGCCACTAGGGCGCGCTCGACCTGTAATTTTCACGTCTAGTGCCCCTAGAGGCCACAAGCGCCGCAGCATTGTCGCAAAAGTCAACAAACCGTCAACCGGTTTAACCTCCCGTGTCTTTTTGTGAGTGCAGACGGCATTTGATTTGTATGTTGGAGAAAGTTAATCGATTCACTACTGACCAAAATAATAATATAAATATAAGATTAATAATATAAATCCTATAAAGAAAACAAATTGAATAAAAGTAGCATACGCAGAAAACAATGTCTGATCAGGTAAGTCGCATTGACAAGGGTTGCCCAATCCTGCTCCTGCCGATCGTCTGTCCTGCACAGTTCATCTCCAACCCTAATCAAACACACCTGAAGAAAAAAATTAACGTCTTCAGGATCTCTTTGCAATGGGTTAGAGATAGGGTTGCCAACTGTCCCGAATTAGCCGGGACGTCCCGATTTTAGCTTTGTGTAGCCTACTAACTCTTCTAACGTTTCTAACGTTAATGCTACCAGATGAATTGCACACAAATGAAACAAAGCCTGTAGCTAGTTGTTAAGTTGCAGCCCTGTTTCGTTTCAAAATCGGAGGATAAAGTGTCTGCTGAATGCAAATCTTTCCCAATATTTATAAAATTTAAATTTGTACTAACATTTAGCTACCAGATTGATAATTCGCTAACTTACTCTACTAGCATTCCTTGTTACATTAAGTTAAATGGAGGACAATATAGAATCAGTAACATGGCCAGGCAGAGAACAAATTTGAAAAAGTAGAGATATTGTGCAAGCAATATATTTTAACTTACTAGTCCAAAAGCATGACGGCCAGGTCAGCATCGGTCGGGAATCCCTCATCCTCCTTTATCGCATGCCAGCGAGGGAACACTTGACCAATGTTTATCCTCGTCCTTGCTTTTAGTTTATCACTCTCACTTTTTCTTTTTTTGGTCTCCTCTGACAAAATCTTTGCTTTCTTCCGAGTAGCTGTTGATTCAGCCATGACGACAACATACAGACGCCGGCAATCAAACACGAGTAGAGCTCTCACGTTAGCAGTTGGGGTGGTGGGGGAAGTGACGTATGCCGTAAAGCGTTCGAATTTTGTAGTTCTTTTTGTGCTCGGGTTCCTACCCGAAACCCGAAGTTACATAGTGCTAGTAAAAGCGATACAGACACCTTCAGGCTTCGGCAGACGTGTCATTCAACCTATTGTAAGTCGATGTACTATCTCAATGGGTTTTGGTAATATATTATAAAGGTTGAAAAGTTCCACAGTGTGCCTTTAAATGCATCCTGCATAAACAGGAGGCCAGGTTGGCACAGACTGGAGGAGAGCAGAGGCCACAAATCCGTGAGTTTACAAACCCTTGGGAACGGATTGGAAAACCCGAGTACTGGAAATAAATTCACCATGGTCCATTTATGTACATAAAAAAAAGAATACAATAGCCTTGAACCTTATATATATTATATATATATATATATATTATATATATATATATATATATATATATATATATATATATATATATGCCTAATGTGTTTTCTTTTCTTTTCATATATTTCATTACATTATTTACGTAAATTAACGCCCAATATTTGAACAGTTTATTCAGTCAGTAGGCTACGCAGCCTCTGAATTCGACGCAGTAAACCAGCTCTGGCCATTGTTTTGGCTAAACCGAAAATACATCAGTGAAACATCCTCACATGTCCTGCAGTAAAATATAAAACATAAAAATGACAATAGCCAATTCTGGCTCCATAGCTGTTTACTCAATCATAACAAATTAATGATCAGGAGGGCAGCTGTACTCTCCACCGTTGCTAGGCGCCAGGAGCGGTAATCGGGAACACCTGGATGCACAATTAGGAAATCCTACGAAGGCTACATGGTGCGTCCTTCGAAGGACGAGTAGGCTGCATCCTCCGAAGTCCGCGGCTTTCGGAGGATGCAGCCTTCACATTGGGACACAGCTTCAGACTCTAGAGATCCACTTGTCCGTGCGACACTTCAGTCGCGCCGCACTCCACTTATTTCCTATGGGTGACGTCACGCGACTTTAACGCGCCCGCAAAGCATTCTGGGAAGGCGGCGCTTCATTTTGAAAATTGTCGCGCGTCCAAAAGCCGGCCGAACGCGACGCGTCTATCCAATAGAAGTAGAGCATATGGAGACGGGGGGAAGTCTCTCGCAGGTCCTCTGTTCTAGACTGGCCGCTGGCTCAAAACCACGCTTAGAGCAGTAAACTTGAGGAACGCCCATCAAAGTACAAATGTGGGGAGGCGTTGCGACACCACGCGACTGTCGTGTCGGACAAGTGGATCTCTACCGACACACACACAGATAGATAGAGAGGCGCGCGCACTCTGGAGGGAGGCTGTCGCGCGCTCTTAAGAAGCACGTGCGGACCCACTTCACCTGTTTGTCTGAGGTACTTTTGAAATATAATCTTATACAAATATGCTAAACGTTTAAACTGGCCATTCTAAGTGGGTTTTGTAACTTTTCTCAATTTTCTTTTTACTTTAATACACAAAGTAGCTCACTGAAATACTTGGCAAGAAATTTCTCCCTTTCCCCCAGTGATTTTGTCTATCGCGAATATAAGACGACCCCACAATTTTTCAGCCTATTTTTAGGACAAAAACCTCGTCTTATATTCGGGTATATACGGTATATGTCACCGGGTGAAAATTCGGCGCATAGTCCCCCGGGGGAGCACTTCCAGGGTAACACCAGGCCGGTTCCGGTTTACCGTCATGGCCGACCTAAAGAGAAAACACGGAGAAATTATTCGCAGCTGAACGAAATTAGAGTTGATTACGGTGGCGAACGAGAGTGTGTATGTTTGGAGAGGATATAAAAGGAGCAGTTGAAGGAAGAAGGGGACGTAAAAACGGCGAGGTTCGGAGAGTGAAGGTCTGGCCAAAAGTGAGCGGATGGGCGAGGGAGAAGATGGTCCCTGTGAGTGTGAAGATTGTCATTTATGAAGAGTTATGTACCCAATTCCAGCTTGTTGTATAAACATCGTGATTGAGTTGATGGAGGCACTGTGAAGATCATCATTTATGAAGAGTTAAGTACCTAATTCCAGCTTGTTGTATAAACATCATGATTGAGTTTATGGAGGCATTGTGACCTATTGGAAGATCTGCACCTGTTTGCTGTTTCTCTTTTTGGTGAGGTTGAAGCTGGTGATGGGAAGGCACGTTTCTGTTCTCGAATAACCCCCCTATGCAGTCGCCTTATCGTCGCATTCTCCCCCCTCCGGTTGGAACACGAGTGGCAGATTGAATGATCCGAGTCGAATGGAGTGAAGGCTTAAAGGTGCAGTGTGTGACTTTTAGCGACATCTAGCGGTTCGTTTGCGAGTTTGCATTAAGGGCTCAGCCCACTGCTCACCCCTCCCACCGAAGCTACGGTGACTAAAACGGGACAAACATCGTCGTCTGAGACAGCAGAGAATAGCCAGAGTAAACCAACACTCTGTACCACAGTCCATTATAAACCACACCAAGGATAAAGTTTACAAAGCCATAGTCAGGTGAGGATCAAGGGTCTTAATACATAATATAATAATAGTAATCAGCTGATTGTCTCACGAACGTAACCAGCACATTTCTCCCCACATAGCAAACCATAATACAGCGAGGGAGAAAAACCACATGAAACTAAGCAACTATTATTTTTTCTAACAGGGTAGTAAAAGTTTAGCTGGCTACTATGAGCTGTTACTGTGGCTGAGCTGGTTAAAGCGTAAGCCTTGTTTATACTCGACGCGTCCGCATGAGCCCAAAGGTGCGTGCGGCAAAAATGACGTGATTGTAACAGCGCGCGCGCCTCGCATCCCCTAGACACCACTAACTACACACAATAGGCTTTTTTCTCTGATTTTGGAAACTCGATCGACTTAAAATGCTTCCACGATCAACGGGTTGGTGATTCCTGTAACTGTTTTACGGTCAATGTCAAGAGTAGCCTACTAATCAGCTCTCTCACGAATGTAACCAGCACATTTATCACCACATAGCAAAGCCATAACACAGCAAGGGAGAAGAATTAAGTTACATGAAACAATCCAACTAAATATTTACACCACTTCAATACTCACGGTGTTTATGGCTAGCTTCTTCTATCTTTCTGCGGCTTCTCTTTCAAGGTAGTGACGAAACGCGCTCTGTAACGCTGTTTGTTCGTTGTTGGCTACGGTAGAAACATGACGTCACAATATGTCGACCTTCATAGAAGGGGATGCCCGTATGTAGATATAAATGCCTCATTCTAAGGTAATAAAAACATTACGGTTTATTAAGTAAGTTCTTTATACACCACTGAACACATAGTTATGGATGTCATATTGCATTTGTTAATAGATACTCAAATCTTTTACACATTGCACCTTTAAACCCACTGTGAGGTATTTGTGGAATTGCAGTGCTTACAAGTTGAAGTGTTCACGTGTGAATTGTGGAGGGATTGCTGTGTACACAAGTGTCAAGTCAAGTCACCTTTATTTATATAGCGCTTTTTACAATACAAATTGTTTCAAAGCAGCTTTACAGAGATAACAGGAAAACAATGTTGTAATAGTATTGTTCAATTCAAAATTAAATGTCCCCAACTAAGCAAGCCAAAAGCCAATGGCGACAAAGGCGAAGAGCGGCAAAAAAGGCAACAGTGGCAAGGAACTAAAACTCCATCAGGTGACAGAATGGAGAAAAAAACCTTGGGAGAACCCAGGCTCAGTCGGGGGGCCAGTCCTCCTTTGGCCAACGAATGAACAGTGTATGATTATGAGTTAGGCAGCATAATGTCAGGAGTCAGATGGGATCAGAACTTTCACGATATTTATCCAGTTCATCTGGTTAGGGGTTGGGTCATCCCGCCGGTGAGGAGATGAGTGTGTTGAGGTGTCCATGGGCCTTCACAGCGCTGATAATGCGTGTCGTCATGTCCATGTGATGGTCCTTCATCAGATCTGGATATGCCCTGGATCCGGCGGTTTGCGGTAAACCTCGGGATAAACAGAGAGACTAAAATTAGCGTAGATGCCATCCTTCTTATGATGTACAAAGTACATCAGGAATTATGGGAAGTGTTCCCGGTTCCGGCTGATCTAAACTATGCAGCCTAACATTGAATTATAGAAATCTATAATGTGTTATGTGTATGCTAAGCCAAAGAGATATGTTTTAAGTCTAGATTTAAACTGACAGACTGTATCTGCTTCCCGGACCGTGTTAGGAAGATTGTTCCAAAGTTTTGGTGCTAAATAGGAAAAGGATCTACCGCCAGCAGTTGATTTTGATATTCTAGGTATTATCAACTTGCCAGAATTTTGAGATCGCAATAGACATGAAGGACTATAATGCGTTAAGAGCTCGCTCAAGTACTGGGGAGCTAAACCATTTAGTGCTTTGTAAGTAATCAGCAATATTTTAAAATTTATACGATGTTTAATAGGCAGCCAATGCAGTGTTGACAGAACCGGGCTAATATGGTCATACTTCCTGGTTCTGGTAAGAACTCTAGCGGCTGCGTTTTGAACTAGCTGTAGTTTGTTTATTAAGCGTGCAGGCCAACCACCCAGTAGAGCATTACAATAATCTAGCCTTGAGGTCATAAACGCATGAACTAATTGTTCCGCATTTGTCAGTGAGAGCATATGACGTAATTTAGATATATTTTTAAGATGGAAAAATGCGGTTTTACAGATAATAGACACGTGTCTTTCAAATGAAAGATTGGAGTCAAAGAGCACACACAGGTTCCTGACTGACGACGAAGACTTAACAGAGCAGCCATCAAGTGTTAGACAGTATTCTAGGTTATTAGGTGAGGAAGTTTTTTGTCCAATGATTAGAATCTCTGTTTTTTTCAGAATTTAGTAGTAGGAAATTACTGGTCATCCAATTTTTTATATCAGCTATGCATTCCGTTAATTTTGTGAATTGGTAAGTTTCATTAGGTTTTGAAGAAATATACATCAGCATAAGAGTGAAAGCTAATTCCATATTTCCTAATTATATCTCCTAATGGTAGCATGTACAGAGTGAAGAGCAGCGGTCCTAGTACTAAGCCTTGTGGTGCGCCATACTGAACTTGTGATCGATAAGACATCTCTTCACTTACAGCTACAAACTGAAAACGGTCAGATAAGTATATTTAAACCATGCTAGTGCAATTCCACTTATGCCAACATAGTTTTCTAGTCTATTTAAAAGAATGTTGTGGTCGATAGTATCAAATGCAGCACTAAGATCAAGTAACACTAATAGAGAGATACAACCACGATCGGATGATAGGAGCAAATCATTTGTGACTTTAATGAGAGCAGTCTCAGTACTATGGTACGGTCTAAATGAAAATCCTCGCAGATATTATTTCTTTCTAAAAAGGAACACAGTTGTGAGGATACAGCTTTTTCTAGTATCTTTGACAGAAAAGGCAGATTCGGGATTGGCCTGTAATTGACTAATTCTGTAGGATCAAGTTGCGTTTTTTTTAACAAGCGGTTTAATCATAGCCAACTTAAAGGTTTTTGGTACATATCCAAATGACAAAGATGAATTAATGATATCTAGAAGAGGATCTATGACCTCTGGAAGCATCTCTTTCAATAGTTTAGTCGGTATAGGGTCTAACATACAAGTTGTCGATTTAGATGAATTAACAAGTTTGCAAAATTCTTCCTCTCCTATAGCAACAAATGAATCAAACTGTTCCTCACGGAGACTACACTGCACTCCCTGATGCGATACTGTAGTAGACGGTTGCATAGTTATAATTTTGTCCCTGATATTATCGATCTTATAAGTGAAGAAGTTCATAAAGTCATTACTGCTGTGTTTCTTGGAAACTTCTGGGCTTGAAGCTTTCTTTTTTGTTAGTTTAGTCACTTGTTCAAATAAATACCTAGGATTATGTTTATTTTCTTCTAATAGGGTTGAAAAATAATTAGTTCTAGCATCTTTTAAGGCCTCTCTGTAAGCAATCGAACTCTCCTTCCATGAAATCCAAAATACCTCTAGTTTTGTTTTCAAATTTAAAACTAGATTTCTTAGTGGTTTTGAGAATATTACTATAAATTACAGCAACACCTTTGCCTTTCGGACGAGGCTCATGTTTATAACAATAATCTTGCGGAGTGGACTCATTTAAATTAATGTAGCGTGAGGAAGATTGAACCATTCCGTTCACTCCAATTTCCCCTGGCATCGTCCAGCCCCGTGTGGGGTGGGGAAGCTTATCACCCGGCTGTCTAGGTGTGTGCAGGTGCCGATCGACTCCCGTCCTGAGGAATAGAGAAAGCCAGTCACTCACGCCGCCTTGGATTCACCGACCTCGAAGACCGCTACTTCCTGAGCTCTCTAAAGCCCCTTTTCCACCGAAGCATTTTGAGAGCCGGTTCGGAGCCGGTGCCTGCTCGTGAACCAGTCCTTTGTGTTTCGACAGCCAAAGAACCGGTTCTCGGCCAGGAAAACTGGTTCCAAAGCGGCACCAACTCTTTGCTGGACTAGAACCGTTCTTTTACCACGTCATGCTTACGTCGGGGGCTGGGGGCGGGTTTATATGTGTTCTAAACATCTTTTCTGACCATAATATAGGATCGCAAAGCCAGGAGAAACATTTGCAGAAACACGATGTACTCCGCCGTTGTAACTGTTATGCTTTAAGTTGGCGCAAGCGTTTCTAGTTTTTTTTTTTATAAATTTTTTTATTGAAAACATTATTTAGGCTAAGCAACGAAGAAAACAGTCACAATATAGAAAAAATAAATGGAAAGAATAAAAAGACACAAGACATGGGTACATAACATATAAAAGATTACATATCAAAGGAAAAGATTAAAAGACTTGCATATTTTCATCAATTGTTTTTAAAGCCTTCTTGGTACACGAGTTAGAGATAATCCCAAAGTAATGTTGTACTAAAAGGGTTTCTAGCTAAGACATATGGCGACGTACACAGTGACGTAACAACGTCGTTCGCTGGGCGCTCTAATCAGTGGAAAAACAAACAGGTTCTGAGAAGGTTCGCAAGTTAAACCAACTCCGAACCAACTTTGAAACAGCACCAGTTCTTTTTTGGTGGAAAAGGGGTATAAGAGTCCCAAAGACCCTCTATCTCAGGTACTCCAGCTCTATTGCTGTTGTAGACTTGAAAATTATGCTTCTCCCATTATTGTTGAATCACGGAAGCTACACCAGATATTTTGCCAATAGATTTATTATTTAAACATGTGTCATGTCAGACAGAGAGAAACAGGCATATAACAATAAGGCTACATGAGAGGAGGTCTTCATTCTAGATTTCTCTGTTCCCCATTTCTCTATCTTCTCACCCCATCATGCTAGCTGTAAATGGTTTCTCTGGGTTTCTCCTTCCTTACCCCATCATATCTAAGTTTCCTCCTTCCTCTCACCCCCGCATGCCTTCATGTTTCTCTGTGGTGGTACAGTAAGATTGAGCTTTTATACATCACAGAGAGACTTACAGCTTCCTTGTAAGGTAACAAAACATGTTGCTTTGAGCTTCTTAAAATTAGAACACATATGTAATATGTACACGTCATGCTTAAACATGGCGCAATCCACTTCCATATTAAGAACTAACCTTGGTGTATACATTAGTGGTACATTTGCATCAGTGGAAACATTCCTTTCCCTGCAAAGAACATGCCAACTGTCTCAGTGAACATTGGATACCTCTAAGCAAAATATAACTCAAGCAGCTCTCTGCTCAGCACACATGTACAAACACTGTCTGACTTCATAAAATTCATTATGAAATTATTGTGAAAATGAATAAAGAAAAATAATACAAAGAAAATAAAAAATAACATTAAACAGTATTTTTTTCAGTCTTCACTGTGTTGCAGGAACAGAGACAGCCAGTCATTCACGTCGCCTTGAATTCACCGACCTCGAAGACTGCTACTTCCTGAGCTCCCTGGTAGTTCCAAAGACCCTCCATCTCAGGTACTTCAGCTCTATTTGCTGTGTTACAGGAACCGAGACAGCCAGTCACTCACGTTGCCTTGGATTCACCGACCTCGGAGGCCACTACTTTCTGAGCTGCCACTACTTTCTGAGATGGCGCACTTCATGCAGACTTTCGGGCTCGTGGACTTAAATTGCGCGTGCTCGCCGGGTCTACGAGTCCGTAGGCCGTCCCATTTAGCATTTTAACACGCTGAAGTGTGCACAGCAGCGCCCCCTTTGTACCCTTGAAGCGGTCTTCCGCGAAGCCCTCATGGATGCAGGCTCCACGCATTTTAACTACCCAGGAATCCTTGCGAAAGGCCAATCAGACAACGGATGGGAGGAGATTTCGCTCACGGACAATTGTTAACATGGCTAAGAAAATATTTAAGTGTAATTATCATTACAGTTTTTTATGACAAGTTTATACAAACATTATAATCACCAACCAGTGGTTGATGTCTCAAACATAGGCTAATAATAGCGCGCTGAATAATATAATAATATAATATTATGATTCATTAAATAAATAAAACAGAATGTCAGGGCTTTACTGAGTCATATGTAAACACAACAACAATAGGCAGCATATTTCCCCGAACCTGCAGCTCCTATCCATAACATCAACCAGACTGTCTTCCTGTTTCCGGCGTGACGATCGAGTCTGTCCCAAAAATATCTCTCAATCCGGACTCGCGCTAAGGGCACTATAGGTCTGCACTACATGACGTCACCGAAGTGTGGACTCATGAAGTATTGAGGGAAACCCTAGTAGCCTACTGCATGCAGCACATCGCCGCAATATAAAGTTAAGGAAACGTCTCAGGTTACTATTGTAACCATAGTTCCCTGAGAACAGGGAACGAGACGATGCGTCGAAACGCTGCGGGAACGCCTTCTGCGTGAATGCGTCTGAAGCATCTATGCCAACTAGTCCAATGGAAAAAGGGAATGAGCGTCACGGGCGGGTGACGTCATGACCAGGAAAGGATAAGAGCACTTCCGCTGCTCGCCGGCATTAGCTTCGACAGTGCCGAAGCAAGCCGATCGCAGGGACGCCAGAAGTATGGCAGGGGGACGCATCGTCTCGTTCCCTGTTCTCAGGGAACTATGGTTACAATAGTAACCTGAGACGTTCCCTTATCGAAAAGGGAACTTCGAGATGCATCGAAACGCTGCGGGAACGAGAATACCCAATGCGCCATAATTCAAGTACCTGAGTGTCAGACTGTTCAGCTAAGCACTAAGCACCTGAGAACCTGGGGCAGCATCCAGGTCCAGGCTGTAAAACCTCACGAATGTGAGCGGAGAGGACCAGCCCGCCGCATCACAAACATCTTGGAGAGAAACCCCATGCAGCAAGGCTTTAGAAGCCGCCATACTCCTGGTCGAATGAGCTCGGACCAACAAAGGACAAGGCTGGCCCGAGTACTCATAAGCAAGTGAAATAGCCTCGACTATCCACTTACTGACTGTCTGTTTTGAAGCAGGAAGACCTTTTTTAGGTGATCCAAAGCAAATAAATAGTTGATCGGACTTCCTGATTGAGGATGTCCGATGTACATATGTGTCCAATGCTCGCACTGGACACAACAAGTGCAGTCTTTCCTGGTCCGCAGTTGCAAACGGAGGAGGACAGAAAGCCTGCAGCACGATAGGCCTCGGAGTCAAGGTCGGCACCTTAGGGACGTATCCCTGTTTTGGATAAAGGAACGCCTTGACCATCCCCGGTGCAAATTCAAGGCAGGTGGGGGAGACCGAAAGAGCCTGAAGGTCACCAACTCTCTTGAGGGACGAAATAGCTAGGAGAAAGATGGTCTTAAGAGTAAGGAACTTCTCTGAGACCGAATCTAAGGGCTCGAATGGAGCCCTAGACAGGCCTTCTAGAACTACAGTCAAATCCCAAGCTGGCACCTTAGTGCGAGTTGCAGGCCTTAGCCTCAAAGTGCCACGAAGGAAACGTGTAATCAGGGGGTCTCGACCCAAAGATATACCTCCCACCATGGTATGGTAAGCCGCAATGGCTGCCACGTAAACTTTTAGTGTGGAAGGACATAGACCTGACACAAAGCGCTCCTGCAGGAACTCGATTACTGTGTTGACAGAACAATTAACCGGATCCCACTGATGTCGGTGACACCATAAGGAGAAAACTCTCCATTTAAGCACATACAGTTTCCTCGTAGCTGGAGCTCTGGAGCTTAGGATGGTCTCAACAGCCTCAGCTGAAAGACCACTATCTACAAGTTGGGCCCCCTCAGAGGCCAAACCCAAAGATTCCATATCTCTGGCCGAGGGTGAAATATTGTGCCCCCGGCCTGAGACAGAAGGTCCCTCCTCAAAGGGATCTCCAATGGAGGCCCGTCTAGCAGAAGGATCAGGTCCGCAAACCAGATCCGACTTGGCCAGCGTGGTGCTACTAGCAGCAGGCTTATCCCACACTGACGGACCCGCTCCAGAACTCCTGGGAGCAGAGCAACAGGGGGAAAGGCGTACAGACGTAGCCTCCGCCACGTCTGCACCATGTCATCAAGCCCCAGGGGGGCCGGGTGAGTAAGTGAATACCAGAGGGGACAGTGCGTCGTGTTGTGAGACGCGAACAGGTCCACCTCTGCTCTGCCATATGCCTCCCAGATTTTCTCCACCGCCTCGGGGTGGAGTCTCCAGTCCCCTGGCCTCAGCTCCTGCCTCGACAGGATGTCTGCTCCTATATTCTGGTCCCCAGGAATATACACTGCCCTCAGGGAGAGTACCTTCCCCAGGGACCACAGGAGGATCTGGTGCGCCAGTTTGCAAAGCGGACGCGACCTCAGACCCCCCTGGCGGTTCAGATAAGAGACCACTGATGTGTTGTCTGTTCGAACGAGCACATGATGGCCTCTTAGGTCCGGAAGGAAATGTCTCAACGCATTGAAGACAGCCATCATCTCCAGGCAATTGATGTGCCACGAAAGATGATGGCTCTTCCACAGACCCTGAACCGAGCGGCCTTCCATTACCGCTCCCCAGCCGGTGAGGGAAGCATCTGTCGAGATAGTAGCTCGATGGCAAAGAGCTCCCAACACCGGGCCCTGGGTTAAGAACCAGTGTTTCCTCCATATCTCTAAGGCACGAAGGCATCGCCGCGTAACCTTGATCATACGGAATGGGTTTCCCCACGGGGAGAACCCTCTGGTCCTGAGCCACCACTGTAAAGGCCTCATGTACAGCAGGCCAAAAGGTATCACGTTGGACGCTGCTGCCAGTAGACCCAACAGTTTCTCGAACTGTTTTACAGTGCGTGACTGACCTAGCTTTAGCTCTTTGGTGGCTGCCAGGATAACAGCTACACGAACGGGCGATAGGCTGGCCCTCATCGTCACTGAATCCCATACCACACCAAGGAAAGTGGTTCTCAATACTGGAGAAAGCACACTCTTCTTGGTATTGAGCATCAACCCCAACATCTGCATAAGAGCGAGAACGACACCTCGGTGCCGAACCGCCAACTGCTCCGATTCCGCAGAATCAGCCAGTCACCGATGTAGTTCAGAATACGTACGCCCTGAAGCCCAAGGGGGCTAGAGCTGTATCCACGCATTTCGTGAACGTGCGGGGTGATAAAGCTAGACCGAAAGGAAGAACCCGATATTGGTATTCTTTGCCCCCGAAAGAAAACCCTAGGAACTTCCTGTGCTGAGGGAGGATGGAGATATGGAAGTATGCATCCTTTAGATCTATCGTGACAAACCAGTCCTCGGATCTGATTTGGGTCACGATCTGCTTGAGGGTCAGCATCTTGAACTTGAGTTTCTGAACTGACCGAATCAACAGGCGAAGATCTAAAATGGGACGCAACCCTCCATCCTTTTTTGGAACAATGAAATAACGGCTGTAAAAACCCGACTCTCGGTCGGGTGAGTACACCTGTTCTATAGCCTCTTTTGCTAACAAGGCCCTTACTTCTTGCTCCATTACCAGAGCCTGCTCGGGATGCACCACTGTGGGTAGCACCCCGCTGTAACGAGGAGGACGAGAGCCAAACTGGATTCTGTATCCTTTCTCTACAATCTGCAGGACCCAATGAGAAATATTCGGCAGAAGCTTCCACGCTGCCAGAAAATTTACTAAGGGAACCAGCCTCTCGAGGCTGGTCTCTGGTGTTACTGAGAGAGCCAAATCTGGAGCCTGAAACATACCGGCAGGAACTACCTGACCTGACTGCTCTAAAACCCCCCTCAGAGGGCGCGAAACCGATGCTGTGCCGCAGCATAGCACCAGCGACTCGCTGGAGACCACTGCGCCCTGAAGCACCAGAGGTGGCAGGGTTGGCAGGAGGGTCTCGTGAGGACCCCGAAGTGGAACGGGCACCGTATAATGAGGTGAACACCGCTCCACTCCGGTCAGGGCTGTCCTCACAGGCCTGATGCCTAAGCATCAGGACCTTTTTTTTTTTTTTTTGAACCGAAGCTTTCTTCGCCTGAAGAACGGTCCTCAGATCCGGCTTAGGCTTAGGCGACTTCAGTTGAGAGGGTTGCGTCTGTCTCCAGTATCTACATGGAGGAACACGAGACGCAGCACTCTCTTTCTGTGCACATAATATGATGAACTCGACGGCTGGGGCTGCTCACGCCCAGCAGCCCCAGGGGGGATGGACACAGCGAGGGAGAAACCTTATTATATATATATTTTTATATATATATATATATATATATATATATATATATATATATATATATATTATATATATATATATCTTGTATCACCTAACAACGACCGCATGGAATGCGTCGCCGAAGAGACCCGGAGGCTCAAATTTCGCTATATCCAGAACCCCAGCAGATCGGCCTGATAAGCCTGGAGCATTATAATATAGATTTCTATAAACATTCTCCAGCTGACCTGCTGCCGTATAAGCTTTACCCATAAAACCAAAGTAGTTCTGCTTAAACCTACGCGGTGCCTCGGCAAACGCGAGATCCCAGCCACAGAATCTTATTTTTGCAAAATACACTCGAAATCTAAGCGGTGCCTCGGCAAACGGGAGATTCGAGCTAGATTCTGATTACAACATTAAACCTACACGCTGCCTCGGCAAACGCGAGATTCTTTAGTAGGCTATAGGCTTATGAGCAAAGCAGAGGCTTAAATGATGATACTGGACCAGGTGAAAAAATAGCATTTTCCTATTTTTATTTCTGTTCAACTTGGGGCATCATATCATAACCGTAATCTTTCAACCCTCTAATCTTGAATAAACATTTAACACGAGGGCTGAAAGTAGTGATAAATACGGTTTATTCCATAATTTAAATATTCAGTGTGTAAATCAGGGAAAAAATGGAAGCCTCGTGGTGGAGATAATGTGATAGAAATAAGAAAACGCTCGTCAAGTTTCTTAGGACGAGCGTTCCTTTTTCTCAGCTGGCCATTAAATATTTTAATTTACTAACAGCACGGGACAAAACCTCCACCAGTTCATCATATACTGGAAAAATAGATGGTGAATCTAATTCAACAGTGTGTGTGCTTGCTTTCACTTTCAATATTCTCAACACAAACCTCCTCGGAGGAAGAATATGAAGGAAAAAAGGGCTCTCTCTCCCCGAGCGGAAGAAACCGCAGAGCGTGCTTCCAACACCGGGGAGATAGAGCTGGATCTTCCGGGCAAGGAAGAAGAAAAGGCCCTCGGACCGTTCTCCCACCCCTCCAAAAGATCCTTTTGCGATCCCCAGGAATGCATTCTCCGCGCCGCCTCGGCAAACGCGGGTCCTGCATCCCGTGAGAATCGCGAGCCTGCCACTATCATACAGAGTGACAGGCGAGAGCAGAGCATGCTAATCTGGTAGTTTCACTTTCACAATGTTAGCACTCAGCATGCTCTTACTCTCAAACAAAATGACACAAAGCTGTGTGTGTCCCCACCCGTTTAAATAAACGCGGGCAGGGAGGAACACACTGTTTGTACATTTGTTTCGCCATAACGATACCAACAATATTGCAACAGACAACAATAAATAGACAGGGACAGTTTGACACAGATCGCTTGCTGAGGCACAGAAGCTAATGCCGGCGAGCAGCGGAAGTGCTCTTATCCTTTCCTGGTCATGACGTCACCCGCCCGTGACGCTCATTCCCTTTTTCCATTGGACTAGTTGGCATAGATGCTTCAGACGCATTCACGCAGAAGGCGTTCCCGCAGCGTTTCGACGCATCTCGAAGTTCCCTTTTCGATAAGGGAACTAAACAACCAAGAGAAATATGTCAAACTCAAATGTAACATTGGATCTGTACATCTGCATCGGGGTAATATTATAATCTTGTTCAAGGTAGAGAAAGTGGCATGTAGTCTACACAGGAAAAGTAACCGTGAAGACACTGAGTTTCACATAAACAGA
Source organism: Chrosomus eos (assembly GCA_036326025.1). Lineage (NCBI taxonomy): Eukaryota > Metazoa > Chordata > Actinopteri > Cypriniformes > Leuciscidae > Chrosomus > Chrosomus eos. Next base: position 32,106,790 of record CM070831.1, read on the forward strand.
CGTCATAATAATCACAAATACACTTGCATTGCTGTAAATGAGTATTAATGAATGAATGGCTTGCTCTAAATCTTGCTCGGTCTTCGTCAACAACACACGCTTGCACCCCCTTCTGGTGAAGATGACTAAAATACAGTGCAGTAAAATACAAGAATGGTTAATGCAATACATATGTTTTAAGTAGTGCAATTCAACAAGCTTTTTTGTTTCAAAAACATTTGGCATCATTTTACTTCCATACAAAACAAAATATCTGGTCACGTTTACATGCTAGGAAGTGCCTCAAACTCTTTTAAAATAAAGTATATAAAGTCATTGTCATTGGACTAGTTGACATAGATGCTTCAGGGTGGGTGACGTCATGAACAGGAAGAGATAAAAGCGCATCCGGTGCAACCGGCACAGGAGGTTCATGAGGTTTTCTTTCAGGGGCAAAGAATACCAGTATCGGGTGCTTCCTTTCGGTCTAGCTTTATCACCCTGCACATTCACAAAGTGCGTAGATGCAGCTCTTGTCCCGCTCAGGCTGCAGGGCATACGCATTCTGAATTACATAGACGACTGGCTGATTCTAGCGTAATCAGTTAGCGGTTCGGTATCGAGATGTCGTCCTCGCTCATATGCAAAAATTGGGGTTGAGGCTCAATGCCAAGAAGAGTGAGCTTTCTCCAGTACAGAGGACCACTTTTCTTGGTGTGGTCTGGGATTCAGTCAGGATGCGAGCCATCCTATCGCCCGCTCCTGTAGCTGCTATCCATACAGCCACACAAGAGCTAAAGCTAGGCCAGTCACGCACTGTGAAAAAGTTCGAGAGACTGTTAGGCCTCATGGCAGCGGCGTCCAATGTGATACCCTTTGGCCTGCTGTACATGAGACCTTTGCAGTGGTGGCTCAGGACCAGAGGGTTCTCCCCGAGGGGAAACCCACTCCGTACGATCAAGATCAAGCGGGTGATGTTCTCGCACCTTGGTTATATGGAGGAAACATTGGTTCCTGTTCCAGGGTCCGGTATTGGAAGCTCTTTGCCATCGAGTTGCGATCTCGGCCGCTCAGCTCAAGGTCTGTGGAGGAGTCATCATCTCTCCTGGCACATAATGTGCATGGAGATGATGGGCTGTCTTCAATGCATTGAGACATTTCCTCCCAGACCTGAGGGGCCATGATGTGCTTGTCCGGACAGACAACACATCGGTGGTCTCTTACATAAAACGTCAGGGGGGTCTGTGTTCACGTCCACTCTGCAAACTGGGGCACCAGATCCTCCTGTGGTCCCTGGGGAAAATACTCTCTCTGAGGGCAGTGTATATTCCAGGGGGCCAGAATAATGGGAGGCCAGCATCTCAGTTTGCATCTCAGTAGACGACACAGTGTCCACTTTGGTTCTCCCTCATTCACCCAGCCCAGCTGGGGCTGGATGCTATGGTGCAGACATGGCCGAGGCTAAGTTTGCATTTCCCCCTGTTGCTTTGCTCCCAGGAGAGAGTCCGCCAGGATGGAATAAGTCTACTGCTAGTAGCACCACGCTGGCCGAGTCAAATTTGGTTTGCAGACCTAATTCATCTCCTCGATGGCTATCCATTAGAGACCCCAATCAGGAGAGACCTTCTGTCCCGGGCATGGGGCACAATATTTCACACCTGGCCAGGGGTGTTGAGACCATTTTAAGCTCCAGAGCTCATAGCTATGAGGAAACTATATACACTGAAATGGAGAGTTTTCACTTCTTGGTGTAACCATCGTCAGTGGGATCCGGTCAACTGTTCGGTTAATACAGTATTAGAGTTTCTGCAAGATCGCTTTGCATCAGGTTTATGTCCTTCCACTCTTAAGGTCTAGGTGGTGGCCATTGCGGCTTTCCACGCCCAGGTGGGTAGTACATCTTTGGGTTGAGACCCCCTGATCACTCGTTTCCTTCATGACACCTTGAGGCTGAGGCATGCAACTCGCACTAGGATGCCGGCTTGGGACCTTGCAATAGTACTAGAATAGTACTATAGTACTTTTCCATTGGACTAGTTGACATAGATGCTTCAGAAGCATTCACGGGGGCGTTCCCAAAGCGTCATCGCTTCATCGCGTCAAAGCGTGCTCTTTAAGATTTTATTGTGACACAGGCAGAAACCCATTGCTTTCAATGACAAACCAATGATCAAACAGTAAAAACAATAATTCTGTGAAATGTATTCGAACTTAAAATAACTGTTTTCTATTTTAATGTTTTAAAATGTAATGTATTTCTGTGATGCAAAGCTGAATTTTAGCTTCATGTCTTCACTTTCACATTATCCTTCAGAAATTATTCTAATGTGCTGGTTTGCTGCTCAAGAAATATTTATTATTATGTTAAAAGCTGTTGTGCTCCTCCATATTTTTGTGGAAACTGTTATATTTTTTTCAGGATTCTTTGATTGATCGAAAGTTCAAAAGTACAGCATTTATTTTAAATAAAAATATTTTGTAACATTATACATTTCTTTACTGATCAATTTAACCCTCTGGGGACCAAAAACGCGCCGGTGCATTTTGGCAGATTTTTTTCACATCTTGAGCACGTCTCTAAACTTAAACAAAACTCAGCTAATACTATTCACCCAGGCCTGAAATGTACAGTCATGGTCAAATTGATGGCACCTGGTAAATATGATCAAAACTGTCTGTAAAAAATAAATCTGCATTGTTTATCCTTTTGATCTTTCATTCAAAAAGTTTGCAAAATTCTAACCTTTCATTGAAATTGAAGTAAAAGAATTGAAAGTGGGGGGGGGGGGGGAATCACATTATGAAACAAATATTTTTCTCCTAAACACGTTGGCCACAATTATTAGCACCCCTAGAATTTTTTTACAAGTAAAAAATCTCTGAAGTATATGCCCATTAATATTTACCTTTTTTAGCACACCAGGGTGACTAGGAACATGAAATTGTCTAGCTATGACTTCTTGTTTCACAGGAGTTTAAATATGAGGAAACACAAATGCCAAATCCCTTAATCATTCATCACAATGAGTAAAACCAAAGAATATAGTTCTGATGAAAATAGCTAAAGAATTGAAAATCCCCATTGTGACCATCAGGGCAATTATTAACCCTTGTGTGGTGTTCATATTTTTGTTATTCAGCCAGTGTTCGTGGGTCTGGTGGACCCGATGAATTTTTGGGTTTTTAATTCAACATAATCAAACAATTTATGTTAAAATACTCAACAGATATTTACTTCATCCCAATTACAAGCAATATAAACAGCATATATGGTTAATATTTTCCCTTTACCTTTGTTAGATCACATTTAAGAATTGCAACCTTGTGTGGGAACGGCAGGGGTAGAAAAAATTATTAATTTGAGGTTGAGAAAATTTTTAATTGTATAATTTTTCTTTTGATAAAAAATGAAAACGGGTCCTACAGACCCGAACACCATACAAGGGTTAAGAAGTTCCAATCAACTAAAGATGTTACGAATCTGCCTGGAAGAGGACGAATGTCTATATTGCCTTAATGCACGATGAGGATGAAAGTTTGAGTGGCCAAAGACTCTTCAAGAATCACAGATGGAGAATTGCAGAGATTAGTTGAGTTAATAAAAATAAAAATAAAATAAAAATAAAATAAAAAAAACTACATCATCACATGTTGTTTGGGAGGGTTTCAAGAAAAATCCTCCTCGCTCATCCAAAAACAAACTAAAGCATATTCAGTTGTCAGACACGACTGGAACTTCAAATGGCACAGGCTTCTGTGGTCAGATGAAACTTAAAAAAGAGCTTTTTGCCAGATGGGTTTGGTGCACACAAGAATAAAAAGTACCCCATGTGTACAATTTAATATACGGTTGGATCTTTAATGTTGTGGGCATATTTTTCTGCTGGAGGTCCTGGACTTCTTGTTCAGATACATGGCATTGTTTATTCTATCAAATATCAACAGATAAAAAATAAAAACCTGACGCCTTCTGCTAGAAATCTTATAATGGGCCATGGTTGGATCTTCCATCAGGACAACTATCCAAAACAAACATCAAAATCAACACAAAAATGTGTTACGGAGAACAAAATGAAGCTTCTGCCATGACCGTCACAGTTCCCTGACCTGATGAGTGGGCTAAACTGAAGAGAAGTAGCACAAACATGGATCTGGAAATCTGAAGGATCTGGAGAGATTCTGTATGGGGGAATGGTCTCTGATCGCTTGTAAGGTGTTCTCCAAACTCATCAGGCATTATAGGAGAAGACTCAGAGCTGTTATCTTGTCAAAAGGAGATTGCAAAAAGTATTTAATAAAAGGGTGCCAATAATTGTGGCCAACGTGTTTTGGAGAAAAAACATTTATTTCATAATGTGATTTCCCCCCACTTTCAATTATTTTACTTCAATGAAAGGTTAGAATTTTGCAAATTTTTTGAATGAAAGATCAAAAGGATAAACAATGCAGATTTATTTTTTACAGACAGTTTTGATCATATTTACCAGGGGTGCCATCAATTTTGACCATGACTGTATATCTTTATAATCATTTAAGTCTGTACTTTTAAATGATCTGATTCAAAACGAAAACAAATTTTCTCTGTTTAAGTAATTTGTATAAAACTAACAAGATTTCCAGTTTCTCAAATGCTTGCTCATTATTTTTAATTTGACCACGCCCGCAAAATCTCCACGAAGGAACGTGAACGTGCTCATTACCTCAAAAACAAAGCACCAAACTTCATCAGTCCTCTGCTTTTCGTCGAGTTTAAAAGACACGCAGTGAGCTTACATTGGATTTAGTTACATCAGAAGAAGAAGAACGCGCTCGTTACCTCAAAAACAAAGCACCAAACTTCACTCCTCTCCTCTGCTTTTCGTCGAGTTCGGAAGACACGCAGTGAGCTTACATTGGATTTAGTTACATCAGAAGAAGAAGAACGCGATTTGAAGACAAGAAAGATGTAAGATAAGAAATGTATTATGAATTATATTAGTTAGTGTTATTGTTGCATACACTTAACATTCCGGTTTAACTGTTGCTAGTCTAAAATGTATGAAATCGACAAAAACATGTTGAAATATGAACTATAGCCTAGACAGGCAGGAAATGTATGTCATGTACGACACGATGATGTTTTTATGTTTAATAAAACACAGCTTTATGTTAGGCTAGAATCAGTGTTTACTCTAATATGGTGAATATTATAATGTTTAGAACTGTAGGGTTTGAGGGTGAACCAAACACAAATGAATCTTCCATTTGATTCATTCAAACAGAACTCAATCACTAATTCAGCCATAAAAGATCCCGGCTCCAGCTAGTCTGTGCTAGCCAACAATAGACCCCCTCAGAAAGGACTTTATGACCCCGCAGGCCCCAAAGGGATGTGCTCAACTGGAAGAATGTTGTCAACGTTAGATAGTTTGGAAAACACCGATTGGTTCAGAGATGGACCCACTAAGATAACGACTGAGGTGTTTGATCCCAGGACAACAGATTTAAAACAGACCGCCATAGTCGTAAATACCTCTGAAGGACCCAGAGCTGAAATCTCTCAAACCACGAGACTTTACATATAAAATACTAGCCTAGAAATCTAGACGCACCCTAGCGGCAGCGAAAATCATTTCACAAAATCAATCACACTGCCAGTGTGGTCTAGCAACTCTCAATGGGCTTTTGAGCTGGAAAAACCAAAAACTGGTCAGGCCAATCACATCGTGTATAGAGTCGGCGGGCGGGCTTAACACAATGACGGCACAGTTCATGACGTTCCGCGTGATTTCCATAGGTGATTTCCCTGCTACTTGAAAACAATGAAGATGCAGCGGTCTTTCGAATCGGCTTTGGCCGCGACTCTGGAGGATTTGGAGTTAAGAGAACGTCACTTAAGTCATTCTTAAAAAAGGAAGATGTGTTCAGAGTTTTGACGACCGGATACGGCAAAAGTTTAATATATCAACTAGCTCCGCTAGTGAGAAAACGCACGGGACTCACTCAGCCACAGCCGTTCGTTGCTCTGGTTGGTTAGCGCTATCCTATTGCGTGCCGAGGGATTTTGAAAGACAGCCGTTCATCCCGCCCCTCGGATTGAGGTATGTCAATGGAGAGTTCCCAGACCTAACATCTTGATGTAGGTCTGGCATGCCAGGCTAATAAAATACATAAAATCATCCCAAAACAATTATTGACGAACTTATAATCAAACATTGTTCCACTACCTAATCCTATATTGCGAACACAGGGACCCAGTGCTCCGGCACCTAGCTCGTCTGGGCCTTCGGGTCATCTGGGAAAGAGTAACTTTGCCCCGTGCAGAGGATCTCTTTACTCAGCATTGACTTGGTCGCCTTCTCCACTCAGCCCTTGCTGACTTGCCTGAGACTTCAAGCGCAAGAGTGCGGTTCCACTGAAGTTTTTCAGAGGCTCCTGGGGCATATGGCATCTGCAGCCACGGCAACACCGCTTGGATTGCTTCATATGAGACTGCTTCAGCTTTGGCTTCGCGACCGAGTCTCGAGGTGGGCATGGCAACACGGCACCCTCCGAGTACCAGTTACTCCGACCTGCCATCAGTACTTTACCCCGTGGTCGAACCTCAGTTTCTACGGGCCGGAGTGCCCCTGGAAAGACCTGGCATGTTGTTGTCTCAACAGATGCCTCCACGGGCTTGGGCGCCATGTGCAATGGACATGCTGCCGCGGGCTCCTGGACAGGACCCCAGCGCCTATGGCATGTCAATTGCCTCGAGTTGCTGGCAGTACGCCTTGCCCTGCACCGCTTTCTGGCATTGCTCTGGGGTCAGACACGTACTAGTCCGATTAGACAATACCGCCTCTGTAGCGTACATCTACCATCAAACTGGTCTATGCTCTCGCCGTATGTCGCAACTCGCTCGCCACCTCCTCTTATGGAGTCAGAAGCATCTGAGGTCGCTTCGAGCCATTTATATTCCCGGAACCCTGATCTGTGCAGCCGACGAGCTCTCATGGCTTCAGCCCCTCCCTGGAGAATGGCGACTCCATCCCCAGTCGGTTCAGCTGATTTGGGACCAGTTCAGGGACGCACAGACAGCCTCTCATGACTCGTCCCATTGCGTCCTATATTATTCCCTGACCGAGGGCACGCTCGGCACGGATGCACTGGCGCACAGCTGGCCGCGGGGCCGCAAGTATGCGTTTCCCCCACTGAGCCTTCTTGCGCAGACCTTGCGCAGGGTCAAGGACGGACGACGAGGAGCAGGTCCTTCTGGTTGTGCCGTACTGGCCCACCCGGACTTGGTTCTGAGGAAGGACATCCTTTCTCAGGGACGGGGCACCCTGTGGCACCCTCGTCCCGATCTTGGAGCCTCCACGTAAAAGAGTGGCTCCTGGGCGGGACCAGGCAGGTTTGAGTACCCTACCACCAGCGGTGGTGGCTACCATCACTTCCGCTAGAGCGTCGTCCACAAGACACGTCTATCCGTTGAAGTGGAACCTCTTCGTCAGTTGGTGCTCTTCTCGCCGAGAAGACCCCCGGAGATGTTCGATCGGCGTTGTGCTTTCCTTCCTTTAAGATGGGTTGGAGCGAAGGCTGTCTCCCTCCACCCTCAAGTATATGTTGCCGCTATTGCCGCACACCATGATACGGTAGAAGGTAAGTCCAAAAAGTAAAAGGAGAGCACGACCTGATCGTCAGGTTCCTGAGAGGAGCGAGGAGACTGAATCCTCCTCGCCCTCCTCTCGTTCCCTCTGGGACCTCGCGGTGGTTCTAATTGCCCTGCAGAATGTTCCCCTTGAGCCTTTACAATCAGTCAAGCTTAAGCTCCTGTCAATGATGACAGCGCTCCTGGTTGCACTGGCCTCTATCAAGAGGGTAGGGGACCTGCACTCATTCTCCGTTGACGAAGTGTGCCTGGTATTCGGGCCGGCTTACTCTCACGTGATCCTGAGATCCCGGCCTGGATATGTGCCCAAGGTTCCCACCACTCCCTTCCGGGACCAGGTGGTGAACCTGCAAGCGCTGCCCTCGGAGGAGGCAGACCCAGCCTTGGCACTGCTCTGTCCAGTATGCGCTCTCCGCGCTTATGTAGACAGAACGCAGTGTTTCAGGGAAGCTGAAGGGAAAGGCTCTCAACAAGCAGAGGTTGTCTCACTGGTTAGTGGACACCATTGCTTTGGCATACCAGCAGCAAGGTCGACCGTGCCCCCTTGGTGTGACTGCCCACTCCACCCGGAGTGTGGCATCCTCTGGGGCTCTAGCGCATGGCGCCTCGCTAACAGACATCTGCAGAGCTGCAGGCTGGGCGACACCTAACCAAGGTTATTATAGTTTTGCATTTTTCATTAGTTTTTATTTTTATTTCGTTTTTAATTTTTGTTTTCAAATTCAGTTTAGTTTTAATTAGTTTTTAAAGTGGGTTTGCTAGTTTAGTTTAGTTTTTATTTTTTGAAAATGCTTAGTTTTAGTTTAGTTTTTATTAGTTTTAGTGTTAGTTTTAGTCCTTTTTTTGGATTTTGGGTTATTTGTAAGGGGCAAGATTCAAAAAGGTCAAAAAAAGAATTGTGTAATAATAACTCAACAAAAACATCATACAATTTTAGAAATATCTATTCAACAATAAAACCAGTACATAAAATGTACATATGGGCACAAATATGTAAACAGTCTACACAAGACTCCGCAGTAAAGTGCAAAATGTGTAAGTGACGTGTGCCAGGAAAAAAACTAAATAGCAAATAGACTAAAGACGACATACACAATATTTCTTACTTATTTAGAAATGCAGTATAGTAAGTCTTGCTAGTCTTTGACCTATTTAAAGTAGGCTAATACTGAACGTGAAACAAAATCTGGAACAAAAAAGTAGGATTAACAGTTTTCTAGCAATATTAATTATTAAAATCAAGCACAAAAAAAGAGTTCATACCCAAACAGAGTATTAAAAACCTCCTTGCAAGGTAAGTATTGCTAGTCTTTGTCCGATTTAAAGTAATACTGAATATGAAAATAAAAATTAAAAAAATCTGGAACACAAAAGTAGATTAAAAAAGTATTAACACAAAAATAATACTCTGAGTATTAAAAATCTCAAAATACATGAAGAAAATCATTGAGCAAATACAGGTTATTTCTCATTAAAGAGCAGTGAATTCTTTTCTATTTTTATTTTGTTGTTTGATTAATATTAAGTGCACAGACGGCATTAGGTTTACTACGCACTGTCACTTTAAGACCGAGTGCAATCCAATCCAGTCTCGGGTCGACATTAACACACTATACACTTTTTAATGTGTGATTGATTGTGTAAAGGTGTTCACAACAAGATACCAACCTTTCGCGAACTTGCTTTAAACGTTGAACCCTCGTTTTCATGGAGACGCGGAGTGCACGGAGGGGAGTGGCTGTGTGTCTGTGTGTGTGTGTGTGTGCGCGCGCGCATGTGACAGAGAGACGGAGGGGGAGAGCAGGGAAAGGAAATGCAGCTGAACGAATACACTGCGTGTTTTGAATAGCGTTAAAAAATTAAAAACATTGACAAAGACGAAAACTAAGGACATTTACTCTATAATTTTATTTTATTTTAGTTAGTTTTGCCAAACACACATTACAGTTTTAGTTAGTTATCGTTTTTTTGTAATGCCTCGTTTTTATTTTTATTTCAGTTAACGACAATGTTTTTCCCACCTAGTTTTCGTTTTTTCGTTCGTTTTCGTTAACGATTATAACCTTGCACCTAACACAGTGGAATCACTGTCCTCTCATGTATTCGCTTCAACCAGCTAGTATTGGACCCGCTCAGGTGTCTTCGCTTGCTCGCCATTCCACTCCACGGACTGAATACGTGCGATATTTACTCAGGTGAGCTTCCCTGAAAGCCCTGAGTTCCTCCAGAACTCCTGATGTTGGCGCCAGTGTCTCTTGCCTGAGCGTCGGCTAGGTGCCTCCCGTGTGCATGGTCCCTCTCCGGAGCAACCCCCACATGTGTATTCCCACTGTAAGCCTCTCTGAGCATGTGTCTTTCCCTTGGCAAGCCACCTTGCCACCCCTGGGGTTGAAACATTCCACCTGCGGCTGGACACCCCAGTGTTCTCCATATGCTTCCTTCGGGTCGTGTATTCTCTAAGTCCCCTCCTCTGGGTTGGCATTATTTTGCATATTTCCTCTAAACTATGGGATATGCTCCCCAGTGTACCTTGGAATTCCTGTGTTATATAGGAGTCCTTCGTCCGTGCTAGTCTCACGACAGGGATCTCAGATTTACGCAGGGCACCGGAAGACAGCTGTGAAGGCGGCGTGATTGGACTGGTAACCCCATTCGTCGTCATCCGACGTATCTCGGAGTGAAAACAAAAGGGAACAGTTACGTCTGCCTGCCACTTCCGCTGTACCGCGTGGAGTTCAGTCTTGGCTCCTCAGCGAAGAAACATATCTGCATATTGCCGGCGTCCTCCTTTTATGCCACGAGGTAAGGCAGAGTTACGTCATGCAAATTCCGCAGACCCATGGCATTTCTTTGCCATTGGCTCGTTTTGTATACTCAAAGTCGATAGGTGTTCTGACGTAACGTCTCTGTTCCCTACTCAGGGAACGAGGGTTACATCCGTAACCGAGACGTTACCAGCCAACTGGTGGGTAGCCTTGCCCTAAAAACTCCAGAGGGTGCAATTTTATCAAATGTCCAGCTGAGACCAAAGAACAAATGTTGTAAGTTGGATGTCACATTTATTTTCCTGCTTGTATTTATTTACTAAAACCATATTTTACTTTAAATTTGGCTCTTAGTCAGTAATTTTGGACCCTGCATGTCTACAACAGTACGCCCAATAAAAGAGCTACAAAAATAAAAAACTCATGTAAGCACATTATTTTGCCTTGGGTCCACAACAAACCAGCATCTGAAATCCATATTTCAAACTGACACAATTCTTCTTTTTTTTCCTTGAAATCAAAGGGGATCTATAACTGTCTTTACAAGCCTGCACTAGTGTGAGCGCATCCGAGGAACAGAGTGTTTGTTATAAACGGGACTCTAAATCATTCTCCCGCCTGGTTTGATGGCTCCACAAGGTTATCTTACTTCAGGCCACTAATCTGAGCTGCACGTATAACGGTTCTGACAGCGAGCTGAGGACTGCAGGAAATCAGAGTGTGCAGTTGAGCAGAGCCCATAACCCATTTCAGGAAAAACCTTCTTGCTTTTATCTGGGTGGCATTGCTTGCATCTGAGAATGAAATTTCCAGCGTCCACAACTCGTAAATCAAACACTCACGCGTCAATATTTTTCTCTTGAAATGAAGACATGGTAAAATTGATTAGATCTGATAAAGGCTTTATTCTTCTGTGTGCGTAGATAGATAGAGAGAGAGAGAGAGAGAGAGAGAGAGAGAGAGAGAGAGAGAGAGAGAGAGAGAGAGTACTCTGTTATGGAAAGAATACATTAGATGCTGTGTAGTGGTTGATGTATGGTTTTGCTCTCTTTGAGGGGCAATTGTGCTGAGATGCTTGTTCTTATACTTCAGTGCTTGAGCCAGAAACATTTAAGACTTTCAGCCAAGACCTATGAGCAGCTCAAATCTGACTTGTGACATTCCCGCTCTTTCCATTATGCTGTGTTTGTTTGTTCTTTGTTTGTTTCTTTGGTTAACGTGTTAACTGAATAAAAAAGGTTTCTCACTGGGTTAAACCCAACACAATCTAATAAAACATGCCTCAGGGATAAAGGATTTTGACAAAAAAAAAGCATGTTGCTGGATCTTCTCCAGCCTATTAAAACTTAAATAGCCTATTAAAACTTGTGTGTCTTCCAAATAGAGGTCTACACAGAGCACCCGAGACCCGACATTGCTTCTATATTTTAAATGATCAGCCGGGTCCGGGTCGGGTCCCAATCTATTACTTTGGGTCCCGGGTCTGTTTAAAATTGTGTGTAATAACCGAGTCGATCAGACTCGGGGAACACCTGGCCGTGATCAGAGTACTGCTTGTGTGTAACTTTAATTAGGATAAGAAAAGTGTGAGCCGAAAAAACAAACAAACAAACAAACAAACAAAAAAACACGAGCAATCTCTATTTCTCTCTCTCTCAGCCGTTAGAAGCAGAGTGGGCAGAGTTAATGCAAGCGCACAGTAATAATGGATACCTTCATGAGCGATGTGTAAAAAAAGCTAAAAATCAACGAGTATAAAGAGGTAAAACCTACAGGCACCTCTTCTATCTAGCATCCTTCATGCATATTGTGGACAAACATAAGAAAAAAGTAAGCACAGTTAAGTGTAATACATGTGACACACTTATGAAGTTTGATTTAGCAAACAATGACACATCGCATCTTTTAAAGCACACCAGGTTGTGTGGATTTTTTTTTTGGACCCAATCTTCAGTGGCGTCATTTGTTAGATTGGGGGCAGATCCAAAAAAAGCAAAGGGTGCTATTTGGAAAAATGCATTTAAGTCTGGGCAAAGGGCAAAAAAAAATTGAAGGGCTGTGGCGAGCAGGATGAGGCAGAGGGCCGTGAGAGAGCGGCACGAGGCCGGTAGCATGATTACTGATGAGCGACACCTGCGTCTCGAATCTGCGTCTGTTAAATGTTCGCCGGTTCCCGCCTCCTTCTTCCCATAACATCTGAACCTTGTTACAAGGGCCTTTAGCATGTTTGAACTCCCGCATTCAGCAACTTGGCGGAGACAATATTAGACACGGGAGCAACACGTGGCCGGTATAGTGTGAAGGACTTACTTCCATCTGGTGTGACGGTATCTCGTTTCACACAGCAGAAATCTGAAAGTCTCAGGACAGAGCTCATGCCAACAGTTAGAAAAGCAATAGATGAAGGACTGGCATGCGGAGCATCCACAAATATGTGGACAGATGACCATAGGAAGGTCAGTTACACCTGCATCACACTGCATTATATAGATGATGCCTGGGAGTTTAATACCAGGATCATATGTACATGTGCATTTCCACTCTGGTCGAAGAAAACAACCTTAAACCTGAAGACAGAACTGCTCAAGCAACTAGGTGAATTTGGTCTAGCACCAGACGAGATCGACAGACTGGTGTTTGTCAGTGACCAAGGTGCAAATGTTCAGGCAGCGCTCTCCCAATGGGTGCACAAAAAGCTGTATAGCACACATACTGAATACAGTGCTGAAGCACACCTTCAAGAAGTCTAAGGAAGGTGATGAAGAGCATGATGGAAATGAGGAAGAACTGCAAGAAGTAAGGAGCTGCATTGAGTAATGCAAGACCCAGACAACACCCTGACAACACTCTAGATTACAACTTCGACTTAAACTTTTAAACGACTTAAACTTCACTTTTTAAAAAAAACATTTGCTGATCATTTACTCACCCCCATGTCATCCAAGATATCCATGTCTTTCTTTCTTCAGTCGAAAAGAAATTAAGGTTTTTGATGAAAAATTCCAGGATTTTTCTCCATATAATGAATTCAATGGGACCCAAACGGATCAAGGTCCAAATGACCTGGTTTCAATGCAGCTTCAAAGGGCTTTAAACAATACCAGACGATGAATAAGGGTCTTATCTAGTTAAACGATCTGTCATTTCAAAAATAAATAAAAAAGTTTACGTTTTATAAGCACAAATGATCGCCTTGCTCTGTTCTGTGATGCGCGTTCGTGATGTGACCTTTTCAACGTAATTGCATATAACGTGACGTCAAGAAACCGCATGTAAAGAAAGACATGGACACACATGTCATTAAACACAGGTAAGTGTCTAATAATTACTCTTCTAATTTCTAACACATTGCCTGTATATGAACCTCTCCTCCATCAATAAGGAATATTATTATCCATTTAATATTTTCACTGTTTGCTAAAGTTCGACCTAACTAAGTGTTCCCTATCGAGGGAACTCCACAATGCATCGAGAAATCGATACTTTGGGGACGCTCCCTAAGCGTGCGCCTCTGAAGTAAAATGAAACTAGTCCAATCCTGATTGGTGTTGCGTCGTGACGTAACATGTGACGGCATACCCGGAAGTATAAAGGTCACGCTGATGCATAGCATGCCAGCTTTCGCTCTTCAGCAAGCGCTCTGTGTTTTGACTGTCTGTCTTATTTGGTGTTGTTTGTGATTCAGTATATATTATATATCAAAATATGTCCAGTGAACAGTTCAAGAGATGTGTGCACCCCTGCCCTCGATTTCGAGATCGTGGGATAAACCATATTCGTCCCGTATCTCCAGCCCCACTGTGGTGGATTATAGTAATGTTCTGGGGGCACGGGATATGGGTTATGGGAAGATGCCGATTGTCGAGGAAGCTTTAGCTTGTTATTTATCTCCTGATTTAGCATCTTCCTTGAAAACCCCGGTGCTACCTAGTAAGCCCTGCAGAGATACATCTAATTTAATAAGCAGGGCTTACATGGCGGCAGGTCGAGCTGGTTCATGCTTGCACACGATGTCTATTTTGCAAGCATACCAGGCGGACCTCCTGAAAGATTTAGACGAGGGGGAGGGGCCAACTCCTGAAGACGTAGCTGAGTTACGTAGGGCTACAGATCTGTCTCTCCGGGCTACCAAAGAGACGGCCCGCGCTATTGGCCGCTCTATGGCAGCAATGGTAGCCACGGAGAGGCACCTATGGTTAAATCTGTCTGGTATTAAGGATAAAGATAAATCTTTTTTACTTGATGCACCGCTTTCGCCCTCTGGTCTGTTCGGCGACGCTGTTAATTCGGTCGTCGACAGATTTCAGGAGACTAAAAAACAGTCTGCGGCGTTTCAGCAGTTTCTCCCCCGTAAGGCTAAGGCCAAATCTAAATCGAGTAGGGTGGGGCAAGCAAATCAGCCCCAGCCGTCAACCAGTTCATCTCACCGCTCAGAGCAGAAAGAGAGCGTTTCCTCTAGAGCCCCTCCCCCGGGAGCTTGGCAACAGAGGAAACGTTCTCAGCAGAAGCCCTCCAGCCAGAGGGGCGACTTGAGAGACGTCATTCAGGCTAGGAGGGCTTCAGGAAAGAGGTCCTAACTGTAGTACTAGGATCTCAGAGGGCTGTCCCCCCCGCTGCAGAACTACCGAGGTTGTTCTCGCACCGGAGTCCTCGAGAAATCGGTGTTGGTATCCCGCCGTCTCTGACGCTTCGGGCCACACCAATTTCCAGCGAACACACACTGTACCGTTCGTGTCAAGAAATAAAAAACGAGCTTCTGTTGTGGTCACAAAAACCGTTTCGATTGAATCCTGCCGGTCTCTCGCTTCAGGAAGTCGAGAACAGTGCTCGAAAAACACCCGAGACCAGCCTCGAGAGGCTGGTTCCCTTAGTAGATTTTGTAGAGGCATGGTATCATCTTCCCAACATATCTGCATGGGTCCTGCGTATAATAAAATCAGGGTACAGACTGCAGTTCGGGCACCGCCCCCCCAAATTTTCTGGGGTGGTGCAGACTACGGTGGTCCCAGAGCAGGCTCAGGTGATGGAACAAGAAGTGCAATCTCTGCTGTTAAAGGAGGCCATAGAACGTGTTCCTCTCTCAGACAGGGAGTCCGGATTTTACAGCCGGTACTTTATAGTTCCAAAGAAGGATGGGGGGTTGAGGCCGATTTTAGATCTCAGAGTTTTGAACCGGTCTTTGAGGAGGTTCAGGTTCAAAATGCTTACAATCCCTGTTATCGTGAATCAGATCAGATCCGAGGACTGGTTTGTCACAATAGATCTAAAAGACGCTTATTTTCATGTATCCATCCTTCCATGTCACAGGAGGTTCCTGAGTTTCGCTTTCGGGGGCGAAGCTTACCAATATCGGGTTCTTCCGTTCGGCCTAGCACTCTCTCCCCGCACATTCACCAAATGTATGGATGCAGCTCTTGCTCCACTGAGACTTCAGGGCATCCGCATACTGAATTATATCGACGACTGGCTCATTCTGGCTCAGTCTCGAGAGATGGCGGTTCAGCATCGAAATGTCGTCCTTGGCCACATTCGGAATTTGGGGTTGAGACTCAACACAAAAAAGAGTGTGTTAGAACCGTCCCAGTGCACAACGTTTCTGGGCGTCGTGTGGAATTCAATTACGATGCGGGCACGCATGTCTCCTGCACGTATCGAGTCCATTCTGGCGATGGTGTCCAGGTTAAAGCTAGGCCAGGCCATCACTGTAAAACAATTTCAAAGATTGCTGGGCCTCATGGCAGCGGCATCCAACATTATACCTTTGGGCCTTCTTCACATGAGGCCCCTCCAGTGGTGGCTGAAAGCCAAGGGGTTTTCCCCCAAGGGGAATCCGTTTCGTATGATCAGAGTAACGCGCAGATGCCTTCGTTCTCTAAAAATATGGAAGAAAACTTGGTTTCTGTCCCAAGGGCCAGTGTTGGGAGCGTCATGTCGCCGGAAAACCGTTTCGACAGACGCCTCTCTCACTGGCTGGGGCGCGGTCATGGACGGCCGCTTTTCCAGGGGTCTGTGGCAGGACCATCATCACTCTTGGCACATAAACTGCCTCGAGATGTTGGCTGTGTTTAGGGCTCTGAGGAGCTTCCTTCCAGACATCAAAGGTTATCATGTTCTAGTACGTTCGGACAATACATCAGTGGTAGCCTATCTGAACCGACAGGGGGGACTCAGATCGCGCCCTCTGTGCAGATTGGCGCATCAGATTATTCTTTGGTCCCAGGGGAAAATACTATCTATCAGAGCAATGTATATTCCAGGGGTTCAGAACCAGGGAGCAGACATCCTGTCGAGGCAGGGGCTGAGGCCCGGGGAATGGAGACTTCATCCAGATATGGTGAAGTTGATATGGGAGAGGTTTGGGCCAGCGGAAGTGGATCTATTCGCGTCTCGAGAGACGTCCCACTGCCCACTTTGGTTCTCCCTCTCACATCCAGCCCCACTGGGGTTGGATGCCATGGTACAGGCCTGGCCGAGGCTTCGCCTGTACGCTTTTCCCCCGATCGCTCTGCTCCCGGGAGTCCTGGAGAGGGTCCGTCAAGAGGGCATCAGTCTACTTCTGGTTGCCCCAATGTGGCCGACCCGAGTGTGGTTTTCAGACGTGATATCACTCCTGATAGCTCCGCCGTGGCAGATTCCTCTGAGGAGGGATCTGTTGTCTCAGGCGGAGGGCATAATCTTCCACCCTCACCCAGAGCTGTGGAAACTGTGGGTCTGGCCTCTGAGGGGGTTCAGTACCTAAATGCCGGTCTATCGGCTGGGGTGGTTGAAACCATACTTAGCTCTAGGGCTCCATCTACAAGGAGACTATATTGCCTCAAGTGGAATGTGTTTGTCACTTGGTGTAGAGAACAGGAGTTAGATCCAGTCAACTGCCCGTTGGCTTCAGTTCTGGAGTTCCTTCAAAATCGTTTCTCTGCGGGTCTCTCCCCTTCCACGCTTAAGGTGTATGTGGCTGCCATTGCGGCTTTCCACACACCATTAAGTGATGGGCCTCTGGGGAGGCACCACCTGGTTATTCGTTTTCTCTGTGGTACCTGGAGGATGAGACCGACAACCAGGTCCAGGGTTCCTACCTGGGACCTGGCAGTGGTTCTCGAAGGGTTATCCCTGGCCCCCTTCGAACCCCTTCAGTCGGCTTCGCCTAGGGATCTTACGTTAAAAATGGTGTTTCTCTTAGCTATTACCTCTCTTAAGAGGGTGGGAGATCTCCAAGCCCTGGCAGTAACACCAGCTTGCTTGGAGTTTGCCCCTGGCAGAGTTAAAGCCTTTTTGCACCCGAGGCCGGGCTACATTCCTAAGGTTCCTATGAATACGGCTCGGTCCACGGTCCTTCAGGCATTTCATCCTCCGCCTCATGTGTCGGCTGAAGAAGAGAAGCTTCATTTGCTCTGTCCTGTCAGAGCTTTGAGCGTGTACCTTGAGAGGTCCTCTTCCTGGAGGAGGTCGGAACAGTTATTAGTGTGTTTTGGGTCACCTAAGAAGGGGCTCCCTGCATCCAAGCAAACTATTAGTAATTGGATTGTTCAAACTATTACTTCAGCCTACAAGGTGCGCGACTTGCCTTCACCTTTAGCTGTTAGGGCTCATTCGACTAGAGGCATGGCTTCCTCTAGGGCCCTCCTTTCAGGAGTGCCCCTCCAGGAGATCTGTGAGGCAGCCGGATGGGCTACCCCACACACTTTTATTAGGTTCTACAGTTTACACCTCCCTAGTACACCTGGTGCACACGTCCTTTCGTCCTAGTTGGGTGCCTGAATCAGTTTCACTCCGGGACAGGCCTATTCGGTGCGTGGCCTAGTGGGCATTCGTTCCCCAAAGTATCTATTTCGCGATGCATTGTGGAGTTCCCTCGATAGGGAACGTCTCGGGTTATGACTATAACCCTTGTTCCCTGAGAAGGGAACAAGACAATGCATCGTTCTGCCACGCCCCTCTAGGCCTTAAAGCGTCTTGCTTCATCGCGAGGCTGGCATGCTATGCATCAGCGTGACCTTTATACTTCCGGGTATGCCGTCACATGTTACGTCACGACGCAACACCAATCAGGATTGGACTAGTTTCATTTTACTTCAGAGGCGCACGCTTAGGGAGCTTCCCCAAAGTATCGATTTCTCGATGCATTGTCTCGTTCCCTTCTCAGGGAACAAGGGTTATAGTCATAACCCGAGACGTTTTTTGATGGATTTTTCAACTAATTCTATTCTATTTAATAGGTGCATGGAACTTTTGGCTGAACGGATAGTTTTGGGACACCATGAAAAGCTTGCCGTGCTGCTCTGGGCAAAATTCAAGCAGCTTCGGATGTTCATCACAGAAGAGAGGGAGGAAATATATGAAAGTGCACATGGAGAGTTGGCCAGCTTCCCTAAAAGAGCTACAACTGAGGTGAATGCCCAGCAGGTGTAAGAGGAAGATGCAGAGGAGATGGCTGGGCCAGCACCAGGACCAGTGCAACACTTTAGCCAGTGGGCTGATGTTGAGGATGCTGATTCCTAATTGCATAATTTTCAAGTCATGTTATTAAAAAAAAAGTTTTTTTGGAAATATAAATTTGGCTGATAACTTGATCTATTTTGAACTGCCATCAGTTTATCATTTTCTTCATGCTCTCTCTCTCCCTCTCTTGCATCTTTCATTCGTTACAGGCTGATATGGCAGCATTTGTCAGAAAAATGGCATGCCTCCAATCAAATGTCCTTCCAGATGACATCTAACAGTCATTTGGAGGGTTTTATGGATGCCGGTGTGAGGCAGGATTTAGGTTGTGAGTGATCTGGGACCAACTGCTTGGAGGTTTTACCCTCAGTGTCATGGACAGAGCTGTCAACATAAGTGACCTTGATTGATGAATCTTGATCTTACTCGACAGCGTTGGAGGGAAACGGCAGTGTTTGCTGTGTTCAGCAGCACTGGCACGAGTCATCTTGTTTTGCTTAGATATACGCAACACTAGTGATTTATTTTACAGAAGAATGTGCAATAGTTTAGCTTCAGTAAAACACTGTGACACGTTTGTAACATTGATATTTTTATTTGAGCATTACAAGCCAGACACACCACATCCCTATGAAATGCCTAAAACTAGTTTTTGCACATATTTTCTCAATTTAAAACAGTTAACATTATAACTTTTGCAGCTAAATAAAAACTGTTAAATAATGGAAAAGAAAACAGTATTTGCGTTGTCTTCTATTCCATTATTTAACATTTTTAGATGGGTGCAGAAGTTACTTTAAAAAAGGGCATCAGCAGAGAAAAGAGAATGTGAAAAAGAAAACCACTGCATTAGACAAATACAAAGATAACTTTTTATATGTGTAATTTAATTAATGCATAAATGCTCAACTTTTTATATAGTTTTAATGCTCTGTATAGAGAACATGTGAACCTAAAGGGGGGGGTGAAATGCTATTTCATGCATACTGAGTTCCCTTATCGAAAAGGGAACTTCGAGATGCGTCGAAACGCTGCGGGAACGCCTTCTGCGTGAATGCGTCTGAAGCATCTATGCCAACTAGTCCAATGGAAAAAGGGAATGAGCGTCACGGGCGGGTGACGTCATGACCAGGAAAGGATAAGAGCACTTCCGCTGCTCGCCGGCATTAGCTTCTGTGCCTCAGCAAGCGATCTGTGTCAAACTGTCCCTGTCTATTTATTGTTGTCTGTTGCAATATTGTTGGTATCGTTATGGCGAAACAAATGTACAAACAGTGTGTTCCTCCCTGCCCGCGTTTATTTAAACGGGTGGGGACACACACAGCTTTGTGTCATTTTGTTTGAGAGTAAGAGCATGCTGAGTGCTAACATTGTGAAAGTGAAACTACCAGATTAGCATGCTCTGCTCTCGCCTGTCACTCTGTATGATAGTGGCAGGCTCGCGATTCTCACGGGATACAGGACCCGCGTTTGCCGAGGCGGCGCGGAGAATGCATTCCTGGGGATCGCAAAAGGATCTTTTGGAGGGGTGGGAGAACGGTCCGAGGGCCTTTTCTTCTTCCTTACCCGGAAGATCCAGCTCTATCTCCCCGGTGTTGGAAGCACGCTCTGCGGTTTCTTCCGCTCGGGGAGAGAGAGCCCTTTTTTCCTTCATATTCTTCCTCCGAGGAGGTTTGTGTTGAGAATATTGAAAGTGAAAGCAAGCACACACACTGTTGAATTAGATTCGCCATCTATTTTTCCAGTATATGATGAACTGGTGGAGGTTTTGTCCCGTGCTGTTAGTAAATTAAATATTTAATGGCCAGCTGAGAAAAAGGAACGCTCGTCTTAAGAAACTTGACGAGCGTTTTCTTATTTCTATCACATTATCTCCACCACGAGGCTTCCATTTTTTCCCTGATTTACACACTGAATATTTAAATTATGGAATAAACCGTATTTATCACTACTTTCAGCCCTCGTGTTAAATGTTTATTCAAGATTAGAGGGTTGAAAGATTACGGTTATGATATGATGCCCCAGGCTGAACAGAAATAAAAATAGGAAAATGCTATTTTTTCACCTGGTCTAGTATCATCATTTAAGTCTCTGCTTTGCTCATAAGCCTATACTAAAGAATCTCGCGTTTGCCGAGGCAGCGTGTAGGTTTAATGTTGTAATCAGAATCTAGCTCGGATCTCGCGTTTGCCGAGGCACCGCTTAGATTTCGAGTGTATTTTGCAAAAATAAGATTCTGTGGCTGGGATCTCGCGTTTGCCGAGGCAGCGCGTAGGTTTAAGCAGAACTACTTTGGTTTTATGGTAAAGCTTATACGGCAGCAGGTCAGCTGGAGAATGTTTATAGAAATCTATATTATAATGCTCCAGGCTTATCAGGCCGATCTGCTGGGGTTCTGGATATAGCGAAATTTGAGCCTTCGGGTCTCTTCGGCGACGCATTCCATGCGGTCGTTGTTAGGTGATAAAAGATATATATATATAAAAAAAATATATATATAATAAGGTTTCTCCCTCGCTGTGTCCAGCCCCCCTGGGGCTGCTGGGCGTGAGCAGCCCCAGCCGTCGAGTTCATCATATTATGTGCACAGAAAGAGAGTGCTGCGTCTCGTGTTCCTCCATGTAGATACTGGAGACAGACGCAACCCTCTCAACCGAAGTCGCCTAAGCCTAAGCCGGATCTGAGGACCGTTCTTCAGGCGAAGAAAGCTTCGGTTAAAAAAAAAAAGGCCTGATGCTTAGGCATCAGGCCTGTGAGGACAGCCCCGACCGGAGTGGAGCGGTGTTCACCTCATTATACGGTGCCCGTTCCACTTCGGGGTCCTCACGAGACCCTCCTGCCAACCCTGCCACCTCTGGTGCTTCAGGGCGCAGTGGTCTCCAGCGAGTCGCTGGTGCTATGCTGCGGCACAGCATCGGTTTCGCGCCCTCTGAGGGGGGTTTTAGAGCAGTCAGGTCAGGTAGTTCCTGCCGGTATGTTTCAGGCTCCAGATTTGGCTCTCTCAGTAACACCAGAGACCAGCCTCGAGAGGCTGGTTCCCTTAGTAAATTTTCTGGCAGCGTGGAAGCTTCTGCCGAATATTTCTCATTGGGTCCTGCAGATTGTAGAGAAAGGATACAGAATCCAGTTTGGCTCTCGTCCTCCTCGTTACAGCGGGGTGCTACCCACAGTGGTGCATCCCGAGCAGGCTCTGGTAATGGAGCAAGAAGTAAGGGCCCTGTTAGCAAAAGAGGCTATAGAACAGGTGTACTCACCCGACCGAGAGTCGGGTTTTTACAGCCGTTATTTCATTGTTCCAAAAAAGGATGGAGGGTTGCATCCCATTTTAGATCTTCGCCTGTTGAATCGGTCAGTTCAGAAACTCAAGTTCAAGATGCTGACCCTCAAGCAGATCGTGACCCAAATCAGATCCGAGGACTGGTTTGTCACGATAGATCTAAAGGATGCATACTTCCATATCTCCATCCTCCCTCAGCACAGGAAGTTCCTAGGGTTTTCTTTCGGGGGCAAAGAATACCAATATCGGGTTCTTCCTTTCGGTCTAGCTTTATCACCCCGCACGTTCACGAAATGCGTGGATACAGCTCTAGCCCCCTTGGGCTTCAGGGCGTACGTATTCTGAACTACATCGGTGACTGGCTGATTCTGCGGAATCGGAGCAGTTGGCCGTTCGGCACCGAGGTGTCGTTCTCGCTCTTATGCAGATGTTGGGGTTGATGCTCAATACCAAGAAGAGTGTGCTTTCTCCAGTATTGAGAACCACTTTCCTTGGTGTGGTATGGGATTCAGTGACGATGAGGGCCAGCCTATCGCCCGTTCGTGTAGCTGTTATCCTGGCAGCCACCAAAGAGCTAAAGCTAGGTCAGTCACGCACTGTAAAACAGTTCGAGAAACTGTTGGGTCTACTGGCAGCAGCGTCCAACGTGATACCTTTTGGCCTGCTGTACATGAGGCCTTTACAGTGGTGGCTCAGGACCAGAGGGTTCTCCCCGAGGGGAAACCCACTCCGTATGATCAAGGTTACGCGGCGATGCCTTCGTGCCTTAGAGATATGGAGGAAACACTGGTTCTTAACCCAGGGCCCGGTGTTGGGAGCTCTTTGCCATCGAGCTACTATCTCGACAGATGCTTCCCTCACCGGCTGGGGAGCGGTAATGGAAGGCCGCTCGGTTCAGGGTCTGTGGAAAAGCCATCATCTTTCGTGGCACATCAATTGCCTGGAGGTGATGGCTGTCTTCAATGCGTTGAGACATTTCCTTCCGGACCTAAGAGGCCATCATGTGCTCGTTCGAACAGACAACACATCAGTGGTCTCTTATCTGAACCGCCAGGGGGGTCTGAGGTCGCGTCCGCTTTGCAAACTGGCGCACCAGATCCTCCTGTGGTCCCTGGGGAAGGTACTCTCCCTGAGGGCAGTGTATATTCCTGGGGACCAGAATATAGGAGCAGACATCCTGTCGAGGCAGGAGCTGAGGCCAGGGGACTGGAGACTCCACCCCGAGGCGGTGGAGAAAATCTGGGAGGCATATGGCAGAGCAGAGGTGGACCTGTTCGCGTCTCACAACACGACGCACTGTCCCCTCTGGTATTCACTTACTCACCCGGCCCCCCTGGGGCTGGATGCCATGGTGCAGACGTGGCCGAGGCTACGTCTGTACGCCTTTCCCCCTGTTGCTCTGCTCCCAGGAGTTCTGGAGCGGGTCCGTCAGTGTGGGATAAGCCTGCTGCTAGTAGCACCACGCTGGCCAAGTCGGATCTGGTTTGCGGACCTGATCCTTCTGCTAGACGGGCCTCCATTGGAGATCCCTTTGAGGAGGGACCTTCTGTCTCAGGCCGGGGGCACAATATTTCACCCTCGGCCAGAGATATGGAATCTTTGGGTTAGGCCTCTGAGGGGGCCCAACTTGTAGATAGTGGTCTTTCAGCTGAGGCTGTTGAGACCATTCTAAGCTCCAGAGCTCCAGCTACGAGGAAACTGTATGCGCTTAAATGGAGAGTTTTCTCCTTATGGTGTCACCGACATCAGTGGGATCCGGTTAATTGTTCTGTCAACACAGTAATCGAGTTCCTGCAGGAGCGCTTTGTGTCAGGTTTATGTCCTTCCACACTAAAAGTTTACGTGGCAGCCATTGCGGCTTACCATACCATGGTGGGAGGTATATCTTTGGGTCGAGACCCCCTGATTACACGTTTCCTTCGTGGCACTTTGAGGCTGAGGCCTGCAATTCGCACTAAGGTGCCAGCTTGGGATTTGACTGTAGTTCTAGTAGGCCTGTCTAGGGCTCCATTCGAGCCCTTAGATTCGGTCTCAGAGAAGTTCCTTACTCTTAAGACCATCTTTCTCCTAGCTATTTCGTCCCTCAAGAGAGTTGGTGACCTTCAGGCTCTTTCGGTCTCCCCCACCTGCCTTGAATTTGCACCGGGGATGGTCAAGGCGTTCCTTTATCCAAAACAGGGATACTTCCCTAAGGTGCCGACCTTGACTCCGAGGCCTATCGTGCTGCAGGCTTTCTGTCCTCCTCCATTTGCAACTGCGGACCAGGAAAGACTGCACTTGTGTCCAGTGCGAGCATTGGACACATATGTACATCGGACATCCTCAATCAGGAAGTCCGATCAACTATTTATTTGCTTTGGATCACCTAAAAAAGGTCTTCCTGCTTCAAAACAGTCAGTCATTAAGTGGATAGTCAAGGCTATTTCACTTGCTTATGAGTACTCGGGCCAGCCTTGTCCTTTGGTGGTCCGAGCTCATTCTACCAGGAGTATGGCGGCTTCTAAAGCCTTGCTGCATGGGGTTTCTCTCCATGACGTTTGTGATGCGGCGGGCTGGTCCTCTCCGCTCACATTCGTGAGGTTTTACAGCCTGGACCTGGATGCTGCCCCAGGTTCTCAGGTGCTTAGTGCTTAGCTGAACAGTCTGACACTCAGGTACTTGAATTATGGCGCATTGGGTATTCTCGTTCCCGCAGCGTTTCGATGCATCTCGAAGTTCCCTTTTCGATAAGGGAACGTCTCAGGTTACTATTGTAACCATAGTTCCCTGAGAACAGGGAACGAGACGATGCGTCCCCCTGCCATACTTCTGGCGTCCCTGCGATCGGCTTGCTACGGCACTGTCGAAGCTAATGCCGGCGAGCAGCGGAAGTGCTCTTATCCTTTCCTGGTCATGACGTCACCCGCCCGTGACGCTCATTCCCTTTTTCCATTGGACTAGTTGGCATAGATGCTTCAGACGCATTCACGCAGAAGGCGTTCCCGCAGCGTTTCGACGCATCGTCTCGTTCCCTGTTCTCAGGGAACTATGGTTACAATAGTAACCTGAGACGTTTTTTACACTGTTAAAGAGTTGGACTCCCATGCTAAACATGGACAAAGTTTAAAAAATTGTACAAAGTTGTACATTTGATGGAGTATTTCTGTGCCAAAAATACTCCTTCCGGTTTGTCACAAGTTTCGGAAAGTTTTCTTCGAGTATGGGTGTGTGTGACGTCAGTTGGGGCGGAATTTCCTTATACGGGTCCTAAGGGCACTTCTCCCAGAAGGGCGCGCGCGCACCCGTAGACCAGAGCGAGAGAGCGAAAGCAGTACGCCCATCAAAGCGCTGTGCTCGGCTTTATGGAAGTTCAGTTCTACGCCGGATTTGCAGATTGTCTAATGCCATTGCTTAAGGATGGAGCAGTCCCAACGATAAAGGTTCACGGTCGTGCGTTGGAACCGCAGGCGGTGAGTAAAACTGCTTCAAATGTCTGTGTTGTTAGATATCGGCGCGTAAGCACCGCCCACACGGCACGCCTCCGGCCGCTCGTTTTTTTCTGGAAAGACTCGGTACAGCCTATCTTTCTTTTATAAATATAATAAAACTAAAGACTTTTTGGAGATATGAAGGATGCAATACTACTCTATAGGTACTTAAGTTTAACATGAGATTGACTGAAACCGAGTGTTTCACCCCCCCCTTTAAAGGGTACCTATTATGGCATTTAAAATGTTCCTAATAATGTTCTGGGAGTCCCCAACAACAGTTTTACATGCATGCAATGACAAAAAACACTTTTGTTGTCTTATAATATGCATTTATTTTTACCTGATTTTCTCACCGACTCCCTAATGATTCGTTTGACGACTCATTTGTCCAAACCCCTCCTTTGCGTGACGCTAATCGGCAGTGATTGGTCAGATGACGCAGTCAGTTATATTTTGCGTTAGCCCAAAGCTTAAACATATTGCTAAAGCACTGCAGTACTACAATATGCTTCACATAATTTCACATATTTCAAAAAACAAAAAAAATTACATTGGAGACCTAGAAGCTGCTGAGCGTAACTCTCACTCTCACACACACACACACACACACACACACACACACACACACACACACACACACACACACACACACACACACACACACACACACACACACACACACACACACACACACGCACGCACACACGCACACACACACACACATAAAAGCAACAATGATTTATAGTACTTACAGGTTTGGATTCGGAGGAGGAAGCTGATCCAAATAAACTTGGTATTGAACCTTCCTATATCAGCCGACTCGCGAATCCACACTTGAAAGCATTTGTGTTTGTGAAGCGATCGTCATTAAAATAACGCGAACACAGCTCAAGGTGACTATACTTGTGTGGTATAGTTGTAAATATAAACTCTAGCCACTGAGTCTTCACATGCTTGTCCCTGGGCAGTGAAAAAAAAAGTTTGCTTTTGATTCGCACTTCAGAACAGAGTCTCGTCGACATGTTGTTGTCAGGTTTCTCTGTCTGCTCGGCGCGCGCACTGAGTGGGCGTGTCGAATTCAAATAATTTGTACAAGTGACGTACGAAAGTTAGAGAAAATGCATTGTTTGTCTATCGATTCATATCAGCGACTCAGAGTCGACTCTTACTTTTGAGAGACAATAACTTTGTATACGGTGAACTTTCATATTTAAAACTTTGCAGGATGTTTTTGTTCACTTAGATCTATGTTACACACTACATGAAAGGTAATTTTCAAAATTCCATGATAGGTACCCTTTAAGATATTATTGTTCCTTGAGTTGTTTAGCAAAAGGTGAACAGACTCAGAGAATATATAAGAAGATATTCTGAGCTTAGTTTTTAACCACGCGCAATGACGCTGCATGTATTTGAAACACCCATATTCTGCTTGCTTCCAATTCCTTATACAGATATTCCTCCTTGTAGCCTTGTCCATAAAATAACCTTTCATAAAAATCAGAAAGGTTAAAGCGAATTACAAGGACATTTGCTGCCTTTATGCGGTGAGAAATGCGTGCTTGATATTAAGCTGGCAGTGTGCGGTGTCGCCCACCGGTATTTTCCTACAAATGCTCTACGGAGGCATCATTTATGTCATTTGGAATGCAGGGGGCTTACTGTATATATGATAAAGGGGTGGTTGATTATGATTTCACTTTTCTAAGTTTAGTTAGTGTGTAATGTTGCTGTTTGAGCATAAACAACATTTGCAAAGTTACAACGCTCAAAGTTCTACAGAAAGACTTGGGAGATATTATGATGTAACAAAGCATTAATTTATTGACAGCCCAGCAAACATGGTCATGGACAGGACCATCCTGGTGGTGGTAGGGAGGGTGGAGGTAATTGCATCTGCAATCTGCAAACTCAAACATGTGTAAGCACCAATCTTTTATACAGCGAGACATGATTGGATAGATGTGAAGGTAATAAGTAACATAGTAATTAAGTCTTCCTGGCAGAACTTTATGCTAAAGCTTTCATTTCATTTCAAAGCAAATAATTGTTTTTCTTTTTTTCTTTTCTTTTTTTTTAATTTATTAACAGAAATCACATTTTAAGGACTACAACAAACAACTGATAGGGACTACACGAGCTTCCTCCCAGGTTCACGAGTTCACACTTACATCAAATTAAACAGAGTAAAGATTATGCATATTTGGCGTGCTGTCCGGGGGCAGGGCTCCGAGCTCAGAATTTTTTGTCCGAACCCAGAGTACTCTAACCTCCGCATATCCATCTGGAAACCTTCCGTTGAAGTAGTTTTGGTAAGGGGCGAAAATACTGGTTAGCTGATTGGCCTATGTTGGTGATAGACGGGCCAAATCAACCAATCAAATCATCGAAGCATATGACGTACTAACAGAACGATGACGAAAACACAACCACAAGCCAGGCTACTCTTGCTGCTGCAGGCAGGTAAAGGCTCGTTAGCTCAGCAAATAAGCAACATGTCGGCAAAGGATATTTGCCGTTTATGTAACTACAATTTGCGAATAAAAGGCACCATTTCAGGCTGAACTGTCGCGCTTCTCGTTGCGTCACACCTCAACCCGCCTCAAAGCCAACGCTGATTGGACGTTCGTTTGGTGAACTGCTCCCAAATTTTCTTTAACGGAAAGTATCCAGACTGATCTGCGAGTGAAACCTTGAAAGCTCGCGAGATCAGGATGGTCTCACGAGGCTAAGAGTACTCCCCCCTGGTTGTTGAAAGAGTAGTTAGAACTAGAAGTGAGGAGATGGAGTGGTGGAGGGATGCTGTTAAACTGTCAATGAACTGAGGTAAATCTGCTGTATTAATTCGTTGATTGGGTTGATTAACTGAATGTGCTCCACTCCTGTTTAATTAGCTTTGATTATCTGAATGCGCTCCACAGGTGTTTAATTAGGTTTAATTTTCTGAATGTGCTCCTCCCGAACTATAATAAAACATCAATTAGTGACATCACAAACCCTTTTTACATATCCCCCCCCCCCGGGAACACACAACAAAGGGGGGTCCATGAGAAGAGGAAAAGTTGTTGTAGTAGAGTACATTTGGGAGTCAGCTCAAGTTATAGCATCCGTCTTTTCACACTTATTACAATACAGTACGTAACACAAATGCAATAGCATGTCACTCTGTAGGCATCTTACAACAGTTCCCAAACGAGCGATTTATAGATTATCATGACAGAATATGCTAATCAATGACTTGAAGATAGTTAACTCCAAATCAGCTACATACATTCATGTACGAATCATTCAGAAACGCCCTGTTGCATTATACATGTTTTCTCTTCTTCTTGAGTCTCTCCATCATTGTCCGACTCAAGTTTGAACATAAAAGGCAGAACAATGGTGTCTGCAAGCTGCTAAGGACACGAGCTGTTGTAGCTCCGCCCTCTTTGCCAGGACCAGCTCATTTGCATTTAAAGGGACACACACAAAACAACGCATTTTTGCTCACCCTCAAAAAGGGACAATTTTAACATGCTATTAAAAATATCTGTTGGGTATTTTGAGTTAAAACTTACCATACACACTTCATCAGAGACTTATTTTAAAAAGGGGTATTATACCACACCGAGCCAAGCCAAGTGCAAACCAAATGCGCTGGTGAGATGTGAACAAGCCAGAAGTTGTGATAAGGTGAGCGAACAGTATTTATTTTCTCTGTTGCGTTCAGTGCTTCTCTTATGCGCTCAGTGCTTTCTTCCGGAAACAATGGACCATATTGCTTGAGATTCCAAGACAGTTCAGCGCACTTGGCTCGGCGTTCATGATTCAACTGGTCGAGACTGTTTTCCAAAGATGGCTCCTGCCTGAATACACGAAGTGGACTGTCTTTATAAAATATCTTCTTATTAAACTGTCTGTACACTTACAACGTTCTCAATGCTTCGGTTTGCATGTAGGGACCCTCGTTAAGCTACCGTGTTAGTGTTGAGCTATTTTGAGCCTTGTTAGTGGTATTAACTAGCGATTTTTTATTTTCATTACTCTATGCCCCATATACTAGCGTTATAAGCTAAACAGTTTTTAAAGATAGAACTCTTTACATTCGATTATCATGAAAACAAATCTCAGAGAACGGTTGACTATATACCAATGTGTAATTAGACCAAAGGTTGTCCTTTAAGTACTGAAAGGATTCTTTGTTTATGGCTTGTAATGTTTTTTTATTCCTCTTTATTATGTAGGCTACTACTTGCTTTTATGTTATAGAAGCTATATTAGTTTATATATAAAAGATTCTTAACAGTGTTCTTGCCTCACCCAATTAAATTTAAGTTGTACATGCACAGATTTTCTCATGGACACTCATGCTTTTTCTTCATACTGTCAAGTCACCTTTACTTTTATGGCACTTTATACAAATGAAAATGTTTTAAATCAGATTCACAGTAATAAACATCCCCTCTGGCCTAGATTGATGAACACGGTGTGATATTTATCGGGATACGTGAGAGGGTCATTAGGTGGGAAGGAAAAGTTGAAGTCTGTACGGCAGCTTGAAACTCGAAGGTAGAGCTGCCATTTACAAGTGTACATGACTGTCTTATCAGTTGCCTTAATCACAATGGCCGAATCTGGCTGACAACGGTAAACTTGGTATAAAAATGGGATAGACAGATAGACAGACAGACAGAGACAGACAGACATAAGTGTATATGCTATTCCTCTTTCAATGTAACAATAACACTGTAGAGTCAGGCCAGCGGTATGCATGTAGTGGTAGTCCCATTCATCATGGGATATGCAGAGAACATGGACCAACATAACTAATGAGTTTAAATCGACTCTGGCATCTCTTTGAGAACCTCAAGCACAAACACTTAACAGAGGAGCTACTTTGTCTTATTTTTAGAACATGCAGTTTGTCACAGACTATGTTTGATTTCTTTATCGTTTCCTCTTTTCCTCCATTGTCCTTGTCAGACCAAAAATAGAATAGCTTTTTGTTTTTTATCTCCAGCAATTTGTCTGAAATGATTGCTCTTTTGACATTATAAACCCAGACAAGGATACAGTGACCTCACTCACACTGGTCCACCCTTTACTGGTCCAGTTCAAGCACATGAGAAAGGGCAGCCAGTTAGCATCAGTCAAACCCTTGCTGCCGGACATGCGGTCATGGAGGAGCTTCATTTGTTTAGCGCAGGTCACTGGCAGTGGGTGCTTTTTGCCTTGACCTGCTCTAAAAGACACATCTGAGTGTCTAAGAAAGACAAAGCATGAGAGTGACTTTTATTTTTATTTCTTTACCTTGAAGTATTTTTCATTGCACAGAG
Source organism: Chrosomus eos (assembly GCA_036326025.1). Taxonomy (NCBI): domain Eukaryota; kingdom Metazoa; phylum Chordata; class Actinopteri; order Cypriniformes; family Leuciscidae; genus Chrosomus; species Chrosomus eos. The sequence goes on from CM070831.1 coordinate 32,137,665, forward strand.
GTTGCTCTTTTAAAGCTCAGGAGACTTAATGGGTTAGTTGTTCACCCAAAAATGAGCTTTCAGTCATCATTTACTCATGTCAAACCAAACCCGGATGACTTTATCCTATTGAACACAACAGAAGATGTTTAGCAGAATGTTCATGCTGCTCTTTTACACACAATGAAAGTGTAGGTGGACACATGATGTTGAACTTCAAAAATCATAGAGTCATAAAAAGCACGACCACCAACGCATTCTCATCCCAGGGCGTCATTTTGACATTTCGTCTACATCCGACGCACATGGCACCCTTTAGCGTCAATATAGATATGGGTAGGTTTAGGTCTGGGGTAGGGTTAGGGTTACACCGCTAGGAGGCGATGATATCTAGGATAATATCTTCTGGCCGATATCTATCTGCGTCTCTTTGGCTGCATTTACACTGCAGGTCTTGATGCCCAAATCCGATTTTCTGACTATATCCGATTTTTTTGACGACCCGCTTACATCATCTTTTAAAAGTGACCCGTATCCGATTTTTGCATTTACACTATACACTGCTGAAACTACCAAATGTAGACGTTCTGACCCGGAAAAGGAAGTAAAACAGCACGAAATACAATGGATGCAGATGCGAAAAAAATTATCCATTGTTTTGCTTTCGTTTTGTATATTTGTTTTGTAAGCTTTTTATCTTATGGTGGCACTGTAGCCACGAGCACTTAAAACCGTGCCTCCCCATATCTCGTGAAATGTCTTCAAACACGGATTTATTTCTGTAACAACCCTGCATTTTTGCGTGCACTGTCTCTTCGCCCCAAACACTTAAAAGCCTCCGCATCGCTCCACTGTGTGTATCCTTCTCCCTCGCGCCTATAATAAGAATGTGATCGCGCAGTTGTGGTGTCCCCCAGAGTTGACGTCACTTTTTTTAATGACGTACGACTCGCATTTACTGGGGAATATCCGATTTGTCTGCTTACAGGGCACACGCAAATGCACATATCCGATTCATATCCGATTTATTACCACATATGAGTGAGGCCTGGATCCGATCTGAGAAAATCGGAATCCATGCGTTTTTTTCCTGCTTACACGTTCATGGGTCATATCCGATCTGTGCCACATGAGAGGAAGAAATCGGATTTGGGTCACTTGAAACATGCAGTGTAAATGGGGCCATACTGACGCTAAAGGGTGCCATTTGCGTCGGATGTAGACGAAATGTCAAAAGCGTCAGTATATGACGCCTTGGGATGAGAACGGGCTGCGACCAAAATACAGAGAAGTCATGCAATAAAATAATGCTGATAGCATAACTCAGATCATCTTACACTGTCTCTTAACCAGATGTGAAGCAAAGCGAAGACAAGACACACAATAAAAGGTTTCTTTTCCATGTTAATCAGTGCAACAAAGATTTGCGAGAACTTTCTGCGCAACAACATACAAAGTATGAGATTGATAATCGTTTTTATTTATTATCTTTATTATCTCAAACTTATTTTTGAGAAACAGTTTAAATATGTTAACATAAAAAAACAATATTAAAGTTTTTGTTGTGCTCTAAAAATGGGAATCGAGAATTGTGGAATCTCACTGCTATATAAAATGCGGATGATAACCTTATTTATTAAAATACAAGGTCACATAGGCTAAAACAATGAAAACAATTTCACTGAAATTGAAACACATGAAATGAAATGAAAACAATTTAATTGAAATGAAAACAATTTCAAAGTCCAGATTTCATAACAGCTTGCTACAGCTCAACCCTCTTTTGGTGTTAAAACTACTGTCAGGATTTTCTAAATACACAGTGATAAATTAGGGCTGAAAAGGTGTGGACAGGGTTATTTTTGCTGCTGACCTTATTGCATATGCATTTGTAGGAGTTTCCCTTTCAAAAGCAACATTTATGGGAGAAGATTTAAATGAATCAAGGTGATGCAAGGTGATTTACTAAGGTTTGTGCTAGTCAATTTACTGGTATTTGCACCATTATTTAACGCCCATAAAAATTGCGTTGCTCTTAGTAGATGGCTTTGGTCATTATGTAAATGATCCGGATGTGTCTATGTTCTTTCATTTGCTCATCATCAGTGACACTCAGAACTTTCCACTCCCATTGGCGCTTTTTTGGAACTGCACCCTCACGCTAATTTGCCCTGTTTAGTAAACCTTAGGAAAATCATAGGATTGTGTGAATAAATTAAATTAATTAAAGTTATTATATTTTTAAAACCTATTAAATGTTCAAAATGATGACTTTCAATTATACTAGTGTTGAATGGGTATAATAACTCATTTCACGCCCCGAAGAAAATTTGTATTATTTGGTTTTATTTTAATCAATTGACAGCACTATTATTAAGTAAAGTTAAAATGTACAAAGATGTGGCATTAATATGGCACTCTGTGCTTGTTGTTGTTGTTGTTGTTTTTGTTGTTGTTGTTGTTGTTGTTGTTGTGTTATAAGTAGTCTAAGGGTGAATCCCAATTATCTGTCTTACCCCTTCCCCTTAGTTTAGCACGTTCACGTGAGAGTAAGGGCTATCCCAATTCTCGTTTTGCTCGAGGGGTATGGCTAAAAGTAAGTGGTAGATACCCCTAAAAACCAAGTATTTTTGCGAGCTTACTTAAAACCAAGGGGTACCCCTCATTTAAAACGAGAATTGGGATAGCCCTTACTCTCACGTGAACGTGCAAAACTAAGGGGAAGGAGTAATGGGAAGGGGTAAGACAGAGAATTGGGATTCACCCTAAGACTTAAAATGCAACACTCAAATATATAGGCTATGATATCTAACAGCATCTCACGGTATATAGTCTTTATCTGCCAATGATCCTTGGCCAGAAAAATGTTGAAGACTTCTGGTCTACAGCACTCAGCAATGGTTGTAAATAACTCTTAATTTAGCACACTGTGTTTGTCTGGACTGTGCAATCATAAATCTGTGTTTGGTTTGAGTCTAAATAAGGGCTTTAATGCTTAATCAGCCTCTGATCTAGACTGAAATAATGTATGTAAATACAAACACTTCCCCGGGTGAAATGTTACACCAAATCAGCTCAAAGAGATTTGTTTAATCTCACTCATTTCTTTCTCTGGGCAATCAGATAAGCTGCAGGGCTCTAACTACAGCTTTAGTTCTGTTCATGTGAATCTGTGCTCATCTCCTCGCTGCTTAAAGAAATACATCTCACCATGGGGTTGAGAGGAGAGATGGAGGGCAATTTACAACTACTGATCCAGAAGCTACAGTAAAACTGTATGTGAGATGGAATGTTTCTTAAAGGAGAATTTAACCCTGAATTTTTTAGTTTGACTCTTCTTCATATTGTGCCGATTTTATTGTACTATGAAACTTGCAGAGCTCAAAACTTCCTCTCTAGCCCAGATTTATTGCAACTACTCAGCAAAAACTCAAGACAACATTTACTGATCAATACTTGTTCAGAAACTGGGCTGTCCAGTCACAGTGAGGTGATAGATATAGCTATTAATAATATTATTTGCAAACAGCAGAAGAACAAAACCATAAATGTAAATGTGATATATGTGGATAAAGTGTAGATGTAATTTTACTGTTGTCCTGAGCACAAGTTGTATTAACTAAATCACAAACATAACTAAACTAAACACACATACATACATGCATATGTACAATGGTGAGTGACAGAATGAAACCGGAGGCAAGAAATGGAACTATGGAAAAGATCCATTTAACTATGAAAAGAACCATCAGCTTATAATTTTCAGAGATGGTTGGAGTTGGTATGGACTTCTTCTGCATTGAATGAAGACATTGTGCCACACTCCTGATGTTGTCCTTTGATTCTGTTCGGCTTGAGAGTCCTCTCTCTCCTGAATGAGCACATGGCTGGTTGTGGGCCAAGGCCTGCATGCCCTGGGGCCTAGTGTGGCCACGCAGGACAGCTATGCGGACGAATCGAGAAGCCAAGAGAGGGAAGAGCTTGTGTATAGGCCATTTCAAGTCTGAGAAGGGTCCCACCTCTCAGGGTTGGCTCAACCAATAAGAAAGTCGGAATTTCCAAGCGGGAAATTCCTCTGTTGGGAGGATTTATTGCTCTGTCTCAAGTGTGGTTAGACATATGCCTTGCTGTTTGTGTTCATTTATACTCATATAGATATAACAAACACACACTGCATTCTATGGCTCATGTTTGATTGATTGCTCCTGTCTGCCTTGCTGCTGGTCTGCATCTGTATGCTCCGTATAGTTTTCTGTTTGAATCTCTATTTACAATCATTCATTGCTATTCTAATTTGCTAAATTTAACTTATCCATCAACATATGTTAGATATTGTCTAATATTGCCTATCACATTAATCTGACATCGATAGCTTTTATCTAAATCATCATTGCTAGCACAACACACTAGTATCTCGCTAGCCTGTTAACCTGCAATCCGTGCTTGCCATCTTTTTTTTTTTTTTGCGTGCACGTTCGCGTCTTTTACGAGTCTATCAACTGTGGTAAGTAAAATCAGTCAACATACATGGTGAGTAATGTCTTCTCCTGTTAATGTCACTTGCACTTCGTGTCACATATACAGTATAGCCTTCTCTGTCAGCATTAAAGGATTTACATGTGATAAATGCAGGGATACAGTCAGGCTTACAGTGAAGATTTCAGAACTAGAGACACACAAACAAAATTTAATCGAGGTTAGTAAAAGTAAGAGGTTAGTGAACTCCTTGTTTGGTTCGGGCTGTAGAGCCCGTGCAGCGGGGCAACTGAGTGACTATGAGACGCTGTAGTCGCGGGACAAAACTCTGCTCTTCCGTTCCAATAACAACATTAAACATTTTATCCTCTCTCAGTGAAACACCCACTGATAATCCTGTTGAAAGTTCCCTAGTTATTGGAGATTCTATTACACGGAAAGTGAAAATAGAGACACCAGGCACCATAGTCACATATTTGCCGGTAGCCAGAGTGCCTGACATCAAAGCAAAAAAGTGCTGGCTAATGCTAATTGTAAATTCTCTATCATTATTATTCACGTCGGCACTAATGATCGACTTTGCCAGTCGGAGATCACCAAAATAATCGTTAAAGAGGTGTGTGAACTCGCAAGTACGATGTCAGGCACTGTAATTTGCTCTGACCCCCTTCCTGTTCGCAGGAGTGATGTGATACTTAGTAGGCTGTGCTCACTAAATGGCTGGCTGTCTAAGTGGTGTCCGCAAAATAATATAGAATTCAGAGACAATTGGAAAAGTTTTTGGGGCAGACCTGACCTGTTAAAAAGAGATGGTATTGGAGGAATACCATCTCTTTTTAACAGGTCAGGTCTGCCCCAAAAACTTTTCCAATTGTCTCTGAATTCTATATTATTTTGCGGAGGGAGGCTCTTGGGATGGTGTTGCTTTTCTCTCTAGTAATATGGCACATATTACAGTCTTAGAGCTCAAACATGACAATCTGGGGTAAAACTGGCTAAATCGACTAGACTGACACATGACTGCTCACGCTCACGGGTTTCCCGGCAGGCGCGATCTGAGATTCACACGACCGGCTCGTTCTGTGTTTAGTGTCCCGGTAGCGAGCGTGACTTCAGCGCAGCTGGAAAAAGTACGACTGGATTAAAACCTTCCACTGTGGATGCTGTGCTTTTTCTTCACAATGCTCTGAGACTGTTCTTAACCATGTTAGGAGGTTGTTTTTTGTTTGATTGGACTTTATTTTCATGAGTCTGTTGGAAACTATTGGAAGAATGGCCATGCTCTGTAGTGACTTGATTTTTGAGGTAAGATAACCTGCATGTTTGTTTTTAATGTAATTTATTTGATTTGTTTAGATTGCATTCTCTGTATTGTATCATTTAGTTCATTTAGTTTGTGAGCGCTGTTATGACTGAGCAGCAGAGCAGTTTGCCTAGCTTTTCAAAAATGACAATAAACATTTAAACAAACGTTTAAACTAACGTCAACTGTCTGTGTGATATGCTTAAGTTGTTTTATATTTATGGATTTTATTGTAACCAAGTAAAGTGTTGATTTGAGAGTCTATAAATGGATCAAACCTGTTTAACTCGCTGTCGGCTGCTTGGTCGTCATAAAAAATAAAAACATTTCTCTTAATTAACTTTATAAAGAAATGAAAATAAACCGGTAAATACTTTGCCATTGAGAACAAAACATATCTGTTTTACTGACTGTAACATAGGGCAGGCTGTGTACATTTTTTTTTATTACTATTTTTTTTTTTTTTTACGGGCTCGGGTCGGACTCGGGCTGATCATTCTGATGAGCTGTCAGACACGGGCTGGGCTAGGGCCTAGATTTGAGGCCCGTGCAGGGCTCTAAAACCGACCATCTGCTAGCTGTCTCAAGTCACTGAGGTAAGATAAATCCCATCACATAGAGACTCTTTCACCTAGATATCATCAAATCTCTACCTTGACAAATAGAGACTGTGCCGGAATTAGGAAATACAAAAAAATGGAAATACCTAAATACCTAAACACATTTAAAAATATATCTGTGGCGAGGGGGGCGTGGTTCAGCGGAGTCTGTAGCGGGAGAGCGAGGGCGGAGCCGAGCGGTGAGTAAGTGGGTCAAGTTCAAATGTCAAACACCTGGTTGTGATTGCAGTGATTGGCGTGAGGAGACAGCATTTAAGCGCGCAGTGCTGATAACAGTTAGAGAGAGAGACTGGAAGCTTGTTCACGCTGCCGTTTGTGTCTGCAGATCGAGAAGCTGTGAACCGTGGAAAGAGTGCTGCCTCATCGGTATCCTGAGAAGCTGTAGCCAGCGGAAAGAGTTTTGTTTTACATGTGAATTGAGTATATGATTTTGAGTTAATTGTGAGAGCGCAAGAAAGCGCAGTGAAAAGAGCATCATTAATAAAGTGCACGAACCATCATTTGCCGACATTTGCCGAGTCTTCTTCCATCACCTACACCCGAATCCTGAGTTATATCACAATATCTAAATTACTTCATATGCTCTCAATGACTAATGCGGAAAAGTTAGTTCATGCGTTCATGACATCAAGGCTAGATTATTGTAATGCTTTTATTGGTGGTTGCCCTTCACGCTTAATAAACAAACTACAGCTGCTCCAAATCGCAGCAGCTAGAGTTCTTACCAGAAACAGGAAGTATGACCATATTAGCCCGGTTCTGTCAACTCTGCATTGGCTCCCTATTGAACATCAAATACATTTTAAAATATTGCTGATTACTTACAAAGCACTAAATGAAGTTTTATTTAACAAAGTTCGGGAGGAGCATGTTCAGGTAATCAACCAATCAACTCAAGAGGAAGCCGGTATAAATAAAGCTTTGCCTCACCTCCTGTCTCACAACAAGTCTCTCAGCATTTCGTCCCCTTGGAATCATAAGGTTCTATCTGCATTCTGACTGGTTTTGAGATATTGAGCTTTAAAGTTTTTGCATTCCATTCGACTGTGTAGAAAGAACCTTTTTATTTTCTATAAAAAAAGTTCCAAAATGTGCACAACTTAAAAAATAACATCACATAATGTAAAGAAGTGGTCACAGAATAAGAATATGTGAATAACTAAATTTTTACAAAAATGTCAGAACCTTATAATTCCAAGGGGACGATTTGACGATTTGGCCCTTGTGCCGTCATGTCTGAGTTAGAGCTCTTCTCCTCCGATTATGATTCTCTCGTCACGTATGAGACTCCATCGCAATCCACGGATCCGCGGATCGTTCCATCTCCAGCCTCCTCAAACCGGGGACGCCAGCTTCTGCGATCCTCTCCACGCACGCCAAGACGCTGAGGATTCCCCTCACCACTGCCGGCGAGGATCCCACCATCTTCCTCCGCGTCTTCGCACTCTCCGGCCCACCCAAACATCCCTCCCATACAGTGCCGCTGCTTGCCATTTTGGTGCCCTAAGCATAATTCCTTTGTGATGCCCCCCCCCCCCTCCCCCTAAAAAAAACACATTTTCATTTACTTTTTAAAAAAAAGTAACACTTTAGTTTAGGGTTTTATAATCACTGTGGTCCCGAATTTGAGGCAGGTTAGTTAGGGGGGTTCTGGGTTTCCCCGAGAAAATTTTGGATTGCTTTGAACTACAGATGTGCATTTTAAGATGTTGTGAAGGCAAAAAAAAAAAAATTCGATAACAACAGCTTTAAAACCATTTCTCTCCTCATCAGCATCACACTCTTTTTCTCTTTGTTTTTATCTTGCCCTGTCTCTTCCCCTCCTAAAGTTGCCTTTTTTTAATTTACTAAAGGCTACAATTTGTATTTTATTTTCAATGTGTACACATTCATTATTAATCCTGTGCCTAACATAATGAAATGAAAACGGCTTTGTTCATGTTTCTTGTCCCCTCACAATGACAGTAGCCTAAACTATTACACTAGGCTAACTTACATGTTACATAGGCCTATTTTCAGTTAAAAATGGCGAAATTAGACAAAACTATATTAGTTTGCCTTATTATTTTTTGTCATTCTTGACAGACAACATTTATGACCTAAAAAAACTGTCAATTATATAAAGTTAAGTTTAGCTACTTACATCTTATCTTGCACTTGACCGACTGAAGCGTCGAGTTGCACTGTTAAAATTCGCGCTCAGCGTCTGTGAACATAAAGCCCGCCTACTTTGATTTGATTGGTCATCACAAATAATCTGACATTGACGAGCACTGACAGACCAATGAGGCTCAGATCATAGGCTCAGATAATAATAATAATAATAATAATAATAATTCATTACATTTATATAGCGCTTTTCTGGACACTCAAAGCGCTTTTACATAGAAGGGGGGGAATCTCCTCAACCACCACCAATGTGCAGCATCCACCTGGATGATGCGACGGCAGCCATATTGCACCAGAACGCTCACCACACACCAGCTTACTGGTGGAGAGGAGACAGTGATGAAGCCAATCAGTATATGGGGATGATTAGGAGGCCATGATGGACAGAGGCCAAGGCGCAAATTTGGCAAGGATGCCGGGGTTACACCCCTACTCTTTCGAAAGACATCCTGGGATTTTTTGTGACCACAGAGAGTCAGGGCCTCGGTTTAACGTCTCATCCGAAGGACGGTGCTATTTTGACAGTATAGTGTCCCCATCACTATACTGGGGCGTTAGGACCCACACAGACCACAGGGATAGCACCCCCTGCTGGCCTCACTAACACCTCTTCCAGCAGCAACCTGGTTTTCTCAGAAGGTCTCCCATCCAGGTACTAACCAGGCTCAGCCCTGCTTAGCTTCAGTGGGCAACCAGTCTTGGGCTACAGGGTGATATGGCTGCTGGTGAACACACACACACACACACACACACACCCTGTCCTCTTTTTCTGACGTGCTCTCTGCTCAGCTGCGGATTGAAGATGAAGAACGCGCTGAATCTGATTATAACAAGAATTTTGATGATTGATTTTTCATTAGGCTATTTTTGGTGCCCCCTCCGCACTTGGTGCCCTACGCAGAGCGCGTGATGCGCGTGGTGGGAGCGGCGGCACTGCTCCCATAGGGAAGTGGACTGTTAAAGGGCTGAGACAACCCCTAATTAATTCTGATGTTAACTTTTCTCGCAGATTGAACTAAGCAGATTTATTTAATCTATATGTCTCTTTACAATCTACTCACTCTTCTGTCCCAGCTCCCATTTCATCGCCATTTCATTGCTCGCCCCCCAGTGTCTCCACCTTCCTCACAAGCAGTGCCGGGCTCCGCCCACGCGCCACGTCACTGCAGACCTTCCACCAGCCTGGGCCGCGCCCCAGAGCCAGTCGCGGAAGGGCTTCTTTCTCTTCCAGGTCAAATCTCCTCCCCAGCCCCTCCCACCTCGGCACCGTATGCTCCAGATCTCTGCAACACCAACATCATAGCAGCTCCTCAAATGTTTCCTCTCCCTCCTGACGTCACCTCTTTCAATTTTCCCTATTTTCAAGCGCCAGGTGCGCACACTAGCGTGAGGATGCCTCCGTTAGCTGGACAAACGCCGACACATTTTCTTCCTCTTCCTCACTATCCTCATTTCTTTCCCCCTCCACCCGTACCAGGGGCTGACATTTGGGTGAGGATGCCTCCGCAAACGGCCTCAGCACCGGCCCTCACTCCTTCCAACCCTCTCCTCGCTCGATCTTCCTTCTCTCTCTTTTCAGCCACTCTTCAACCAGCCCCTCTAAACGCTGTCGCCGCAGAACCTCCGCCAGTGATGAACAGCATCAGAGCTCAAATCCTCGCAGGTGCTGATGTAGACTTGGGCTCCCTCCTGTCAATGTTCCCCATGTCAGAATCCAATCGCCAGGTGAACTGCGGCGACATATCCGTCACTCTAAAAAACAACACGCAGGTTTCATCTCGCACACTGTCGTTGGCCGAATTCTGTATTTCTTTCAACCGCTATACCGAATTCATATGCTCTGTTTTTCCCCATAGACGGCGCAAGCTCAACGATTACCTTTCTATCATAGCGGAGCTCGCGCTGTCTTATGGGGTAGTCATTTTTACACTTACCACAAATTATTCTCTGCTAAATGTGCCGTCCGTATTTCCCAATGGAATCAGTGTCCTTACTGGGGAGCGTTGGACTCTGATCTCCATAAGTTTTTCTCGGATGCCGAAACATCTCTTGCGCAATTTGCAGGTCCGTAAACCATGCCACCACGGCATGTAGAGGTGTGAACCTACACTGGTCTCACGGTTCGGTTCGATTACGATTATCATGTCATCGATTCGGTTCAATTCGATATCGCGATGAATTGCGATGCACCGCATCCTCAATTTTCAATTTTACTTCAAAAGTGATGTATGCGTATGCGCGCGCATGAGTGTTCGCCTGTTCGGGAAGTCGCAGTGACAAAAACAGAGACATTCCAGTTTAAGTTTCATGGGACTTAAGCCTGTTTATGCCATTAAGAAAATGAAATTGTCAAATCAATTTTGTTTTAAAGAAATGTTCATTTAAAAGCAGTGCTCCTTCATCAGTGTATAAAGTTACCCTGAAGTCACCGTCACCGAGTCCACTGTTGAAGACGATCATCCATATATAATATCTTTTAATAACCTGTCCCGGGAAATGTATCCACTCTCCCTGGAGAGTGTCCCGGTTTTCGAAAGGCTACGTGAATGTATGTTCAAACCGTGTAGTGCGTGCACAGCAGAGAGGGAGAGAGAGACCTTGCGTGCGTGTGTGTGCCAGTGTGCCTCAAGAAGCGCATGTAACTTGCATGCGCATGTAAGAAGCGTATGAAAGAATGCGCTACAATGTTTAATTACTCACTCGCGTCTCGCCTCCCTCTGCTAGTGTATGCTATTGCGACAAAGCACACACGCGATAAATGACGTCAGAAAAGCGTCAGTACATTATAACCGGTTATGGTCTATTACTGAACCGATACCGAATCGTCCTCATCTGCATCGCAGTGCATCGTAGAAACGATTCATTTCGAAACCCCTAATGGCATGCCCTCAAATTAATCCCTCGATTCCTCCCGGCCCAGCGCAGATCCCCATCAAATCCACAGGTTACGTTCCGCGACCGGCAAGAGAGTATCTCTCTTCCGGTAGGGATCTTTCGAACAGAGCACCATATGCCGCTTCCAACAGGCAAGTCTGCAACAATTTCAACGAGGGTAAATGCCCAAGACAACGCTGTCGCTTGTAATGTTTTGTCTGAAGTTCCCTGATTTCACCACTAGATGGCATTATTTCTACCCAGTTTATGTTTCCTTAATTAATTGGTTGTCATACTCTCACCTGTGTTGAATTACACCCAATGATAAACCCTATTTAAGGCATCACTGCATTTTGGTTTTTGTTCAGTCCTGATGTCAGCCAAAGTGTTGTCATTTCTAAGAATTTTTGGATTTGAGATGTTGCCTTCTGTTCTGCTCTGGGAAAGTATGTTTTTGTAACCCTTTTTGTGGACTTCTGATTTTTGCCTCTCTGGACTTATGTTTGAGAAGATATTTTTTCTGTCTGGATTACCCTTTGTGTTTTGCCTCTCAAGGCGAGTTGTTTTTGTTTTTTCCATCGGAAGTAAAGTACCAAATATTAAACTCAAGACTTTTTGACTGTCCTTTTGTCCTCTGCATTTGGGTTAAACCTCCACCAGTGGTGAAGGGGTTAGTATCAAGGACACACACACCGGAGACCCGAGTTCGATCCCCAGCTAGATCATAACAGTCGCTATCTCCACGTCTGCAATTATTGTGGCGGTGCCCACGCCCACGTGGTATGTCCTGTACAAAAGGCCGTAAATAAAAGTGAAAAAAATTATCTCTCGACTCCAGTGAATATTTCCCATCTGGCTGAGGAATTATTCCATCACCCAGACGTCAACTTTACAAACTATCTGCTGTCCGGTCTCAGCCAAGGTTTTAAACCCGGCGTAGAATGCCAGCCTACGCAAACATCATCTGCAATAATCTTCAGTCCTCCCTAGCAGAGCCTGAAGTAGTAGATGATCGAATTAAAAAAGAAATAGAATCAAGTTTCATGATCGGTCCGTTCGAGACCGCCCCATTTGACAAATTTCGCATTAGCCCCATAGGCGTGGCTACAAGAAAATTTTCAGGAAAAAAGCGTTTGATAATTGACCGCTCAGCTCTTCATAACTCTCCATATCCAAGATTTAACAGTCTTATCCCCCTCGAAGAGTATTTCATTAAATACCACGACATCGAACAAGCCATTACCATGATCAAAATAGCGGGTCGCGGTGCATGGTTGGGGAAAGTAGATATCACTTCCGCTTTTAAAGTAATGCCAATCCACCCAGATTCGTGGCATTTATTCGGAGTGAACTGGCTGGGAAAATTTTATTTTGCGGTGCTCTTAACATTCGGTTGCAAAAGCAGCCCCAAAATCTTTGACACTCTATCACAAGCCATATGTTGGATCCTTTCCAACAATTATGCAATTCCTCACCTTCTCCATCTGCTCAATGATTTCTTAATCATTTCACCTCACGACGCCATCCCCGCGGCTCACCTCGTCATGGTGCAAAAAGTCTTTGCCGAGCTAGGGATTCCGTTAGCTCAGGAAAAAACAATGGGGCCAACCACATCCATAAAATTTCTGGGCATCAATCTGGACTCAGTTAATTTCCAGGCTTCACTGCCAAAGGAAAAAATAGATCGAATCATTTTAATCGCCGCCAATCTGACTGACTGCCCAAATTGTTCCAAACGCGAACTCCTCTCGCTGCTTGGCCACTTAAACTATGCTATGCGCATTATCCCGCAAGGCCGCCCTTTCATCGCGCATCTCCTCGCCCTCTCGTCATCCGTTCATCTTGCGAGTGCAAAAATGAGCTAAAATTATGGATCACTGTTCTTAAACAGTGGAACGGCCTAACTTTTTTTACAACGACTTCATCTCTCACCCCCTCGATATTAAACTGTTCATATTATTTCACCTCTTGCACAACCTGCCGTTTCCCGATTTCTCTCTTCTAATCGTTACTTCATTCATATCTCACCTCAATCAAGTTAAAGGTCTCCACGCCAGATCTATAAAAAGCTATTTAAGCAGCATTCAATTCTTTCACAAATTAGTTTATGGTAGGCCCGCCCACGCCATTAATAACTTCCGCGCTCGTGTCGCCGCGTGTGCTCCTTGTTCGTCGGGCCGCGAGGGATCTATTCCCGTGCCCCAGCCCCATTCGAAGCGCCGGTCGAGCCCTCCCGACCGAGTACAGCGGGCGCCCCCGTTCAACTGGCGAGGCTTACCCATCCGATGCTGCGTGCATCCAAGTTCTCGTCGGATGCCGCGAAAGCCCTCCCAGTTGAACGGCTTAACTTGTTCCAAAATCACGCTCATATAAATCTGGCGTCACCGAGCTGTCAGTTCAACTGCTGGCGGGGCTTATCCGTCCGATGCCGTGAGCATCAAAGTTCCCGCCGGACGTCGCGAGAGCCCTCACGGTCGAACGGTCAAGCTCGTTCTTTAGTAAATACCTTCTCATGCCCTTCACTTTTTGGGGGGATTTATTTCTACGCTCGCTGTCCCATGCTTACCTGGCCTTTTTGGGGGAGTACTCTGGGTTCGGGCAAAATTCCGAGCTCGGAGCCCTCCCCCGGACAGCAAGCCAAATACGCATTTATATTACATTTGATTTCATGTACGTGTGAACTCGTGAAATGAAGTTTTATGTAACAAAGTTCGGGAGGAGCATGTTCAGGTAATCAACCAATCAACTCAAGTGGAAGCCGGTATAAATAAAGCTTTTCCTCACCTCCTGTCTCACGACAAGTCTCTCAGCATCCCTCCACCACCCCATCACCTCAGCTCGGAGCCCTCCCCCGGACAGCACGAGAATACTTTTTGAGCGCAAAAAAACAAACAAAAATAGCGACTTTATTCAAGTATTCTCTTTGGGCCTGGAGATTTCACGTAGTGTTATTGCACAACGCTTCTGGTTGAACGTCACACGCATCACACACATGACCAGCGTCAGCCAATAGTGAGCCTACGTGTGACGTAGAACCCAGAAGTGCTGCACAGTTACACTACGTCAACAGCTTCAGAGAAAGACATGGAAGAGAAGAAATGGTTGAATAAAGTCGTTATTTTTGTGTTTTTTTGCACTCGTCGTTTTATAAACTTAAGATTGAGCACTGTAGTCACTTGGACTCTTTTAACGATTTATTTAATAACTTTTCGGGGCTGTCAAGTTTCAATCCCTTAGAAGCCTATGGAGGAGTGATCCAGCTCTCAGATTTAATCAAAAATATCTTAATTTGTGTTCCGAAGATGAACGAAGGTCTTACGGGGTTGGAACGACATGAGGGTGAGTAATTACTGACAGAATTTTCATTTTTGGGTGAACTATCCCTTTAAGATACTTTTGGGAAACATATAGAAAAAAAATAATGTGTTTTTTTTACAATCTACTTCAGTGTACGATGCTTTGGTGAAAGGCAGCAGTGTATTAAACAAATTCAACATTATGTTGCAATGTCTTTTTCTGTCTTGATCCTGCATTTGATCACTCTAAATTCCTCCCACCATGAATAGATAAAAAAAAATGGGCACGAGGACAGTTGCCAAATTGCCGTCCCTCAAGACAACACACATATACTGTTTAATTAAGCAAAGCGGGACAGTCCTATTTTGTGCTTATATAATGCTGATCTGAGCTGTTCATCAAATCCATTTCAGCTCAGCAGTGGCGTAACAACAGCACCATCCATCTGTGCAATATAAGAATGTGCTTGTTTCTCTCGATACTCAGGATGAGTCTGTTACCGATGAACTGAATCACAGAGCCACATAATGAACTGAGTTTGTTATACTTACCTTCCCACAAACAGATAAGGCACATTCATACTACTAAAATTGTGAAGAAAATCTTGATTAGTCTGAAACAAAAATAATTTTGATAGGGATAATGGTCAGAAGATGTCTGTTGTATAGAGTAAATGTAAGTCAAACACAAGGCTGAAACTCATTGTCCTTTCATGTTTTAAAAGTGCAGTCACATTTAGCATTGTTCTGTGAATTTTTGCAGCTGAAATTTTAATATGAATCTGCTCAATCAGGAATTTCATGTTAAAGCAAAAAATTCACTACAAAGATTAAGCAATAAGTTTAATTTGTCAATGCAGATTTGCAGTGTTGACCAACAAACAGCAGCTTAGATGAGAAGAGCTGTGCTTCACACATTGCTACACTATTGACAATAGACTATTGATAATGTGAAATTTCTCTGTGACCGCGTATCAAGCCTGCGACAAGAAGTCCCAAATCTCACAGTGCATGTCAATCAGCATGCGACTAGTCACAGGCACTACGATATATTTCAAATATGTGCAGGACGACGACCTTCTGTCTCGCAGTGTGCATTTGGCACATTAGTTATACATGCAAAACATAGACCTTTATCTGTCCATGTGCTTTATGTAGATTAGAAATACCACTACTTCATTCAACAGTTTAATTTCCTCAACAGTTCCTAACAACAGCAGCTTTCCAACCACTCCATAACACTTATTCCCCAGACAATGGTCCAATTGTCAAATATGGACTCGTTGGACACGGCAACAGTTTCAAGTTGCAGATCACATTGCTATATATCTCATTATTTGAGCTGGTGAATGAATGCTAGAGAAAATTTAAGCTCTGCTTGGCATTAACAAGTTCCTCTCCAAAAGCATTACACCGACAGAGGCCAGTGGCTTCAGATGGCGTCTGTGTTGTCGATAACACAGGAAGGACCGAGTGTTTATCTGAACGAGCAAATGGAAGCTGATTTTGAAATACGGCTCCACGTTTTCATTACGGCTCTCAGATGCTGGCAGCGGCTGACAGCTCCAAAGGACAATGACCTTCTTCATTAACTTGCACATCCAATCCTCTAACCTATCCTCTCACTCTCTCTATCTGCTCAGGCTGGAAAGGATTGTATTTTCTCGTCCCTCTGCTGTAAAATAGATGATTGGAAACTTTATGTTGAATTCTGTCTCACTTCTTCATGGTGGAATCCTGCCCAATTTGCTCTCAGTGTGGGTCTGTGGTGCTACCCACACATGCGACTGCAGCGCTCACTTAATCTGGCAGCTGACAGGACGGCCTGCAACAACAACCAGAGAACCACGAGGACCCTGAAGAAAAGACAAAGAGGAAGAGTGGAAACCAAAGCAAAATAGGTGAACCCATCATGCTTGATTAAGCCTGTCACAATTAGACAGCGACTGCAATTACCTCTAGCTGGGTTTATCCCATAGAGGGATGGAGTAATGGAGAGAGGAGGGAAAAGACGGACGGGAGGAGGTATCATGTGGCTGGTGCCCCGGGACTTGAACGAATTATCATCTGCTGTGTGAGGCAGGGAGACGAAAGCCTGGAAGAGATTCACCTTTATTTATATAGCGCTTTAAACAATACAGATTGTTTCACTGCAGCTTCACAGTAATAAACAAGAAAGAAAACAGAATCAATGATGCAAACTTCTTTAAATATGAGACTAATTCAAATTCTGCTGTAAACTAGCTCTAAAAAAACAACCTTTTCAAGTCTTATTATATAGTCTCAGCTCAGTTCATTGCAATGTTTCAATTTCAGTTCGGTTCAGTTCAGGGGCGTAGGAGCAATTTTGAACCTGGGGGGGACAGTAAATGCTAGGGGGGTCCGGGGGCATGCCAAAGGGGAGAATTTTTTTTGAAAAATAAACCATTAAATGCCACTTTCTGGAGAGTTTTGTGCAAAGAAATTGAGAAATTGAGTCTTACATGATATGTGAAAAACTGCAAGGTTAAGAGCATATACTTTGCATTGTTGTAGTATCAACATGTATTAGGACATTTAGCATTTACATTACTGTTAATCAGTCATGTACTGATTAACTCAAATAAATGGTTGATTTGATTTCCATTAACCACTGAGCTTACCCCCCAAGGATAGATTGAAAAATAAAATCAATCTATCCCTTGTGGAAAGGTTGCTTGGTAGCTAAAAGTAGGTCTAGCAAGTCTTATATTTCAAGTAATTCACACAGATCAAACACAAATATGCTGACTGAATAGATTGCTAGTTTATTTTGAGTAGCCAGCTAGCAGTTCTCTTGACAGTTTGCTGATAATCCGGTGTAGTAAAATGCTCAAAACATCTCCTGAGAAAAATACTAACCTAATCTTGGTTATTTAATTTTGATTTAGTCTTATTTTCCTTACCTTTTTGTACATTTCTGGAACTTTTACGCGCTTCCACATCTCGTGCAACTACGGATCTCCCAGGAACATTCATATATTGCTGCGTGCATTTATCCGTGTCGCCTAGATGCGCATGCGCGAGCGGTGCGCGATCATGGTTAACTGACGACATAAACAGCTGAAGAATACGGCCGTTTAAAAAAATGAATTATGTATTTAAAAGTTGCAGAATGGATTAATTTGGAGACTCCGAAATTGGCAGAGATAGGCAGGCAATGCAAAACAAAATCTTACTTTGGGAAATAGTGGGGGGGACAAAACTTAGATTTTGAAATCTGGGGGGACATGTCCCCCCCACGTATAATGGCTCCTACGCCCCTGGTTCAGTTCAATAGCTGTGTAAAGTTCATAAATTATGAAATAAGTTCAATTCAGTAATAATCAGTTCTACAGAAGACAATAGTGACAAATACTACAGTATCAAGTTTTGTTCTTAAATAGTGTCAGTGCAGAATATATATATATATATATATATATATATATATATATATCCCATAAGAACCCGGACCAATTTCCCCTTAAAACATGTTTGTGCCATTGTTTTTTAAATACAACCACTCCTTGTCAAAGATCTGTAATGTTCCATATATGTCACATTGGGCGTTTATGATGCATGTTTAATGTTACATAGGCTATATGTCACATTTGGCTTTTATGATGCATTTGAAAAAAAAATAATTTGGTCAGTTTTGTAACAACAAAAGTCAACCTTCTCAGGTATACGGTTTAATCATAAATACATTTTTAGATTATTTTTTCACAACTCGAAAATGTGCAAAATGAATAAAAATAAATAACTACCTCACACCGGAGGTCAACATGTTGAACATGCATGTAGTGCAATAACATTGCAAAATTCTACCTTTTCAGATATACGGTTTAACCAGAAATACATTTTTTGATTATTTTTTCACAACTCGAAAATGTGCAAACTGAATAAAAATAAATATGGTGTTTTGTACCATATGTTGCATAGCTGTTTTAGTTACAGGTATGCAACATATTTTCAAAATACATTTCATAAAGGGTAAACCCTAAACCAACTTTCTTTAGTTAATGATCTGTAAGACTGGGGCTTTATTATTGCTGTTCATTGATTCAAGTAATTTTTTGGACATTTGGGTATAAAGTGTTTTAATTCTACAATATATGGTGTAAAAACATCGCATCTGAGTGCTGCCCTCTTCAGGTTGAACGGTGGCTACTGTTTCAATTTTCAATTTGTGGTGCCCTGTGACGTAAGCAGGCACCAGCTAACCACACCCTTGCCTACAGAGAGACGTGTCTCAGGTGCACACCCCTCCATCCGCTGGGCTCTGCCCACTTTTACAGCATTTTTCAAATATTGCCAGTGGGTGGAGTCAGGCTCTGACCAGGGGTTTAGTTACCCTTTAACAATGTTATTACTTTGACATTTTTTTTGTTTAAAATATGCTTTGAATTGAGCAGCAGAATATATATAATACTAAAATAATTGATTCAGCTAAATTATTTGAGCAGTTCATTAGCATTTTTCTTAATGTGACACATATTCTTAATGTGTCACATCAAAATTCCACCTACTGTTTTACTGTTATAAGCCCGATGTGACACATATGTCACAACAACATTATCAAAACTTGTTTTATATCAATTTGTACAAGATATGTTTTAAAAGCAGGTCAAGTGTAATCTTTGATATGTTATTAAAACATTAGAACTGTTGCATGGGTTGAAAAATACCTTTAATAACAAAAACAAGTGTTTTTAAAAATTGATGACACTGCAACATGTGCACACCAGACAGACCATCATTTTGGAAACGTTACCATGGCAACAAAAATGCACACATTGTCACATGACTGAACCTGGGTGTTCCTTAAATGTCCCTTAGGGACTTACTGGGTTAAAAAATGAGGTATAATGCTTTAAAAAAACCTTTCCAGATCATCATGAGTGTTTGTGACACCCACGTCACATTGGGTCTTATATATATAATATATATATATATATATATATATATATATTATTATATATATATATATATATATATATATATATATATATATATATATATATTATATATATATATTCGTATATATTCGTGGTTTAGAGGAAAACAAAATCAAAGGCGCCGTTTACCCAGATGCACCTTTTTAGCTAAAGGTGCACCTGGGTAAACGGCGCCTTTGATTTTGTTTTCCTCTAAACCGCAAAATGGCACAAAACCTTTTCAAGATGCACGTGGAAATTTGGCTGATACTTGACACGATCGCGGGCAGCAGTGCACATTTTATTCTGTGCAAATTTTATGGTTTAATAATATTAAATAATGGTAAAATGTTGTAGATTTAAGTAGCAAATGAGAATCACTAAAATTACTAAATATATTTTGAGACAAATGTCTTTGCTCGAGGTAATTAAAGCAACAGGTTTTCAATAAAGGAAGAATAAGTAAAATTATGGTATTTTGGGTAAAAGGCGCCCCTGCTGTTGAACCTAAAGTAGTTATAAAATGGCTGGCTGACGTTTCCATTTGTTGACATGACATGATTCCGATGGCAAATATCATTAAGTTGGGTGTCCACCTTAGAGATAATCACCATATTTATAATGAAACCATCAGATAAAAAAATATGATCTCCTTCAATACTTTCAGAATCTTTCCTTTTTATTTTTAAAATATATTTGTATACTAACATATTTTAATGACAATATATAATATTATACAATATAATATACAAAAAAATAATTATTGTATTTTAAATAAAAACAGAAAAGAGTACACACTTTGCTAAAGTGGTTGTTTTGAACAAGTATTAACTTGGACATTATTAAAAACATATTAGTTTAGCCAAAGTATTTGTATCTATACTGTGTGCCTTTTGCCCCATGCTAGTGAGCCATACATATGCAACTGGTTATGAGATGCAAACATCAAAATGTATTAGGTTCACAAATCATGCACTATGGTAAAAGTGTTATGAGCTCATAACATAGTATTGTGAAAGGAACTGCATAACCATAAGTCTTTATTAAGCAACAATATATCATAATTTTTGTGAAAAGGAATTAAAATTGTGTTTTATTGGTGTTTAATAGGAGTGTGGGGCTTAAGCACAGCCGCAATATTTCTGTAGTCTGTATTAATTTCAACAACAATTCATTGAATAATTCATTGAATTAAATTACAAATGTTAGAGAAGACCATCTGTAGGCGTTTTGTACATTCAAACGAACTTTCCGCAACAAATTCAGGTGTCTCACACAGACCTATTAAAGCCTTTAGATTGTGTGCTGCGTCCTCCTGTACGAAAAAGAATCATGCCACGTAAATTGCATTCAGCTGGATATTTTTGCACAATTATTTTTGTTAATCGGGGGCTAAAACCACATGAACAGAATGTGCAAATAAACAGCACTTAGTGAATTCCCCTAAGTCAAGGTGGTCTTGCAGTTCAGACAAAACTGCCTCTGTGACCCACATGGCTGAATGAGTGTGTTTATGTTTCACACCTATCCACCGCTCTCTAAAATACAGGCCTAAACATACACACACACCACATTCGTACCATACTTTCCCACTTCTCCTACTTTGGCAACATTCCCAGATGGAGGATATAAATGGATAGTGCAGAAAGACCCATAATTTACAAAGCAGCTGCTTCCCTTTAGAATAAAACCCTTCCCATACTTTATAGGCAAGACACACCAATGAGGGTCTTTGTGAGGAGAATATTTATGTGTTCCATAAGATGATATCCAGAAACTATTAATCACAAGATAGATAAGAGGGGCATTTAAGGACATGGCTGAAATGAAATAGAGTTATTTGTTTTGTACCTCCATGTTCTTCTGAGATGTGGACTGATCCTGTATGGATTAGTGGAAAGTTGGTAACTTGCCATGCACGGTTTACTAGGGCTCAACATTTAACTGTAGATAGCTCCAAGTGAATTTAAAGCACTAGTGTAATAGATTTTCATTTCTGGAATTAGCCTCTTAATTCATATGTGAGGTGATAAAATATGACACATTACACTAATATCAAGCTTCATTTCTCAGAGAGTCACACAGTAACCTTTACAAAAAGCCTGTTCAGCAAAACTTCAGTCCAGACCATTTCAGATGAGTGGGCACAGCAGGTCATATTTCTCAGGGCAAGAGATCCATGTGTGATAAGTAGCAGTGCCTGACATTACCGTGAAAGCACACTTAAGTATAATTAGTATAATAGCGGTTAGTGTAAATACACCTTTTTTTCGTAGGTTGTTTTTGTCTTAAATCCTTAATACTAAAAATATGGATTTACATAATGTTGCAAAAGCAATATAACATAGTTAGATTTTTTTCCTTATGCACCTTTCTGTGGTGCATCACCAAGAAACATGCATCTTCAAAAATAGTCTGTGTCCCAAATGACGAACTATATACCATACACTTTATGTACTCTAGTGCAGGGCTATTCAATTGGCGGCCCGCCAACCATCTCCATCCGGCCCGAGGACACCCCAACTTCCCCCCTCCTCTTTTCTGTTGGTGCGGCAAAATTTGGTTAGATATTTGGTTAGATAAATTCGGATTCGTTCGGACCGTTCTGTCACTCAATCATCTGAAGCGTTTTCTCGGTCAGTAACAACAAATAGAGAACAAATAGCCTGTTTTCAGTTGTTTCTCTAGTTTACTTTAAACTACGCAGCATGGCCCAGTGGATAACGGAACACAAGCTTAAAGGAGCTACGTTTACTCCCAGTCCCGGACACTATTATTAAACACTAGGCCATCCAGTGAGAAGCGTTTCAATCTGACACTCCACTCTGTTACAAACCACAAATCACTCAATGATTTTAACTAGTTTTAAATCAGCCTTAACATTCCCAACACTGATGAGGTAAATAGCAGAAACATAAACGAAGTTAGAAGACTACAAATCCCCTTATCACCACCCTTACAAATATTTACCATGAATGTAGTATTTTACCATTTGGGCAGAAATGTGGAATATTTATATTGAATACTATGTTATAGTCATTTATTTTGCATTAGATTTATTAGGGGGGGGGGGGGGGGGTAGAGGAATATATAATTCATTGTGAGTATAGTTTTTACCAGTTTAGGCATTTTTATACAGTGGTAGGCCTAGTGAGTGAGCCATGTATGGTTTTACCAGTGGTTACGAAGTCTCACTGTCAGAATATTTTATCTGTATAATTAGATAAATATAGATCTTGAATATAGATCTTGTATAATTCATATATCTGTACATAGCTGTAAATAAGTTATTTATTATGGTCTTATAAATCTGCATACTGTTGGGTATACCACATTTCCAAGTAAATGCAATACTTTTTTTGTTTACTTTAGCTTACTTATTGATACTGTTATGTTTCAATAATTAAGATAAAGCCACCGGCCCACCTCAATTTTTCGATTTAATAATCCGGACCTCGAATGAAGCTAATTGAATAGCCCTGCTCTAGTGTATAGGATATTTTGACATTCAGGATCAGAGTCTAGCCATGCCCGTTCAGCTACGTCAATTACCAAAATTAGTTTTCCAACATTCCCCCATTGTTTTTTAAGTGCATCATCTGGACTTTCACTTTTTCTAATTGTAATATTCAGTGTGAAAACTCTACTTATGAGCTTATGAGTTAAAATGGCATAGAATAGTTTGTAAGTATGTGAATTGGGTCACATTTTAAGTGTTTGACTAATAAGAATTAAGAACTATTACAGAGAGTGATGAGATCACATTCTGCATGACATCACAATGTCATCTTTTTATGCCTTATCTTAAAATATCTGCTGTCCTGAATTCGCTATTTTCCAACTGCATTCTAACTTAACTCTATATGTAACCTTCACCTTAATGACATCATTACTCCTATACATTTTTATATCGTATTCTTTGATGTAATTTGTTATAAAGTAAAAGTGTTTGAACTCAGAATACCTGAAACCGGTGCTCCAACAAGTCACTAAGTGAGCAATATATACGGCTTTGTTAAATCACTCTGGCATAATTGGCTCTATTTACTTTTCCTAGGAGGGCAAATATGGGATCCTCTGAGGCCCAATAAATGTAGCCAAGCATTTTTCTGATAAGGGAATACTCATTTTTCACCAACAATATTTTCATTTTTTCTGGGCCGTAGACAGTTGGCATTAGATTAAACGCTAACCAGGGGTAAGCCTGCAGCAAATAGCAGAGACTTGAAGGGCAAATGCCCTCCTGAATCCATCAAATTTCCCTGGAGTTGTACCGTGGACGCTAACGACCTTAAGCTAACGCTCTAAAGACGGCCCTGCATCACCCATCGCGTTACACCTTGTGTTTTGCTTCTGTCTGCGATGAATCTCAAGAGCTCTATTTAAGAGCCACATTTCATTAAACGATAGTCTGCAAATGTTAACGTGATAAATGCCGATCTGTTGGAAGCTCCAAGGGAGCCTTTTCTCAGTTTCTCAGACAAACCTTTGTGTGAGAAGTTGTTGTTGGCCAAAAACAGCTCATTCTGGGGTCGTTCGGACTGATTTTGCTTGGGAATATCTTTGGAAAAATCTCTCTCAGCAACTCAGTTCCTCAAATTTGTGGTGATATTAAAGCAAAAAAAAAAATCATGGCTTCATCTCAGTAGAGAAATACCATGCAATAAAAGCAGTGAAAGAATTCAATCTCTGTTTATTTGATTTCGATTGGCTCTGGGCTCTCTGGAGACCCTAACAGGCCTGATTCTGATTCGTCATCCTGCAAGGAGAGCGAAACCAGCATCATATGGGATTCTGTCAGAGAGCTGACACATACAGTACAGCGCTCCATTTCATTTCTGGCAGCAACTTTCCAGGCTGCTTGAATCTCATTGTCTTTCTGTCATCTCTTGCACTGAATTGTAACAACGTTAAACCAATGAACTGGAATTGAATTATGTGTGAGGAAATCAGTAACGATTAAGACAAATGAACATGAAATGTGATATTGCAGAACATGCTGATCAAATTGCATTGGTCGTCATGTGCGTGACTAATCACTATTGAATGTAATTATATATTACAGTTGGTATGATCAATTTGCAAACGGCCGTCAAAAACGAAGCAGGTGTGGTTCTGATAAAGCACACTTCGCTCTCCAGAAGAAACTGCCCACAAACCACACATTGATCTTACCAAATGACATCCACAAAAGCTGCCCTTATTTCCCTCCCATTTCAAATATGCAAGCACCAAACCCAGGAGGGATAATTAAAATAATGTATGCATTAACTCACAAATATCGTAATGGTTTGATTTATTGAGCATTCCCACGTCTATTTTTCTTCCCCGTTCTCTTAATGATGCCCAGAGTCACAATAACCACACACCCTTTGGAGAGGCTCCAGTGAAGGTCACCCCATTCCATGCAACCATATGAGCAATGAGTCCTGTGGTGGGAGACACTGCCATTGGCATCAGCCATCCACAACCTGAGCGTGCAGGCCTGTATCGCCACTGCAGGTGGGACCGGCAGATGCCGAGTCTGCCGATAATGGCTTCAGGGCTGACTATGAGAGAAAGACACCCAGCATGGAAGAGAGGCAGATGGGCTTGAGACTTGCAGCTAATGTTTGGGAGTGGGTTTGGACAGTGCCGTCTAGTGATATTCCCTTGGATTTAACGGTTGCTTATTTGTAATGATTTTGATTCAGTAAGCATGCATTAAATTGATCAACAAAATGTTACAAAATATTTCCTTTTCAAATAAATGTTATTCCTTTGAACTTTTTTATTTGCACTGATTATACTGTAATAGGACATTTTTCTTAAGCATCAAATCGGCATATTAGAATGATTTCTGAAGGATAATGTGACTCTGAAAACTAAGTAATGATGCTGAAAATTCAGTTTTTACCATCACATGAATATATTTCAATATATTAACTCAGGTCCATTAAAACCGATACAATGCTTACTTTTACTAATGTGAAATTGACTTTTAACTCAGGATAGAATACTTTTATTATTGTAAAGTGTTACTGATAAAATAAATACAACCGTAGTTCCGCTGGCCTGGGATAACAAGAGTAATTATTACCTATCGATATGTAGACAGCAATGCACTTGTTGACATTCAGAACTTTTCAGCATCTTCACATAATGCACCATTTACCATCACATAATAATTTGCGATTGAATAAATTAAATAATATATTTAATACATTACAATATAAAAATGATTTTTTTTTTTTTTATTTGCACTGGTTGCCAGTTCCACTGGTTGCATTAAATTCAAGTCACTGACGTTTGCCTACAGAACATCCACTGGCTCTGCTCCCTTTTACCTAAACTCATTACTTCAGACTTATGTTCCATCCAGAAACTTGCGCTCTGCAAGCTAATGTCGTCTTGTGGTACCATCTCAAAGAGGCACGAAATCTCTTTCTCGGACCTTTACCTTGACTGTTCCCTGCTGGTGGAATGATCTGCCCAACTTAACCAGAGCTGCTGAGTCCGTAGCCACTTTCAAGAAACTGCTGAAAACGCATATTTTTCGGCAACACTTGATCCAGTAATACAAACACTTTCTCTTCTATTCTATTTTTAATTATTTAAAAAAACAACCTTGCATTAATTAAACTGTGAAGGGTCATAGCACTTGCATATTCTTGTCCTACTGTTAGTTTAACTGCTTCTGTTGTTCTCATGTGTGTCTGCTAAATGAATAAATGTAAATGTAATGTAATGTAAATTATAATATTTACAATATTACAATTCCAAACTTTTGAACAGTACTGTATCAGCTTATGAGGTTCAAGTCACCTTTATTTCTGTAACGCTATACAGTTGTTTCAGTGCAGCTTCACAGTAATGAAGGAAGCATCCAGTGATATAATGTTAGTGGCTAGAACAGTAACATATTGGCATCTGTATTGTGAAATACTGCCATCTAATGCTTGTATGGGGCATTGTAAAATGTTTCATCCTAAAGTTGAGTCTGTAATGTTGACAAACAAAATTATAAAGAAGAACAATTGCTCACTTACAGAGGTAATGGGAACAAAATGAATGTGTTCTTTCTTAAAGACTTTGCAAACCCTGTGGAACAAAAGGAGGTTATTCTGTAGAATATCCAAGCGGCTCATTTCCATATAAAGAAGACAGTGATCATGAGCTGTCAAGCTCCAAAACCTTCAATAATTACTATAAAACAATTTTGATTGATACTTTGATAGTGATTTTTAGAGCTTGACAGCCCCTGGTCACTGTCTGCTTTTATTGTTTTAAAAAAAAAGCAGCATCAACATTCAGCTAAACATCTCTTTGTGTTCCACAGAACAATCACTTTATGTCTCACTTGTGCACATGGATTATTCCATCACTTTTACAAAGACTAAACTAAAACGTACTGGATGATGACCAGCTCCATGTCCACCATTGTAAAGAAAAATACGACTGTAGACGAGTGTTGCCATTAATATTCCAATAAACAGAAGACTGTGTAAAATCGATGATTTTCAAATTTCAGCTCAACAAATGTGTCATGTAAATCAAGCTTATTGCAGTCCTGCAATACCGAGGACACACAGAGACTGTGAAAACAATTACAACACATTTATTTTGAAACTGGGTGGTTATGTAGAAATGCAAATATTTAGACGATTGCTGAGAGTGGAACGCGATCCTGCCAGGTTTGGTGACAGTCGGGATTTGATCTATGGGCCAGCATGTTGGCTTTGGCAGGCTTTATTGTTTTATGCGATGATAGATGGAAGTATTTCCTGATGCTGTAAGTGCAAATGGAATCACGCACGTCATCCACACAGCATAACTCACACAGACCGATCCAATTTCCCTCTCTGAGAACTCAGCTGTATCGATGCACCAGATTTGATCAAATTGCCATTAACGTAAGAAATATTCCGCATACTCTCATATGCTTGTGTCTGAAATGAGTGCTTATATTTAGGTTTTATTTGACAATGATTGAAGCACTAAGCACAAGAAAAAAAGCTTATTCTAGCCCCCGTAACGAGTGGACGGCAATGCCTGCCCCACAGCACACTACCATTCTTCACTCCAGGGTTTTTTGTGTACTTGCAACAAGATTTATAACCTCTTAGATGTTAATCTTAGATGCAAGAGTCAGAATGAGAACTGAATTATGAATAAATATTGTCCAGTTGAACAGAACATTTCCTAATGATGTCCATAGTGGACCAATACAGGCCTTGTAGGAAATATTGCCACTTGGTTAGATTATTGGTTAAATAAGGATCTATTAACACATCTGTTGAGACGCATATTTGAGATGTTCTAAAAAAAAAAATCAATAGTTTGCGTTAATTCCTATCTGAAACTGAACATGCTTTCTGTCATTTACTCACCTTCATCTTGCTTCCTAATCTAGTATATTACATTACAAATATTGTTGGCTCTGCGACAAACTGCTTTTGTTCGTTTTGTGTAAGTCACTTTGGATAAAAGTATCTGCTAAATGCATATATGTAAATGTTAATCTTTATGACTTTCTGTCTTGCATGTGAATATAAAAGGACACGTTTATAGTAGAACGACCCAGCTGGCTTTTTTTCCTCTCTATGGAAGTTAATGGGGACTATGGGTTTCATAAAACATTTTCAAGGTAGTATTTGAATTACAATTCAAATTTGTATCTATTCCTCACACAATGATATTGACTCGAGCATATGAGTTGTAAATCCTTTTTATCATGCTTTTTTAATTTTTGTCCTTTATGTCTTGATTCACTTTCATTATGGAAAAGAGCACCCTCATACATTCTCCTGCCAGACAACATGAGCATGTGTGAATTATGACCACATTTTTTGTATGTATAGTACTGTCCCCTAAAGCTGTTGAATCAGTGCTATGCGTTCAAATAGACAGTATTTGGTTTATTTCAAATGAGGGGCAGGATACAGGTCGAGGTGACAGAATCTTCTTGGAATTAGAGGGAATGTGAGAAAAGGGAACAAAAAGACAATCTGTTTAAAATTCTTGACACCTGCTCACTGTAAAGTTGGATTTCTGAGCCACTGGGGCACTGCAAAGACTTCAGCAGATGCTCTTCATAATGGAAGTCCTGACAAGCCTGCCGAATGGTAATCTCATCAGTGTACTGCAAATGTTTTGAGAAGGTTTGGACTGCACATTTGATATTAAAGACAATACTTTATTATGAAAGTATACATAGTTGTATGCATTGTCACATGCAGTTATATTAAAGAGCAAAACTATACAAATATTAAAGCTTTGTCATATTAATGACAGTACAATGAAAGGGGGAACCAGCAGAGTGTTCAGGGCAAAGAGGCAAAATAAAAATAATAATAAACAGAGAAGAAAGGGATGTGACTTGCATCCTTGAGGAAAAGCATTGGATATCATGCTAGCTCTCACTTATAAGGTCTATAAATTCGATATGAACCAACCAAGGCTAGCATATTGTCGTCACCTTCATTTATATGGCACTTTTAACAATATAGATTGTTTATATAATATTGTATATAATATTCAATATAATATATAATATTCAGACTTCAAACTATCAGAGCTGACACAGACACAGAAATTTGCCAGCCTTGGTCCATGATGCACAGTGTATCAATGCCGTGATTCAGGTTGCATGGTAAAACAGCCTGATCTCTGCACGCATGTGTATTAATTGTGCAATGTATACTCGAAATGAGTTTTTATGTGCATGTGAAACACAGTTTTCGCGTGCATATGATACGCACTTCATGGCGTGTAATACGCACGTACCCCACACCAATAATCCTACCAAAGAGGTTTATAGTGCGTATCATATGCACGTAAAAATTCATTTTCGCGTATAAATTGCATGATAAATACAATGCGTGCTATAGAGATGCATTTCATGACAAACAGAAATGAGACTAAACTCATTTAAACAAGCACATAACACGCATTTATCAAGTTATTCAAACTTCAGCCATATAAAAATCCAGCATGGAGGCAGTGCTGCTATTTTCAGTTGATGTCCCAGTGGAAGTAAATGGAGACTGGAGGGCTATTTGCTGGCTGTCAGTTAAAATGGATGTGGTGTCAGTCTCTCGTAAATGGTTGAAAACCTGCTTCAGAAATGAAATAGATTGACACTGTAAGTTGCAGCAGTGTACTGGACCGAACTGCAAAACAAGTCAAGAGAGTGAGAATTTAAAGTGTTAAGGTTTATTGAGTACAGGAGAAGTGTGACTCCTGAAACTTCTTATATTATTCAAACATGCAGCTTTCTTCAAGTTAAAACAGTAACACTTAACACTAGTTAATGTATTAATTAAAATGAACAATGAGTAATTAATTTGTTACATTATTTATTCATCTTTGTTTTCATTTGTTAAAAAATGCAACTGTTCATTGCTAGTTCATTTAGGTCCATTAAAACAGATGCAACATTTAATTTTACTAATGTGACAATTTACATTACACTAAATATTTTTGATGATTATTGTAAAATGTTACTGATAAAATAAATACAACCGCAATTCTTCTCGCCTGGTATAACAGAATAAAAAATTATTACCTATAGATATGTTGACAGCAATACACTGATTGGCATTCAGCACTAATCTTCACATAATGCACCATTTACCATCACAGAATAATGTGTGATTGAAGAAAACATAATAGACACATGCTGTATGCATACCTCAAAACGTGACCAGAGTTTAAAGCGGTGTTAAAGTGAAGTAGTGGACTTCAGAAAAGCCATCTTCAAGGACGAAGAGTGCAGGACCGCAGGCGATGTGCATCGCTCTAAAATCACTGCATCTCACACACATTTGTCATATAGCCATGGGACTCGATTTCCCCAGGGACGCCCCGAATGCCTCATCAAATGATGCGATGTTCCCTTTCATTGGATTTCTGTTGTGTACCTAAAAGCTCTGATGCCCATTCTTCTTGAAAATAACACCATCTTTCAGCCCTTGTGGGCATTGTGACAGTCTGGCTCATTCATCCTGTCCTCCAAAACACACAGGCCACGAATAACTTCATAGCAGGGCCTGAAAAACCGTTCACAAACACACACACACACACACACACACACACACACACACACACACACACACACACACACACACACACACACACACACACACACACACACACACACACACACACACACACACACACACACACACACACACACACACAGAGGCTCTACTGTGATTTACATTCAGCTGTTTCTTTTTCCATCAATGATGAGGAATGTGACCATGTTTATTTGTTTAAAACCCATTATGGCTGTCATCATCATGATTTGTTATTTTGGAATCTGATGGGCTGCTGCGAATTACCTTGTTTTTGTTTTTACTTATTTGATTTGCCAATGTTCTGCAAAATTTGTAATCTTTTGCCTGTCAAACCTTTGTCTTAAAAGAAAAGATATTGTGGATTTAAAATCAAGCTGTAAATTCCACATTGTTTAATATGCACACATGTAAGATCCTTCATTGTTTTACAGACCCTTTGTGAAACTTTTACACTATGGGCTCCGTTCCAAAACTACATCGGCAGCATTTTAAAGCGCTGACTTAAAGCTTCTTACATGACTGTCCATAAGGTGCCGTCTAATAATTGTTGCACATAATGCAACAAGCTAAGAGAAAACAACTGATTCAAGATCCAGAGTGAGTCAAGTAAAGTCAAGTCACCTTCATTCATATAGCGCTTTTGACAATATAGATTGTTTCAAAGCACCTTTACAGTGATAATAGGAAATTAAAGTATCAGAGATTGTTTTGGCTTTACAGCAGCTCTAGAATAAAGTTATTGTCCAGCTAAAGTTCCGTTTCAAAGATCATTAGTTCGGGGCCGCTAACACGACACCGTTCTAACAGAGAGACTAATATTAGTGTAGACGCCATTCTTCTTATGATGTAACGAGTACATCAGGATTTATGGGAAGTGTTCCCGGTTCCGGCTGACCTAATATATGCAGCCTAACATTGAGTTATAGAAGTCTATAATGTGTTGTGTATGCTAGGTCAAAGAGATGTGTTTTTAGTCTAGATTTAAACAGGCAGGGTGTGTCTGCTTCCCAGACAATGTTAGGTTCCATAGTTTTGATGCTAAATAGGAAAAGGATCTTCCGCCAGCAGTTGATTTTGATATTCAAGTATTATCAACTGGCCGGAATTTTGAGATCGCAATAGACGTGAAGGACTATAATGCGTTAAGAGCTCGCTCAAGTACTGGGGAGCTAAACCATTTAGTGCTTTGTAAGTAATCAGCAATATTTTAAAATGTATTCGATGTTTAATAGGGAGCCAATGCAGTGTTGACAGAACTGGTCTAATATGGTCATAATTCCTGGTTCTGGTAAGAACTCTAGCGGCTGCATTTTGGACCAGCTGTAGTTTATTTATTACAGTTTTTTTCAATCGCTAACAAGCGTTTGTCCAATCAGTTGCCACATTTTCAAAACTCTAAACACAGTTAGCTGAGCATCAGTCTTTTGTGACCATACCATTCACACATTTCATGTCGTTTTCACACAATATGCAGTCAGTGAACACATTTCCACAATGCTTACATTTTCTTAACAGACAAGCTATACCTCCCAACAAAATAATGGATTGTTTTTGTAGTATTTACGAATGTTAACACACACCATCCCACAATAGCAAAAACAATATTCCCAACCTTAGATACAGTATAAAAACTTCTTCTTCTGCAATGATATCAGTTCAAAAACAATATATTTATATATTTCAGCTGAAAATAAACAAACAATTGAATAATTGACACACAGCTGATTTATGTTGGGTAAACTGGGCCAACCACAACTGATTCCAGTCTGGCTCAGTCTCAGTGGCAGGGGTTATTTTTTCTATTACATTGACACTTATACGGTAAAAGGAGGACTTTGAGGAGTGATGTTTTTGGAAACAGAAACAGAAAAAGACAAACACCGTAATGTATAGATGAGGAAGAGTAAGAGCAAGGGATCCAGGGAGAAGAGCAGGCCCCGTGAGAGGTGCAGTGAGAGATGCAGTGAGAGGTGCAGTGAGAGATGCAGTGAGAGGTGCAGTGAGAGATGCAGTGAGAGATGCAGTGAGCGGTGCAGTGAGAGATGCAGTGAGAGATGCAGTGAGAGGTGCAGTGAGAGATGCAGTGAGAGGAGCAGTGAGAGGTGCAGTGAGAGATGCAGTGAGAGATGCAGTGAGCGGTGCAGTGAGAGATGCAGTGAGAGATGCAGTGAGAGGTGCAGTGAGAGATGCAGTGAGAGATGCAGTGAGAGATGCAGTGAGAGATGCAGTGAGAGGAGCAGTGAGAGGTGCAGTGAGAGGTGCAGTGAGAGGAGCAGTGAGAGATGCAGTGAGAGGAGCAGTGAGAGGTGCAGTGAGAGGAGCAGTGAGAGGTGCAGTGAGAGGAGCAGTGAGAGATGCAGTGATAGATGCAGTGAGAGATGCAGTGAGGTGCAATACCAGCTGCATCGCCTTGGATAATAACAGATGTGATGTTGATGAAAACATGTGGCCTAACCCTGAAAATCGCAGAGATTAGATACAGTAATTTTGTGCTTTTTTTAGTCTCCCCCCTCCCCCCCTTTTATCTGGGCTTTTTGCTGTTGCTTTTTTGTTCAGAATGCTCTTGTGTGTTTCATGGATATTTTGTTCACTGTAAGCAATACTGTAAAAAAAAGTCTGTTCTATCATACTGTGTTTCTACTGCACCTCCTGTAGTAAACAGTAAAGGAGGTGAGATTGCTTTTGCTTTGAAAGATTGTTTTTGAATGTGACCATTACTGTACATGTGGACATACAATTCCCAACCAAGAAATTTAGTGTAAAAACGGTGGATTGCATGTTTTGGATGCAAATACCTATAAAACCGAAACATAAAAGTCTATGCAGTTTTTGTAATGTCAACAATAGCCAGTATTTTGAAACCTGGTGTACTTTGATTGACTGCATGTACTTTGTGAAGTGAAAACAAGTGTTATTCTTTGACAGAATAATTTCATTTTGAGTCAGATTTCCAGTGTTTTGGTAAAGTTAGTGTGTGCAGAGAAAGATGTGTTCTGTTTTGAAATGAAGAGTTAGTATATATTTAACAACATGTGTTTTTGAGAAGAAAATTATCCATTTGGCAAATTGTGTTTTATAGGTGTGAGTCTGTGTTAAGAGTTTAGAAAAAGTATCTGAAGTATGGGTAAGCACTTGTTAGCGATTGAAAAAAACTGTAAGTGTGCAGGGCAACCACCCATAATAGCATTACAATAATCTAGCCTTGATGTCATGAACACATTAACTAATTGTTCCGCATTTGTCATTGAGAGCATATGACGTAATTTAGATATATTTTTAAGATGGAAGAATTAATTGATTAAACCAAACCTTGCTTACTCGAGGTGTGCTGGTTAAAAAACGCACCCGGAAGTAAGTTCATCCAATTCAGAGCAAGTTCATCTTCTTTTATTAAATGATGATTTACATACTTTGTACATATTGCCACCTATTTGGTTGTTCAAAAATCACTGTGAATAAGAACTATATAGTTTGTTTAATGTCAATTATATAATACAAAAGAAGGACTGATTAAACTAAATACAGTCTGTGCTTGTAAAGATAGGCTGTATAAGTTTATTTTCATTTTTTATTTTAAGTCATTTTGCTTCCACATTGCTTGAAAGGTAAGATATATAAGATATATCCAACGCAGTCTCATGAAAGTGCGTATCAATACCACGATGTAATGCCACGCCAGCAGAGGGAGCCCTCTCCTGAATATTGACTGTGTACCGCTCCCTCTGCTTCTACTTTCATTTCCTGTTTGGATTGTATTTCAGAAGAGTTTGTGTGTCTGCACATTGCGAAGTATTGCCAGTTCATCTGCCTTACCAAGCGTTACCTTTGTTCTCTGCCTTCTGACCTTGTGTATGATTCTGCCCGTTTAACTGATTCACGCCCTTTGGATTACCCTTTTGTTCTGATTGCCTGTTTTTCGGACTGATGACTGTGTTTGGACCTTTTGCCTGTTTCCTCATCTCTGCCTTTTGGATTACCCTTGTGTATGTCGCTAGATCGGACTGCTATTGTGATTTTGACCTATTGCCTGGCTTAACATTCCCTTCACTACAACCTGCTGCTAATAAACACCCGCAAATGGATTCTAATGCTGCCTCAGCCTCGTCCTTACAGAATACTTCGCCTCAACTGAATCCAGCGGAAGTTTCCAACTTGCAAGCAGCTTTCGCCTATCAAAGTGAAATGTTAAAGGGATACCAAGATCAACTCACTAAGCTCCAGTCTGTCAACGAACATCTGACTCATTACATCCAGTCTCTTCCATCAACCACGCCGAAAACGGTAAGCTTTGCGTTACCAGACAAATTTGATGGATGTGCAGAGCAATGTAAGGGCTTTATTCGTCAAGTAAAGATTTACTTTGATAACCATGAAGACAGATTTGTATCGGATGGAAAGAAATGCGCTTTCATGATGACGTTATTATCAGGCAGAGCTCTGGACTGGGCTGCAGCAGTTTGGGACACGGATGTACGATTCAGAACGTCTTTCAATTATTTCATCCAACAACTGCACGAAGTGTTTGAATATCCCGCTGGGGGCAAGGATATATTAGCACAAATTCTACAAATATCACAAGGTAACCGTACTGCTGCTGATTATTCCATCATGTTCAGAACGCTCGCTGCTCAAAGTGGATGGAATGATGTCTCACTGAAAGCTGTGTTTCAACGGAGCCTCAACCCTGATCTGCAAACAGAGCTGGCTTGTAAAGGAGAGGATTTATCATTTTCTGATTTTGTGACCCTGGCTATAAAGATTGATAATCTGATGAGACAAGCACCCAAACGAAGGAGTGTGGGGAAATTTCAACACTCTACGCCTGCCATTTCACAGCCGATGACTACATTTACTATCAAACCCAATGACGAACCTATGCAACTCGGTCTATCTAGATTATCTGAGGAAGAACGTATAAGAAGACGACAACTCAGTCTATGTTACTACTGCGGTGAAGCCGGCCACCGCAGTCAAGGGTGTCCACATAAGATCCAAACAACCTCCTGGGTAAATCTTGAACACTTTTCACTTCTAACTAATAAATCATTCACGCTCCCCATCCAACTAAAGACTGAAAATGCATGTATCTCTTTAACAGCCATGATCGATTCTGGAGCAGCTTTGAACCTCATCCATAAGGAACTTATCACAAAGTATAATATTCCCACCCAACCATGTAATCCTCCTATCAAGATCACAGCAATTGATGACAACACAATCGGAGAGGGGATTACCCACCAGACCAAACCACTGACACTCCAAGTAGGTTTGTTTCATCATGAATCAATTTCTCTGTACATTGTTGACTCTCCTAAACATGAAATAATCCTCGGATTTCCATGGCTATCCATTCATGACCCCGTTATTTCCTGGCATTATGGTGAGTTGACCCATTGGTCTAATTTCTGTAAAAACCATTGTTTTTCCCAAGTTCCCCAACCATGTTTTACAACTACCATTGAAAGCCCAGAAAATAACAAAACTGTGAATATTCCAAAGTGTTATCATGATCTGGCAGAAGTTTTTAGTAAAACTAAAGCTATGCAATTACCACCCCATCGCCCCTGGGACTGTGAAATTAATTTACTCCCCAACGCCATGCCCCCTAAAAGTAAAGTCTATCCCCTGTCCAGGAAGGAGACCCAAGCCATGGAGGAATATATCGAAGAAGCATTAAGCTTAGGTTTCATCCGACCCTCCACATCTCCAGCAGCAGCTGGATTCTTCTTCGTTGAGAAAAAGGATGGCGGATTAAGGCCGTGTATTGATTATAGAGGTCTGAACAACGTCACAGTGAAATTCCGCTACCCCCTTCCATTGGTTCCCTCAGCCCTGGAACAGCTCAGAGAAGCCACCATCTACACCAAACTTGACCTACGGAGTGCCTATAACCTGATCAGAATCAAAGAGGGCGATGAATGGAAGACGGCCGCCTTCACCACTAGAGGGCACTATGAATACCAGGTGATGCCTTATGGACTGGCTAACTCTCCAGCTGTTTTTCAGTCATTCATCAATGAGATCTTCCGAGATCTTCTGAACCAGTATGTAATAGTTTATATTGACGATATTCTAATCTACTCAAAATCGGAAGATGAACATATCAACCATGTCAAGACAGTCCTTTCTCGTCTACTCTCAAACCGACTATACGTCAAGGCAGAGAAGTGTGAATTTCACGTCAGAGAAACTACGTTCCTGGGTTACAACATCGGTCATCAAGGAGTTAAAATGGATGAATCCAAAATCCAGGCAGTCACAGAATGGCCACAACCATCCACCGTAAAGGAGCTTCAAAGGTTTCTGGGATTTGCCAACTTTTATCGGCGCTTTATCAGAAATTACAGTATGATTGCTTCCCCCTTGACATCCCTCTTAAAGGGAAAACCCTCGAAACTAAAATGGACTGAAGAGGCCAACCAGGCATACAATACACTGAAGGAAAGGTTTACAACAGCCCCCATCCTAAAACATCCTGATCCTGATCTCCCGTTTGTGGTGGAGGTAGACGCTTCAGACTGTGGAGTTGGAGCTATACTCTCCCAACGTCACGGCCAACCTGGTAAACTATATCCATGTGCATTCTTCTCAAGGAAGTTAAGTGCAGCAGAAAGGAATTATGATGTGGGGAACAAGGAACTTTTGGCCATGAAAGCAGCCATCGAAGAGAGGAGACACTGGCTCGAAGGAGCAATCCATCCCTTTCAAGTAATAACCGACCACAAGAATCTAGAATACATCAAGAGTGCCAAACGACTCAACTCACGCCAAGCTCGCTGGTCTCTGTTTTTCACACGGTTTCAGTTTACAGTAACATATCGACCAGGTAGTAAGAATGGCAAAGCAGATGCCTTATCTAGGCGATATGATCTTCCCACAGAAAACATCACAACAAAATGTATTCTCCAACCTTCTATTGTCATCGCCCCAGTCACCTGGGACATAATGGAAGAAATACAAAGGGAACGTCTACAAGAGCCTGCACCTAATAACTGCCCTCCTGACAAACAGTATGTACCACATGATCTACGTCACAGAGTAACGCAATGGGTCCATTCCTCTGTCAGCTCTGGCCATCCGGGTATATCTCGCACTCTTCGACTACTAGGAACTCATTTTGTTGGCCTTCGATGACCAAGGATGTCGCTACTTATGTCAAAGCCTGCCAAGTCTGTGCCCAATCTAAAATCCCCAAAGAGTTACCTTCTGGTCTCCTCCAACCACTACCTATCCCACACCGTCCTTGGTCCCATCTGTCCATTGACTTTGTGACCGATCTACCGCTCTCCAATAGCTTCACTGCTATCCTTGTCATAATTGACCGCTTTTCCAAGTCCTGTCGGTTAGTTCCTCTAAAAGGTCTCCCCACTGCCATGGAAACTGCTCAAGCACTATTTCATCATGTCTTTCGAATTTATGGTATACCTGATGATATTATCAGCGATAGAGGAACCCAATTTACGTCCCAAGTTTGGAGAGCTTTTTGTAAGCATCTGGTCATTAACATCAGTCTAGTGGAACGATTAAACCAAGAAATAGGCAGATATCTTCGATCATACTGCAGCCGAGAACAACACCGCTGGTCGGAATTCCTCCCATGGGCAGAATATGCACAAAACTCCTTAACTCACTCCTCAACCGGCCTAACCCCCTTCCAGTGCGTCCTTGGGTATCAACCTCCTTTGTTCCCATGGTCTGGCGAACCCTCATCGGTCCCTGCAGTGGACGATTGGATCCGGCGTAGTGAGAGGGTGTGGGACAGTGCACACGTCCGTCTTCAGAGAGCTGTAAGAGTTCAAGAACTCCAGGCCAACAGGCGACGTCGCCCACATCCTCCCTACCAACCAGGACAGCGGGTCTGGCTTTCAACTAGGGACCTCAAGCTGCGGCTACCGAGCAGGAAGCTCAGCCCTAGGTACGTTGGTCCTTTCAAAATTCTAAAAAGAATAAACGAGGTCACATACCAATTGGAGCTTCCTACTAATTATCGTATCTCTCCATCCTTTCATGTTTCACTCCTCAAACCGGTCCACCCGGGGTCTGACCCCAACTCTGAGGCTCGGGAGCCGCCACCTCCCCTGGATATCGATGGAACTCCAGCTTACAAGGTGAATGAGTTACTGGACTCTAGGCGGAGAGGGGGTCAGCTCCAATGGTGGACTGGGAGGGCTATGGACCCGAGGAGAGGTCATGGGTAACCGGTCGCGATATTCTGGACCCTTCTCTCATCGAGGATTTTCATCGTGCTAGACCTGACCGACCAGCGCCACGACCACGGGGACGTCCACGTCGAGCGCCAGGAGGCGCTCCTAAGGGAGGGGATTCTGTAATGCCAGGCCAGCAGAGGGAGCCCTCTCCTGAATATTGACTGTGTACCGCTCCCTCTGCTTCTACTTTCATTTCCTGTTTGGATTGTATTTCAGAAGAGTTTGTGTGTCTGCACATTGCGAAGTATTGCCAGTTCATCTGCCTTACCAAGCGTTACCTTTGTTCTCTGCCTTCTGACCTTGTGTATGATTCTGCCTGTTTAACTGATTCACGCCCTTTGGATTACCCTTTTGTTCTGATTGCCTGTTTTTCGGACTGATGACTGTGTTTGGACCTTTTGCCTGTTTCCTCATCTCTGCCTTTTGGATTACCCTTGTGTATGTCGCTAGATCGGACTGCTATTGTGATTTTGACCTATTGCCTGGCTTAACATTCCCTTCACTACAACCTGCTGCTAATAAACACCCGCAAATGGATTCTAATGCTGCCTCAGCCTCGTCCTTACACACGAATGTTATTTCTCGTGGCATTTACATGCCAAAATCAGCATATGCTACGCACTGAAAATCCCTTGGGTAGGATTAGGGGGAGGGGGGATGGGGGTGCGTGCGTATTACACGCCATAAACTGCGTATCATATGCACGCGAAAACTGCGTATCATATATACGCCAAAACTGATTTTGGCGTATAAATGCCACGAGAAATAACATTAGTGGTATTCATACGCACTTTCATGAGATCGGGCTGGATATATCATATCATATCATACCATATATGTCTTGTATTATAGAAATACATTATAGCATAGAAAAGCATTGGATCTTGTAAGCATGCACAAACTGGAAAATCAGGAATAAACCTGTGTACCGCGAGTGTACCAGAGCAAACTGCACCACGACACAAGTCCAAGTAAGGAGTGCAAAGTAAATGCATCAGAGGGTCCAGGGGCATTGAAAATTGCCAGTACACATGACTCACCAGAAAGAAGACATGACCTAAGTCTTTATTGAGCTGCAAGCCTGAAGCTTCTAGTCATTGTAAGACCGCTTGAAGTTGCCATGCATAAACATCACATCCGTGGATGATAATGTTGTCCAGGTAATTTTCAACCCCTGACAATCCAGTCAGGATGATGATCATCTTCTAAACAGAAAAAGGAAACAAACACAACACAGTGATACAGAACATAGAAATATTTAAGATGTACGAATGTAAATTTAAATAGTTTATTAATCATTTACTTACACTTTCTAAGTGATCTTATGAACCACTGACAACTGCTAAAATAACTGGTTTGTAAATAATGCAATACTTCATTTAGAAATGATAAATTGATCACTAATAAACTATGAAGATACAATTATTAAACACTTTATAGATATGCTTATAAATCAAGAATAAAGGCAAGGCAAGTTTATTTATATAGCACATTAATTACACAGTGCTTTACAGAAAGGAATTAAATAATCACAAAATAAAAGCAAGGAAAATTAAAAGAAATCAAAAGAGTAAAAAGATAATATATTCGATTCCTTTCCTAGAGCTTCTGAAAAAATGGGTTTTTGGGGTGCGGACTGATGAGGCTCATTTGGTATTATATTTTTCACAACTCCCAGTTTTACTCTGAGATTTTCCCATCGTGAGTGGTGTTATTGCAGCGCCTATGAAATCCTATTGGACGTCTCCAATGGACCTGATTTTTCCCTAAAATCGGACAGGAGGAGCTCTGGGACTGACTCAAAGGGTAACCTCGGGTTCACTTCCCCATCAGTCCGCACCCCAAAAACCCATCCAGATTTTCCCATGTGGATTGTACTGTGTCAGTAGCCTGGGTTCCCCATGCTGCCTTGCCACAGCGCAATTTTATTCACGCTGCTAGGCAGTATGGATTCCATGATCCAGATTTTCACCTCATCTAGGGAACCAATCACAGAACAGGGAGGGAGCAACAAGCAATGACGACGTCTATGCGACACACCGAAGCAGTTTGTTTATACCTATGGATCCAACATTGCAGCAGACGCGAAGTTACCTTTCGATGCAGCCTTACGGCCGTTTCACACTTGAGCAGCGCGTCAGAGTAACTGCATTGTCACTGCAGCTGCAGACGCGTGAGAGTATTCACACTGGAAGCGTTTGTACAGTGTCACAGCAGCCGCTCTAAAGCTACATATATAAGCGAGCAATTCTTTACAAAGACAACTATACATTTGGTTTAGTTGTACACATTTATACAAGTTGGTCATTCATAACATTGATAGTCTTGAAAGTTTGTTATGGGGAGGTGTACAACATTCGCATAAATGTTAAACAACAAAACAACCCAGAAGATGGCTCCAATCTATTGGTTTCAGTCATACTTTCGATATGCTTACAAGACTGCAAACTCCGTGGATAAAAAAACAATACACGCAAAAAACCACACACTCGGGTTTGATTTGGGTTGTGCAAGCCTATGTAGCTGTCTTTGTGTTACATAAACTAAAAGAATGTTAATATATTTTCTGGCTAGTTTACTTTAGTTTTTTTTATATATATAATACACAACTTTACCCCAAACTGAATAATTAAAAACAAGTTTTTACCGGGTAGCCTAAATCTTCTTTAAATCTTTTTTAATCTTGATTTTCTTTTATGTGCCTACTCAAGTTCTTGTTAAAACTCACTAGACATGCTTATTCTGTGCATTTTGGGACTGTAACGATCACCAGCTGGAGTGCCCTCGAGAGCCACCAGAGGGCGCTCCACAAATAACTATGATCACTTCCTCACAAACTACATTTCCCGTACTCACTGCCTGGACTCATTCACACTGATCACATTCACCTGTACCTCATTGTCACTGATTGCATTCACCTGTGTCTTGTCGTCCTGCTAGTCTCAGTCTATTTATATCATGTTCATTCATTCACTCACCGGGAAGTCTTGTTGTACTGTGTGTCTGCATTTCCGAGCATTTTCCCGTGTTTGTTTTTCTGTTTTTGACTTTGGATCGTTCTTGGACTCTGATTATTGCTGCCTGCCCTGACCTCTGCCTGTTTCTTGGATTCTCTCTGTGTATTCTCCATTGTCCTGTCTGCTGATTCTTGACTCTGCCTGTACGACCATTCTATATTAAAGCTGCATTT
Organism: Chrosomus eos; assembly: GCA_036326025.1. Lineage (NCBI taxonomy): Eukaryota > Metazoa > Chordata > Actinopteri > Cypriniformes > Leuciscidae > Chrosomus > Chrosomus eos. Next base: position 32,179,773 of record CM070831.1, read on the forward strand.
GGATCTTCCCCTCCAAGTCTCGGAGCAGTTCGTGACAGAAGTCTTCGCCACAACATGGATCCAGCAGTTTGTCTCTTCCACCTCAGCCAAGGTAACCGACCAATTGAGGATTTTGTTGCTGAGTTTGGTGAGCTTAGCCATGGGGTGAACTTTAAAGATGCTGTCTTAAAAGACATTTTTCGCAATGGACTGAATGAGCTTCTCAACTACCTCATGCCTGACAATACCCCTCACTACACTCTAGCTCAATATATTGACATTGCCATTCGGTTAAGCTCTGTCCTTCACGTCAGCCACGTCCAGCCAGAGCTTCACGTCAGCCACGTCCAGCCAGAGCTTCACGTCAGCCACGTCCAGCAAGAGCTTCACGTCAGCCACGTCCAGCCAGAGCTTCACGTCAGCCACGTCCAGCCAGAGCTTCACGTCAGCCACGTCCAGCCAGAGCTTCACGTCAGCCACGTCCAGCCAGAGCTTCACGTCAGCCACGTCCAGCCAGAGCTTCACGTCAGCCACGTCCAGCCAGAGCTTCACGTCAGCCACGTCCAGCCAGAGATTCACGTCAGCCACGTCCAGCCAGAGCTTTACGTCAGCCACGTCCAGCCAGAGCTTCACGTCAGCCACGTCCAGCCAGAGCTTCAACACGACATGCCTGAGCTTCATGCCGAGCCTGCACTTCACGTCAGTCCAGCCGAGCCTGTACTTCACGTCAGGGCCGCCGAACCAGAGACTGTCCACGTCACATCCGCACAGCCAGAGACTGTCCACGTCACGTCCGCACAGCCAGAGACTGTCCACGTCACGTCCGCACAGCCAGAGACTGTCCACGTCACGTCCGCACATCGAGAGACTGTCCACGTCACGTCCACACATCGAGAGACTGAGCTTCACGTCGCTTCTGCCGAACCAGAGACTGAGCTTCACGTCGCTTCTGCCGAACCAGAGACTGAGCTTCACGTCGCTTCTGCCGAACCAGAGACTGAGCTTCACTTCGCTTCTGCCGATCCAGAGACTGAGCTTCACGTCGCTTCTGCCGATCCAGAGACTGAGCTTCACGTCACTTCTGCCGAACCAGAGACTGAGCTTCACGTCACTTCTGCCGATCCAGAGACTGAGCTTCACGTCACTTCTGCCGATCCAGAGACTGAGCTTCACGTCACTTCTGCCGATCCAGAGACTGAGCTTCACGTCACTTCTGCCGATCCAGAGACTGAGCTTCACGTCACTTCTGCCGATCCAGAGACTGAGCTTCACGTCACTTCTGCCGATCCAGAGACTGAGCTTCACGTCACTTCTGCCGATCCAGAGACTGAGCTTCACGTCACTTCTGCCGATCCAGAGACTGAGCTTCACGTCACTTCTGCCGATCCAGAGACTGAGCTTCACGTCACTTCTGCCGATCCAGAGACTGAGCTTCACGTCACTTCTGCCGATCCAGAGACTGAGCTTCACGTCACTTCTGCCGATCCAGAGACTGAGCTTCACGTCACGTCCGCCCGGCCAGAGTCTCGTCCTGCCGAGCCTGAGGCTGATCCTGAGCCTTCAGACAAGATGGCCGACTCCACGCCAGTGTCTTTGGACAAGATGGCCGACTCCACGCCTGTGTCTTCGGACAAGATGGCCACCGCATCCCCTGAGCCCATTCATGTTCCTGAACCGTTGGATCTGCCAAGTACGCCTCCTCCCTGGCCGCCTGAATGATCGCCTCCGCCCTGGTCGACTGCACAGCCTGCTCCGCCCTGGTCGCCTGCACAGCCTGCACAGCCTGCTCCGCCCTGGTCGGCCTGCACAGCCTGCTCGCCTGGCCGCCTGCACAGGCTGCTCCGCCTGGCCGCCTGCACAGCCTGCTCCGCCCTGGCCGCCTGCACAGCCTGCTCCGCCCTGGCCGCCTGCACAGCCTGCTCCGCCCTGGCCGCCTGCACAGCCTGCTCCGCCCTGGACGCCGCTCATTGGGTGGGGGCTATGTAACGATCACCAGCTGGAGTGCCCTCGAGAGCCACCAGAGGGCGCTCCACAAATAACTATGATCACTTCCTCACAAACTACATTTCCTGTACTCACTGCCTGGACTCATTCACACTGATCACATTCACCTGTACCTCATTGTCACTGATTGCATTCACCTGTGTCTTGTCGTCCTGCTAGTCTCAGTCTATTTATATCATGTTCATTCATTCACTCACCGCAAAGTCTTGTTGTACTGTGTGTCTGCATTTCCGAGCATTTTCCCGTGTTTGTTTTTCTGTTTTTGACTTTTTGGATTGTTCTTGGACTCTGATTATTGCTGCCTGCCCTGACCTCTGCCTGTTTCTTGGATTCTCTCTGTGTATTCTCCATTGTCCTGTCTGCTGATTCTTGACCCTGCCTGTACGACCATTCTATATTAAAGCTGCATTTGGATCTTCACCTCCAAGTCTCGGAGCAGTGCGTGACGGACCTTTTTGTGTGAAATCATATTTTTTTTTTGTCCATCTAAAGTTTTCACTTTAATTTAGCATGAGCAGTTCAGCAAAACCACATTCGACGCCGAAACCCCCGCTTCACTGCTGCTCACGCGTCGCTCCTGCTCGACGCTCACGCGCTGCTCCTGCTCCTGGTGCCATTGTGTGACACATAAATCTCTTTACCCATTGTCTTCTTCCTCGTCTAATTTCTGTCGCTCTACATACGTCATCTGGTATAATTAAAACGATTGGCTATGAGCTGCGTACAGGTGTATTTCATAGACATTCTTAGCACCCAATAAACGGCTCTGGGCATTCGTAAACCACGCCTCAAATACGAGAAAATGAACATGTGGTTCACAGATCCAAGTCTTTTGAGACTTGGGTCTGACGTTAGCCAGGCTACTGTGTCAGTGGTTACTGTGTTCATTCGACACGCCCAAATCTATTGGACGTCTCTATATACCGATTTCTCCCTAAAATCGGACAGGAGGGCTTAGACTGACTCACAGAGTAACCTCGGTTCTCTGCTCATCAGTCCGCCCCAAACCTTTTCAGAAGCTCAGAAAGGAATCGATCAGTCCGCACCCCACAGCACCTCAAGTTTAATCATGTCTAAACTCACTAAACCAACACAGACCCAGGCCATCAGCATGGTTTCATCTCTCTTACCCAATTCTCAGTGCCATTTGAGTTCAGTTTAGAATAGAAAGGAGGATACAAAATAAAGTACAGTGTAATCAGTCAGATGTACAGTGGCACAGTACTCATTCAGTAAATGCACAGCTAAACAGATGTGTTTTGAGTCTGGATTTGAATGTGATTACTGTAGGAGCACATCTGATCTCTTCTGGAAGCTGGTTCCAGCTGTGCCTAGCAGAGTAGTTAAAAGCAGACTCACCATGCTTAGAGTGAACACTTGGTATTTCTAGCTGATGTGATCCTAATGATCTGAGTGATCTGTTAGGTTTATATTTAGTGAGCATATCTGCAATGTTCGAGGTTCTAGGCCATTTAGTGATTGATATACCAGTAATAATACTTTAAAATCAATACTAAATGTAACTGGGAGCCAGTGTAAAGACCTAAGGACTGGTGTGATATGTTCATATTTTCTTATGGTCTTTTTGGGAAGGCTAGTTAGGAGTCCATTACAATAATCCACCTTGCTGGTGATGAAAGCATGAACAAGTTTCTCTAAGTCTTGCCTGGAAACAAAGCATCCAATTCTTGCAATATTTTTGAGATGATAGTATGCTGATTTATTTATTGCTTTGACATGACTACTGAAACTAAGGTCTGACTCCAGAATCACACTGAGATTCCTGACTTGATTTTTAGTTGTTTGACCCCTAGCGTCAAGGTAGGCCTTCACCTTGAGAACCTCATCTTTGTTTCCAAATGCAATGACTTTGGTTTTGTCTTTGTTTAACTGAACGAAGTTTTGTCACATCCAACTGTTGGAGTCAACGGGGCTGAAATCGTTAGGCAATAGGGCTAAGTAGATCTGTGTATCGTCTGCATAGCTGTGGTAAGCAATTTGGGTCTTTTTCATTATTTGGCTCATTGGGAGCATGTACAGGTTGAACAGGAGTGGCGCAAGACTTGAGACTTGAGGGACTCCGCATGTCATAGATGTCCATTCGGATATATATATGGTCACATATACTCACATATACTCTCCCTTCTAAGTATGACCTGAACCATTTTAGGACTATCCCAGAAAGTCCAACCCAGTTGTCCAGCCTGTCAAAAAGTATGTTATGATCGACAGTGTCAAATGCAGCACTGAGGTCGAGTGGTACCAGAATTGATGTTTTGCCTGTATCACTATTTAACCAAATATCGATTATTATCTTTATGAGCGCTGTCTCTGTGCTGTGATGTTGTCGGAAACCAGATTGAAAATTGTCAAAGTATCCATTTGAGATTAGGAAGTTGTTCAGCTGATTGAAGACAACTTTTTCAATGATCTTGCCTATGAAAGGAAGATTTGAGATTGGTCTGTAATAGCTCAATATGTTGCTATCCAGATTGTTCTTTTTCGGACTCAAAAAAATATTTAGGCCTAATAAATAAGATTTGTGTTAATTTGATTGCATATAAATTTTCCATCCATTTGGATTACGTATTTTTAACATAAACATATAAATAAACTTAATGTGATACATATTTGTAAGTCATATATAAATGAAACAAGTAAGAATTAGATTTATGTAAAATTTTCAATAAATCCAATTTATTTTAAATGAATAAGAAACGGGCTTATGTATTATTATGTAATAAACCTAATTTACTTAAAATGCATCACATTTAAGTAATTTTTATAAATAAACCCAATGTATTTTAAAATCAATTTATAAATTTGTATTTACTTATTCATCACCATTTCCCATCCCCAATCATAATATACAACACAAAAAAAAAGGCCATACCACATAATTTCACATTTTTATTTTAGAAATAAGCTCAAAAAGCAGCAAAAAGAGGAGCTAGCAAGACATAAATCCAAAAAACATCACACATCCAAAAAAATGATTCTTGCCACTAATTGAATTTAAGCAAACAATTTAAATAGAATATATTTAAAAATGTATGAAAATAACCATTATTGTTGCGAATTACTCTTACACAACATGAATGTAATGGATCCAAGTCCAAACTGATCAAATTGCATACACTATACTTGATTTATTGATGTAAGGGGCAAATGCAGATGTAGCGCATGCGCACTAGAGTAAAAAAAAAAAAAAAAAACAACACTGTGAAGGCGGCAAGTCGTTGGAGGCGTCAGCGATTTGAGTGAACACTGAACAGAAACAGATGTGGAATATTCGACAAGGTAAGATATTTTCTATATTTATTACTGATTTCAACATCAACTCTTTTTTTATAACTTAATCGATCTGATTTAATTTATATCTTAGTTTCGTCGTGACTGCACTTCAGACGAATGAACTGTTTTGGCCTTTCCAGTTAACGTAGCAGCTAACGTTATATAAAAGAGTAACGTTAACGTAAACTGATATTTTTTTTTAAAGATTTATTGTCGACTGACTGTGCATCATTTTTCCATTTAGGCAGAATAACTTCGCGTAACAGTTATGGTTTTTGATAACTGCTCCGTGATCTCGACAAAACGTTGCAAACACAGTCAATCGAAGGCTACAGGCTAGTTAGGCCTGCTAACGTTATATGAAGGTTAATACAGGTGAAATTGTATAGGATTTCTCGTTAAAACAAATATCTTAAAACATATTTGTAACTTTGATCATTTTAAGATATAGGCCTACGGTCGACTGACTACGTGTGCGTCATTTTTAATTACAACTTGTCATCTCGACGTAGGCCTAACGTTACATTTTAATTTTCTTGAAAAATCCTTTGAATATGCAAAAGTTAAAAACATACTTGATCGACCTGAAAGTTATCTACATGCAAAGGTTTATAGGATTCCATGAAGTGGAACATGCTTTCTTTTTTCATGCTGAGTTGTAATATCGTTAGTGAAAGTTTTTTCTTTGCTATTTATTTCAGAGTTCTCATCGATGTGACATTATTCCACCATTTCCAGCTCCTGTTTGGCACAATCACTCAATTACAGTATGTGTAGTTTCTTCTTTTGTAATCAATTTAAACTTGACTTGTTTTCATTTCTTTGCAAAAGTGTGATGTCTGTTGTTTTCTCTCTCTTTTTGAAATACAGATAAATGACTTTTGGGAATGTGGCACAGAATTATCCAGTAGGTATGAGTTATTGAAACATTCTAAGCTTAAACATGGACATTTTGGGACAAGAATAAATTGTTAATTACTATTAATTTCTCCACAGTAGGCCTATATTTCATGCAAATCTTCATTTCATTTCCTTTTTTTTTTTGTTGCAGAATTCATAAACTGTGCCACTTCTGTTCTTGGCGCAGCTGGACAGATACACTATTAATGGCAATTACAGACAAGGTAAACTGCATAATATAATTTTGTATAAATAATTGCAAATATTGTATATATAAAATATATATAATCACATAAAATATACTATAATCAGTGTTTTTTATATTGTCATAATTTAGTGCGATGACATACACATCTGTGTGTACCAACACTCAGGAAATAACAACACTCGTCAAATAAATTGAGGTTTGTATATGTACTTTTTGTAATGACCTAAACATATTGCCAGTCTGTATGTTACCAATATTTCAGTGAAACACTTCAGTGTTAATTATTGAGAGAGAAAAAAATGTTTTAATTATTTGTTTGTTTTTTGTTTTGACTGCAATCCTTAATAGGCTGAGAGAAGAATTTCGGAGACCATTCTGGGGCTTTAGAGATCCGTTAAGAAGGTGCTGGTGCTAAGGACAAGCCAGAGGATGTTGGAGTAGTGATAGAGGGTGTCGAGAGTGATTCCTTTGGATTGGTAATGCTGTTCGGACTGATCTACGCTCTTAATTCCACCACCAAAACTAAGATTGGACATTCTTGGCTGGACAACTTTTTTCTGTGTGCAGCATACTCCATATCTTGATCAGTGAGTTGGACAATTACTTCTGGCCTAAATTTTTAAATGTGTTATATGTAAAAAAAATTAAACAAAAACAAAAGTGGGAAGATGGGTACCAATTACATTCGTGTTTAATTTTTTTTCTCTATCCAAGTGTCCTGAATGTTTATTTGTTCTACAAATATTTAGGAAGATGTGTACTAATTACATAAGTGTTTTAAAGGAACACCCCGACTTTTTTTGGGGACTTTATTTTATTCACTCTATCCCCTAGAGTTAGATAAGTCAATACATACCCTTTTCATCTCCGTTCTTGCTGTAACTCTTTCTGACGCACACAGCTCTAGCCTAGCTTAGCACAAAGACTGGAAGTAAACGGCTCCAGCTAGCATACTGCTACCAAAAAGTGACAAAATAACGCCAACATTTTTCTATTTACATGTTGTGATTGTCACAGTGTGTACAAATAACAAGGTCATATGAGACACAGACATCTTTTAACCAGTGCTGTAGCGGCGCGTCGACGTTTTGACGTCAAAATTATGTCGACGCCATATTTTTGCGTTCGACACTTCTTCATTTATTTATTTTTTGCACCGTTTCCGGCAGTACAGCTCGCCAACACACGTGGGAGACCGAAACATTGCAGAATGGAGGACGAAGACCACTAGAAGTGAATGTGCTTTCCATTAAATGAATCACACACAGTAAACAAATCCTTAACAAAAAAAACTTTGCAATTTAGACGCGCAAACTGTGTACCGGTGAGACGTACGGCTCGGGCAGATTCGGCTTGCAGTCGCTTATCATTGGACGCGGTGCCGCGCGTGCTTTTACAAAAGAAACCGTGCACACAGCCAAGCGAAATGGGGTCTTGCGCACCCAACGCGCCATTTTTGCCGCGCGCTCGTGCGTACGCGTCGAGTATAAACAAGGCTTTGCTCCGTGTCAGCGCGCGCTCTGATCAGTAAAGGGACACAGACTCTCCCGAATCATCTCCAGCAGGAGCACCACTAACTCCGCCTCCGTTTCCCTCGGAAGCTGATATTAGTATTTAAACATTCTCTATGATACAAAATGTTTGTACAAAATATTTTAATAACACGGTTTTGGTGGTTATAGAGTTCTAATGACGGTGTTCAAATACATAACATTAGACTAGCGTTAGCCAGCTTATACAGTATCATGATTCAGTACGCTAGTTCATATTTATTTATTTGAGATACATTATGGTTTTTTATTAATCGAGCAGCAGAAAAATAATCTTTATATTAATCGTCCAATTAGTCGACTAATCGATAAAATAATCGCCCAACTAATCGTTTTGTTAATAATCGTTTACCCCAGCCCTAATACATACTGGGAACTATATTCTCAGAAGGTGAAGCACTGCTACTTGGGCGGAGTGATTTGCTCCCAGCACCTGAGAAGCCCCGTGGTTAGGAGCAGAGAGTAAATGGCGGAGTGATTAGCACAACACTCTGAGCAAACTCTCTCTCTGCGTTATTTTGTCACTTACTGGGAGCAGTATGCTAGCTGGAGCCATTTACTTCCAGCCTTTGTGCTAAGCTAGGCTAGCGGTGTGTGTGTCAGACAGAGTTACGGGACGCACAGAGATGAAAAGGGTATGTGTGAACTTATCTAACTCTGGGGGATACAGTGAATAAGCTAAAGTCACAAAAAGTTGTCGTGTTCCCTTAATTTCCAGATCAGAAGAAAGCAGACATTGATTACTGTACTATGCAGTGATATTAAAATGTTTATCTTGAAAATGTGAAAAGAATATTTGATGTTGAAATGTGGATCCCTGTTACTTGGCTGTAAAGTGTAACATAAGTAATAAACACAGAAAGTACAGTTTGGGAGGATTCATAAAACTAAACACTTGCATTAATTTGTAAAGTGCTGTATTATGTATGTCCTGCTTGGATTTTTTGTTTCTTTTGTCAGACTGAATGTTTATTTTGACTTATGGAGCAATTGCACACAATAAATGTTTGAAAATGTAACATGTTTTTGTCTTTGACTGTTTATTCAATAGAATTAAGGTAATGTAAGATAGTTATGTAAATCAAGTAACAACAATTTATTTGAAATGAGTAAAGTTTATTTAATACACAATCTTAAATCACAGATGATCAGTTCACATAACGCTTATTTAATTCATTCACGTCAACTGAACATGACGCTGAAGCTTAAATAAAATGTTAACTTTTACGTTGGATTTATGTGATTAAATTGGATGGAAAATTGACACGTAATTGAAATACATAAGTTTTAACTTTTGGGGTTAAATATTTTTTTGAGTGCACTTGGCAGGTTTTGCAGAACTTCAACACCTTCAACATCTGAAGGTTCTTCTTCAGGACCAGCGCCCTCCGGTCGAATGGCATAGATGCCCATTGTTGTCTGTGCAATGAGAGACTCAGCCTCTCCATTTTCAGAGTCCTGGAGGATAAACAAAGAAAAAAAGTTATGTCCCAATAGCCGCGTTTCCACTGCCGGGCCAGGGCCGAGCCGTGCTGGTGCGTGCCAGGGCCAGTCGCGTTTCCACTGTCACTTCCGGGGCTTGAGCGGGGCTTACTCGGGGCCAACGGCCAGGATTTCTGGCCCGTCGAATACCTTGGGCCAAAGCAGGCCAGCTCGGGTTAGAGGCATGCTCAAGGTAAAAGGCGGAGTTTATCGGTGTTATGGAACGTTATGATCTGAAGCAAGATGCACAATTCACTTTTTTTATATCGCGCAAAATATTCGCTGCTCGAAATGGAGAATCGCCTGTACTGGTCTGTCGAAGATACCAAAGCTCCTCTGAGCATTTGGGCAGAAGAAAGGGTACAACGTCAATTTGACGGCATGTGAAGAAACGAGGACGTTATAAAATACATCGATGCTGAACAAGCTAAGCATTCAGCGAGCAACGCTTTACATTCGGGAAAAAATAAAAAAGTTGCGGGCGCAGTATTGTACAAGGCGATTCAAACGCACAATGGACAAAGCGGAGCTCAGAGAAGGAGGTTTACATGGTTCGACTTGATGGACGGTGCTGGCGACTCGCGAGACAAGTCGGGACACTATTGCAGCCACGAAATTTTGGACTAAACTGCTCAATTCATATGGATTAGTTTTATTATCTCTTTATGAATTTTTTGAAGTGTTAAAGTGGTGATTGTGTAGCTGTCAATGGAGGAACAGAAACCTCTCAGACTTAAAAGCATAGTTCACCCCAAAATGAAAATTCATGTTGTTCAACCCCGTAAGACTTTCGTTCATCTTCGGAACACAAATTAAGATAGTTGTGATTAAATCTGAGAGCTGGATCACTCCTCCATAGGTTTCTATGGGATTGAAATTTGCTGGCCCAGAAAAGTTCTTAAAGAAATCGTTAAAATAGGTCCAAGTGTATCCACTGGCTCAATCTTAAGTTTATCTAGCGACGAGAATACTTTTTGAGCGCAAAAAAAACGAAACAAAAAAACTAACGACTTGTATTCAATTATTTTGAATTATTTTGCGGATTTTCTGTCCTGCACATCCTTCTTTGTGACGGAACACCTTCATCAGGTCATCAGTGTATTTGTCCAGTTGACCAATGAATTTTGATATCAGCTTAACAGTTGTTATACGCATGAACTCCAATTTGACCTGAAAAAAAGATGAAAAAGGACACAACAGAATATATTTAACCTTAAACAAGATATGTTAGTGTATAAATCTGCATCTCCGTTTCAAACAACACTTAAGTACACATATTAAATATTAAATAATCAACATAAATAGCTTAATTTAAACTTAATTTTTTTGAAGAGAAGTCAAAATACAGCTACTATTAATAATATAATTTATGAAATAACTTTTTTATAACAATTAAATAACTACATAAGTCCAAATTATAAGATAATATGGTTGATTGCAAGATGATATCAGGCTGTTCATGTCTGTAAAATATGTTTTTAACTATGTATTAGGAATGTTATGCTTTTTATGTTAAATCATATAACATTCAAATTGAGATGAATTGATGTAGGCCTTATTGATTTTTCTATGTATTAAAAAACAACCTTGGTAGCATACATACAAGGTCTAGGAGGTTGTCCCCACCATATAGATGTAAGAAAGGTTGCTTGATGTATCTGAAAAGAACAAAATGGTTTTAGTTAGAAACAAAATGCATAGCCACTTTTGCGCACAATTTTTTCCTCAAGGATTTAAGCTATGCACGTGGGCCAAAGTTATACTCAGGTCAGAAAATAGGAAATTAATATAAAAATAAAAAAAACACATCCCTGTTACTTTTAATTAGTTATACTGTGTAGATGAAACAAGTAGCTTAAGGGGAAAGTAGATAAAGTTAGCTTTTATAAGAACCATGGCATGTGCAAGTTAGTTAGCTAACTTACGATTTATACGATGAGTAGAATACAGATGTAACTTGCCTTGCAATCCGGTTGATCAAAGAAGGTGCTCCGATTGTGTAAGATGGCGAGGAGAACGGTATTTTTTCAACTGCCGCTGGTTGCTTCTTTTTTTTTCTACAGGTGCATTGCCATAGACATGTCTATGTGCAGTGCCGCTCCCTACCAACTGGAGTATGATCGGCATCATTTCCGCATCTAAACGATCTCATTACCCATAAATTGTATGCAAACCAATGTAATAAAATGTAACTAGGATCTGGCTCGTCCCATAGCTAGCTATATTTAAACTATATTCATACTTTTTAACTGATTAAATCTAATCGTTTTCACAATGAACAGATTTACATTGATTCTAAGCAATTTGACTACATACATTATGAAAATATTATTATTTAAATAAAATCAAAAGGATGCAAATACATAATTATAAACTATGCCATGATTCATATTTTTGAGTGAGTTGACAACTGCAGTTTTAAGGGACTTTGGAAAAGTCCCAGAGAGAGGTGAGGAGTTTGCCACTTCTAGGATATCTGCTTCTGAACACACTTGCAGGTGGATGTTTTAAGGTGCTGTACTGTTTTTTCCAAAATGTTACCATTAATTTCTTCTGGATCAGACAGAATAGCTTTCTGAGGATGTGGTCTGATCTGTCTTACCTCAGTGCCACACGAGGTAATGCTTTTAAAGCACAGCTGTATTTATAAACTGCTTATTAATGTATAATAATGAATTAACATGAAACATAAATTATGAATTAACTCTTTATTAATGCTTAACTAATGATCGTGCAGTTATTACAAAGTGTTACTGTAATTTCTGGTAATTCAAAGTACCTCACACGTATTTAATTGTGTGCATTCTTTATAATTTGTTCAGATTTGCATTTGTTGCATATAAGTTATTTTGGCAGTTTTCAACCACTGAATATTTTCTTTCAACTTCCATGTTCTCTAATCAGCTGTTTTATATAGAGTCCTTTTATTTGAGGTTGTGGATGATTGTCCAAACATAAAGTTTCTCTGGAAAAAAAAAGGGTGAAAAAAAGTTTTCCTCTTTTATTTAAGATTTAGTATTATTGTTTTAATTAGAAGATGTTTCAATACATTATATATATATATATATATATATATATATATATATATATATATATATATATATATATATATATATATATATAATATATATGAGCTATACAAGGCGTATTTGTTAAATGAAATCAAAGAAGTGGACAATATTACATTTAAAACAGGGTTCTCATGTAATTTAATAAAAATTATGGTTAAAGCCTTGCATACTTCCGGATTTATCCGAATACAGATACAGATTCAAATAACTTTGAGATTGTAACAGATATTGGCTTTGCTGCGTACCTGTACTGAGAATGTTCAGAAATAACATTTTCATAACTTAATGGGCATGTTAGAAAAACATTCTTAGGACATATTTTTGTTAGCTCTGCATTTGCTGTGCAGGTTTACTCCAGCATTTGTATCTTCTGATCATGAGTCCAAACAAACTTCAACACAGGCCTAAAGACAGCTTTAATTTAGCGCACATTTAACACGTTGACTTTTTCTACTTTCTCATTCTGTTAGGTTGTAATATTGATCTATGAGCGTGGTGATTGGACAGCAGGATAAATGATGTCGTAGGCAGGGGCTGTTTTCTCCGGGGGGCCATTTTCCACTACATCTGTAGATTACGGCCGTACGCAGCTCCATCATCAGACCCAAGCTTCTTGGCCTGAAAGCCATGAGAGCCCAGAAAGAGAGGATGTAATTTTGAGAGAAACCTGATCGAAAACTCCTCAATTATTTTAGACTGCCAAGCAATAGGGGACGTTTGGGACCATTTGACTTAGCACATTAAAGAATTCATGAAATGAAACCATACCAGCCAGACATCACAATATGACTTTCCACGCCTGAAGCTCTACTCGTTGAGAGGGTCGGATTGCCATTCCTGGTTTGTTGACATTGATCTATCCTTGAGTCTTTCGCTGCAGGACTTTAAGGCTAAACTTTGCTCTCTGAGCATTAAAGGAACAGCTATCGATATGAATCTTGTGTAATGATTTTCTTGTCCATGTTCATGTTACTCTGTAAATTGGCTGTGTAGCCCCCCATGCTGGAAGTAGATGGGATGTCTCCAAATGTGGGGAAAATGTGCCTCTGAAAAGTATTTGCCCCCCAGAAATCTGCTCGACCCCATTTGGAAAAGTTGAAGTTGTACACAAACACTAACAATCAAAAGTTTGAGGTTAATAAGAATTTAGTTTTTGTGTGTATTTCATTCAGCAAGGACACAGCAAAAGTGTCATCAAAAGTGACAGTAAATACATTTTTAATGTTAAAAAAGATTTCTATCAAGTAAATGCCGCTCTTTTGAACTTTCTATTCATTAAATAATCCTGGAAAAATGTATCATGGTTTCCACAAAAATATGAAGCAGCTCCCCTTTTCAACATTGATAATCATAATTAATGATTTTGAGCAGCAAATCAGTGTATTATAATTATTTCTAAGGGATCTTGTGACACTGAAGACTGGAATAATGAGGCTGAAAATTCAGCATTTCCATCATAGGAATAAATTAAATGTATATATTCATATAGAAAACAGTTTCTATTAGAATAATATTTCGCAATATTACTATTTTCACTGTATTTTTGATCAAATAAATGCAGCCTTGGTGAGCAGAAGAGATTTTCAAAAACCTTTTCAAAATCATACCAACCTCAAACTTTTATATGCATTTGTCTTAAATTTATACACTGAACAAAATTATAAACAATTTCTCTCAAATATAATCTGTGTTAGTGAGCACTTCTCCTTTGCCGAGATAATCCATCCACCTCACAGGTGTGGCATATCAAGATGCTGATTAGACAGCATGATTATTGCCCAGGTGTGCCTTAGGCTGGCCACATAAAAAGGCCACTCTAAATTGTGCAGTTTTATCAGACAGCACAATGCCACAGATGTCACAAGTTTGGAGGGAGCGTGCAATTGGCATGCTGACTGCAGGAATGTCCACCACAGCTGTTGCCCATGAATTGAATTGAATTTCTCCTAAAGGTGTTTCAGAGAATTTGGCAGTACATCCAACCAGCCTCACAACCGCAGATCATGTGTAACCACACCAGCCCAGGACCTCCACATCCAGCATATTCACCTCCAAGATCGTCTGAGGCCAGTCATCCAAACAGCTGCTGCAACAATCGGTTTGCATGACCAAAGAATTTCTGCACAAACTGTCAGAAACCGTCTCAGGGAAGCTCATCTGCATGCTCGTCGTCCTCATCGGGGTCTCGACCTGACTACAGTTCGTCTTGAGTGGGCAAATGCTTACATTCGATGGCGTCTGGCACTTTGGAGAGCCGTTCTCTTCACGGATGAATCCCGGTTTTCACAGTACCGGGCAGATGGCAGACAGCATATATGGCGTCGTGTGGGTGAGCGGTTTGCTGATGTCAACATTGTGGATCGAGTGGCCCATGGTGGCAGTGGGGTTATGGTATGGGGCAGGCTTATGTTATGAACAACGAACACAGGTGCATTTTATTGATGGCATTTTGAATGCACAGAGATACCGTGACGAGATCCTGAGGCCCATTGTTGTGCCGTTCATCCACGACCATCACCTAATGTTGCAGCATGATAATGCACGGCCCCATGTTGCAAGGATCTGTACACAATTCCTGGAAGCTGAAAACATCCCAGTTCTTGCATGGCCAGCATACTCACCGGACATGTCAAACATTGAGCATGTTTGGGATGCTCTGGATCGCGTATACGACAGCGCGTTACAGGTCCTGCCAATATCCAGCAACTTCGCACATCCATTGAAGAGGAGCTGGACTAACATTCCACAGGCCACAATCAACAACCTGATCAACTCTATGCGAAGGAGATGTGTTGCACTGCATGAGGCAAATGGGGTTCACACCATGGTTTTCGTGTGTTGACTGTTTTTCGGACCCCCCTAATACACATTTAGAGTGGCCTTTTATTGTGGCCAGCCTAAGGCACACCTGTGCAATAATCATGCTGTCTAATCAGCATCTTGATATGCCACACCTGTGAGGTGGATGGATTATCTCGGCAAAGGAGAAGTGCTCACTAACACAGATTTAGACAGATTTGTGAACAATATTTGAGAGAAATATGCCTTTTGTGTACATAGAAAAAGTCTTAGATCTTTGATTTCTGCTCATGAAAATGGGGGCAAAAACAAAAAGTGTTGCGTTTATAATTTTCTTCAGTATATAACTTAAAAATATGTGATAAACCAATGGACTAAGCCTGGGGATTAACACTGATAAAATAATTCAGATTATGTACATGCCTCATATATAACCCCAAAAAATCCTTTCATAACTTACAAATTCACCAAGTCAGCTGATTAAGCTGTGTTTTCAGAGACTACAGTGGTTTATGTTTTGTGTGTGTGTGTGTGTGTGTGTGTGTGTGTGTGTGTGTGTGTGTGTGTGTGTGTGTGTGTGTGTGTGTGTGTGTGTGTGTGTGTGTGTGTGTGTGTGTGTGTGTGTGTGTGTGTGTGTGTTTATATATATAAATAGATACAGAATTCCAACTTAATAGATTTCATTCTTATTAACTTACAATTTAGCATTTGATATAGAAGAAATTTATATGTAGCCCACTTCTGCCCTGACCTCTCACAAATAGACAGCAGCTAACAGTATGTTTTTTTTCTTTCTTATGAGAAGCTGATAGTTAATGCCAAAAAAAGACAAGCATTCTTTTTTCTAATCATTTACATTCTATTATGGTGAATTAAATCATTGCAGGCTGTGCTGGCTCTCTGGACCAATACTGCCATCTAGTGTCATGTTGCAACTGTTCTTCCATATCAACTTATCTTTCTGCTGATGCTGATTTTATATCATTAGCACCTAGCTAAATCTAATATTTCTATCTGACAAACCACCTTGCCTAGTGTATACTGACACCACGGTGGATGGCTTGACACGTCTTTCCCAGTGTTGCACCATTCTTTAGAGAAAACTCTCTCTCTCTCTTTTTTTTTTTGCGCCTCATCTGAGAAATGCTGCTTCGACAGGAGATTTGTTACATGGGATGGGGCCGGTTCACAATTAAAGGAGACCCTTCCGCTGGTAAAGGCCTGTAATGTGACTAGCGTATGATAAATTCAGAGGAGATGAAGCTCACAAGCCCACAAGCTCCTTATTATCTGGAAGACCACACGAATCTATCAGCGGGCTAAATGAGCGGTCAGTGGAGCCGTGCTGCAGGGTTTGTGTCAGGCTCAGCTCTCACCACTGTATTTAATGTGGACCACCAAGTGTGATCGCGCGCACCACCCCATTACTACAGTCCACTCATCAGTGCATTCACTATGGCGAGCACCTGTGCTGCGGGCTGGCAAGCATCACTGTGCGGGTGTGTGGTGTGTGTGTGTGTGTGTGTGTGTGTGTGGTATTCTGTCATGGGGACCAAATCTCCCCATAGGGATGGCAATACCATAAATGTTTTACTTTTGGGGGACATGTATACCTGTTATGGGGACATTTTTGGTCCCCATGAGGAAAACAGCTTATAAATCATACTAAGTCATGTTTTTTTTGAAAATGTAAATATGCAGAATGTTTTCTGTGATGGTTTAAGGTTAGGGGCTAGAACAAACAGTATAAAAATTGTACAGTATACAAATCATTATTTATATGGAATGTCCCCATGTGAGTGTGTGTTTGAGTGTGTGTTTGTGTACGTGTGTTCATGTTTTTCATGTTTTCCCGATGAGGACTTCAAACTGCATACTGACTCATGGGGACTCGTGTCAACCATGAGGAAACAAGCTTATGAATCATGCAGAATAAGTTTTTTTTGAAAATGTAAAAATGGCCACAAATATAGTGAACTGCGCACGTGTGTGTGTGTGTGTGTGTGTGTGTGTGTGTGTGTGTGTGTGTGTGTGTGTGTGTGTGTGTGTGTGTGTGTGTGTGTGTGTGTGTGTGTGTGTGTGTGTGTGTGTGTTTGCTTGTTTTTTTTTCATTGTGTCCCTGTGATATCTATTTATGCACTGTATGCCTTATCACATAGAAACTCAGATAACTCAGAAAGAAAAGAATAACATTATTTCTGCATTATGTCACTGAGGAATATACTCAGCCTGGAACTGGAAATACATTTTAAGGCATTTTAAACTCACAAAATTGAAAAAACTCTCACATATGGAGCTGTAAAACGCCTCTGTTGTGTCCGTCAGGTGCTCACAGGTCTAACTGTTTCTGTCAGGAGAGATTGACAGCTCTAATCTCATCATTATGTGGAGGAATTGACCCAGAACCTGCTGAAGCGTTATTGCTCTGCTACAATCATTTTACGTTTATATTTAGCGGACAAGAAAAAAAGGAAAATTTTTCTTTGGTTGCACTTTATTTTAAGGTGACTCTGCTGCAGTGTAATTACTGAGTAATATTAATTTAACTACAGGGTTAAGGTTAGGGTTTTGTTTAGGGTTAGTTGCATAATCATGCATAATTTACAGGGTCACATTTTATGACGTGTGTTTATGTATTGCACTTGCTAAACCCTCAGTATTGTACAGTATAACAATCATTATTTCTATGGAATGTCCCTTATACTGTCCTCCCTTCATGTATTATCTTTACGAAGTTTGACAGCAAGTTAAACTCCATCCATTATAATCATAAAAATGCAAGTTGAAGTTCTAGCATTTATTAAATCTTGATGTCACAACATTACGATGGATCAGAGTGAAACTAAAAGAAAGAGATACAATCTTCAATTAGACTCATGACTAAACATACTTCAAATAACACAAATAATAATACACAGATTACAGTAATACTGTAGATTTCAAACACAAATGCATATCAAAATAGATTACTTGTGTATTTCCTAGAATATTCACTATTTCTATTGAAAACTTAAGATAGCATGTCACATGCTTATATTATACTTTCTAATAACTTTACATGTTAATGTCAAAATATACTTTTGAAACACTCAAAGCAAATACATAAAGAAAACTTACAGCTATTGCTCTTCAAACTTCCAAAGCAAGGATTGATGAGGATTATCCACGAAGAAATAAAACACTCAGACGGAGCAACATGATTCAGCCATGTGCCTAGCTGCACTTCCTGCTATAAAACGTGTAGTTTCTTTAAAGTCCACTAGATGGCAGTTCAGGAACAAATTAACTTAGACACACACTGTGAAACGGGTACAGAACACTCCCCGCCTGATGTCGCTAGACATCACTATAACTAATAACCTTTCAGTCCTTTTTAGAAAGAAGCAAAATGACCTGTGAGATTGGTCTGTAGAACCTTTTGGTTGTACCTTGGGAAGTCGTTTTAACCTCTACTTTTCTTACATGTCCATCTGCACTTGGGAATGTATGGGTGACCATTGCCATTGGCCAATCATTGCGACAAAGGGTACTATCTTTCAAGAGAACAATATCTCCAACTTGACGATTGGTGCGTGATTCAGTCCATTTGCGTCTTTGTTGCAAGATGGGAAGGTACTCTTGTCTCCAGCGGGTCCAGAACTGATTTGCAAGGGTCTGTACCTTTTTCCATTGACTTCCATAAATTTCTTTCTCTGAGAAGTTGCAGGTAGGAATTCCAAGAGGAAACCCAGTCTTCTGGGTGAGCAGAATGTTAGGGGTTAGTAGCAATGGCATCTCTGGATCACAGGAGACTGGAACCAGTGGTCTGGCGTTGATTATTGCAGACACTTCTGCCATCAAAGTACATAGAACCTCATGAGTAAGCTGGATCGATTTGTTTTCCAGCAGCACACTGTCAAGGATTCTGCGTGTAATCCCTATCATTCTTTCCCAAACACCACCCATGTGTGATGCGTGAGGGGGGTTAAACTGCCATGAACAGCCTTGTTTACTTAGATACTTCTGGACAGTGAGTTCTTTGCATGCTCCGATGAAATTTGTTCCACAATCGGATCTTAGCTGTTTTGCTGGTCCCCTTATAGAAAAGAAGCGACGTAATGCATTGATACAGCTAGATGTATCCATGGACTCTATTACTTCCAAGTGCACTGCTCTAGTGCTCATGCACGTAAAAAGGATTGCCCAACGTTTACTGTTTGCTGCACCTCCTCTAGTGCGTCGAGTCAGAACAGTCCATGGGCCAAATACGTCCAGTCCCACATAGGTGAAAGGAGGAGACATGTCCAGACGCTCTGGTGGAAGATCCGCCATTTTTTGCTGTGTAAATCTACCCCTTAGCTTTCGACAGGTTACACAATGGTACAATATGGAACTGATGAGCCTCTTGCCATTTACAATCCACAAGCCTGCAGTCCTTATTGCTCCTTCCGTGAATTGACGACCTTGATGTTTCACTTCTTGATGGTAGTGTTTAACCAACAGGGTTGTGACATGGGTTTTCTTGGGAACAATAATCGGATTCCTCTCATGCTGATCCAGAGGAGCATTTTTCAGACGTCCACCTACTCTAAGCAGGTCATTGTGAATCTGAGGGTTGAGTTTCTTAAGCGCACTGCTTCTCGGGATGTTCTTTTGTTCTGCAAAGGCACTGAAATCATCGCGGAATGTTTCTTTCTGCACAGATTTAAGGATAACAAGCTTGGCTGCTAAAAGCTCTTCAGGAGTTCTGGCCTTTTTGCATATGTGCCAGCCTTTGCATTCATTTGTGTGAGTATTTGAATTCAGCTTGAATGAACAACTATGTGGAAAGCAGTGCGATAGCTCTCAGTAGTGCTTTCCAGGAAGAGAAACGTTTAAAGCGTTCTGAAGTAAGATAACTTTCTTCAGTGAGAGTTGCAAAACTTGCGACAGGAGGCCGTATTTCTCCATCCAGTTCTGGCATTACCAACTCAAATGTCTTTTGAGTTTCTTGTTGAACTGTGAGAGGTTTGTGGAGAAAGTCTGGACCAGTAAACCATTGTGTGTTAGCAAGCTGTGATGCAGACACTGACCTGGTGGCAATATCGGCTGGGTTCTGGTTTGTTGGTACGAAGTGCCACTGTTCTGGGACCGTACTTTGACGGATTCGCTGCACTCTGTTGTGTACATACACAAAGAAACGCCGGGTCTCGTTGAATATGTAGCCAAGAACTACCTTACTGTCACAGTAAAACTTGACTGCATCTGGAACAAAATCGATTTCCTCAAGCATTATTTCTGCCATTTCAACAGCTAATACAGCTGCACACAATTCAAGACGTGGAATGGTGGGCTGTAGACGAGGGGTCAGTTTGGCCTTGCCCAAAATAAATCCTACATGACTTAGTCCCATCATAAGGACTCGAAGATAGGCCACTGCAGCAATAGCCATGTTGGATGCATCTGAGAACAGACATAGCTCTCTGCACTTTGAACTGGAAAGTGAGAGCGGGACATATGTACGTGGTATATGGAGATTTTCCAGATCTTGTAAGGAATTTTTCCATAATTCCCATTCCTCTTGATTGGACTCAGGGAGTGGGATATCCAGTCGCTTGTGTCATGAGATATTTCCCGCAGTAAAGCTCTTCCTTTTATAGTAACTGGTGTCACTAACCCGAGTGGGTCGTAAAGGCTGTTGACGACAGACAACACTCCACGACGAGTGAAAGGCCTCTCAGACTTTGTGACATGAAAGGTGAATGTATCTGACTCCATTTCCCAGCATAGTCCAAGACTCCGTTGACTTGGAAGAGTTTCTTTGGTAAGATCCAGGTCTTTTATGCCTTTGGCTAAATCCTCTGGAGGAAAGGCTTTCATCACTGTGGTTGAATTTGAAGCTATTTTGTGGAGTTTTATATTTGACTGTGCAAGAGATTTCTGGGTAAGCTTCAGTAAGCTGATGGCATCCTCTTCGGTTGGCAGAGATATCAGACCATCATCTACATAAAAATGTCGCTCAACACATTGGCGTGTGTCTGACCCATGTTCACGTTCACCTTCCTGTGCAGCGCGTCTCAGACCATAGATTGCAATGGCAGGAGAAGGGCTGTTTCCAAAGACATGTACACGCATCTGGTACTCCGTGATCTCTTTTCACATGTCATTGTCTCGGTGCCACAGGAACCTTAGGTACTTCCTGTGATCACCCTGTACCACAAAGCAATAGAACATTTGCTGAATGTCAGCAGTCACGGCTATGGGTTCTTTTCGGAAGCGCAACAACACTCCAAGGAGGGAATTGTTCATGTCTGGTCCTGTGAGAAGGATGCTGTTCAAAGAGATACCATGGTACTGTGCACTAGAATCGAAGACTACCCTTATCTAGTCGGGTTTTCGTGGATGATAGACTCCAAAGGTTGGTTGATACCAGGATTCCTCATTCTCTTTGAGTGGAGGAGCTAGTTCGGCGTGCTTGTTTTCGAACATCTTTCCCATGAATTCTTGAAAGTTTTCTCTAACAACCGTTTTTTTGTCTAGAGTGCGTTTCAAGGAGAGTAGTCGTGAGAGTGCTTGATCTCGATTGTTAGGGAGAAGTGGTCGGGGTGATTTGAAGGGTAGAGGAGCGACCCAGAAGTTTCTCTCATCTTTGTGAAAGTCCCTCTCCATGATCTTTAGAAAGGCTTGATCTTCAAATGAAAGAGCACACTTGTTGTCATCTTTAGTTCTCTCGAACACTGAATGACCAATGTCATTAGATGTCTTATGGACCTTTGTAACTGCGTTTAGACGATTCTGTTGGTTGAACTCCCCGCCATGCTTTGTCCTCTCTTTCAAAGATATGTGACTTGCACAAGGAGTAAGAAAGGAAGGTCTGCCATTTTCTAGCACATTCGTCCTAAAACTGCTTACATTCGGCTTATGAGCATTACCGAGGCAGACTTCGCCGATCAGAACCCAGCCTAGATCAAGTCTTTGGGCGAAGGGAGAATTATGAGGACCGTTGATTTGCTGCCTGACCTTATGCACTCTAATAAGATCTCTCCCCAACAAAAGCAGGATTTGGGCATTTGAATCTAGTTTCGGAATGAATCTTGCAATAGATTTCAAGTGAGGATGACAAAGTGCTATCTCTGGGGTTGGAATTTCTGACCTGTTGTCAAGGATTTCATTGCATTCCATAAGTGGAGGAAGATCGATGCTCACACCTCCGCTAAATGCTTCTATCTGGAATCCATATGCTTTCCTGCCCATCATCTCCATGACACCTGCACAGGTTCTGAGTGAGTAAGGACGTGGGCTGCTTTGAACGTCAAACAAGTCAAAAAATTCTGAACGAGCCAAGGAGCGATTACTTTGGTCATCAAGGATTGCATAGATGTTGACTGCATGCTCTGCTTGTCCTTTCTTATACACTTTCACTAAGCATATTTTCGAACAAGAACGAGCTGAATGGTTTGTACCACATACCTCTGTGCATTGGGAACTCACGCCAGCTGAGTCACTGAAGTTCTCTTCCTTTTCGATTTCATGTTCTTTACGCTCTTGTTCTGCTGAGTTTGAGGTCCAAGGAGCCGGACCTGGATACATAGCTGTGGAGTGGAATTCACTTTCACATTCTCTGCATTTCAGTGGCATTCTGCAGTCTCTAGCTAAGTGAGAGATTGATGCACAACATCTAAAACACACATTATTTTCCTTAAGATAGGTTCTGCGTTCCTCCATGGGCTTCGCTCTGAATCCTCTGCACTTTGCAAGGGGTGGGGTTTGTTATGAATAGGACAGATTTTGGTTAAATCGTCTCTTTTCTCCCTTTTTTCTGTTTGACATTTCAGTGAAGTGGTTATGTTTGTCTTGTGTGCAGAAATGAAACCTTTGGATACATTATTCCTAAATGAGGGCTTCTCACACCTGGGAGTCGTGGTGTTGCTGGTAGACAGCTTGAAGCTGGGGTCATTTCGTGTCCTGGCTTCGCAACTTACAAATTGTGTGAAGAAAGAGAACGGAGGAAAGGACACATTGTTATCATCTTTGTACCTTGATCCAATGGAAACCCACCTCTCCTGCAGATTATGTGGCAATTTATCCACTATTGGATTGATACCACGGGCAGTGTCCAGGTAGGTTATCCCTTGAAAGTAACCTTCCTCTTTGGCAGACTGTAACTCCATGAGAAGATCTCCGAGTTCTCTTAATTTGAAATTGTCTTTGTTGGATATTCGAGGAAAATTGTCGAGCTTACTGAAAAGTGCACTTTCTACAATCTCAGGTGCTGCATAACACTCGTTGAGTCTGTCCCAGACCATTTTCAAGGCTAATTTGGGGTTGTTTACGTGTACAGATCGGAATCTCTTGACATACTCTGATGACTCTTTGCCAAGCCACTTTGCTAATAGGTCTAGTTCTTCACCTGCAGTCAGATCCAGTCCTTCAATTACATTGATGAATGAAGCTTCCCACGCTCTATAATTTTCGGGACAATCGTCAAATTTGGTAAGTCCAGTGGTAACAAGTTCTCTGCGTGCAAGATATTTTGCAAAGTCCGTCATGCTGGCTGCTTGGGTATGATCTGCTCGTGGAGTATTGTATGGCGGCGTATGTTCAAAGGAATGCTGATGAGGAGCATTGATCAAATGAGATGAAGGTGGCTCGCTCTTGAAAGGAGATCGTTTAATGGTGTGGGTGGTTGGCAACTGGACACTTTGAATTTGAGGAATTTTTAATTCAGCTGGTTTTGTGACTTCGCTCCTCTTCAGAGATACAATCTGAAAAGATACTCTGAAGAGATACAATCTTCAATTAGACTCATGACTAAACATAGCTTCAAATAACACAAATAATAATACACAGATTACAGTAATACTGTAGATTTCAAACACAAATGCATATCAAAATAGATTACTTGTGTATTTCCTAGAATATTCACTATTTCTATTGAAAACTTAAGATAGCATGTCACATGCTTATATTATACTTTCTAATAACTTTACATGTTAATGTCAAAATATACTTTTGAAACACTCAAAGCAAATACATAAAGAAAACTTACAGCTATTGCTCTTCAAACTTCCAAAGCAAGGATTGATGAGGATTATCCACGAAGAAATAAAACACTCAGATGGAGCAACATGATTCAGCCATGTGCCTAGCTGCACTTCCTGCTATAAAACGTGTAGTTCCTTTAAAGTCCACTAGATGGCAGTTCAGGAACAAATTAACTTAGACACACACTGTGAAACGGGTACAGAACATCCCTCTGGTGTGTGTGTGTGTGTGTGTGTGTGTGTGTGTGTGTGTGTGTGTGTGTGTGTGTGTGTGTGTGTGTGTGTGTGTGTGTGTGTGTGTGTGTGTGTGTGTGTGTGTGTGTGTGTGTGTGTGTGTGTGTGTTGAGTGTGAGTGTGGCCTGATGGACTAATAGATGTGTCCAATTTCGAAGGCTGTCTCCTTAAGAGGTCGCATTTGTTAGCTGCATACTTCATAGAGGATGTCTAGAGGATTATCACGATAATCCATGTCCGAGAGTCCATTTTCCCGGATGAGATGATTTTTATTCATTATTTGACACTATAAACAACACACACTGACCTCCTCGAGCTTTTATTTTGGCACTTACGGTTACCAGCATTTTGAATTAGCATATTAGTTAAATAATTAGTTTCACCCGAAACATTTAGATTTAACATTTAGATTTAGATTTAGATTTAACATTTAGATTTAACATTTAGATTTAGATTTAACATTTAGATTCAACATTTAGATTTAATATTTAGATTTAACATTTAGATTTAGATTTAACAATTAGATTTAGATTTAATATTTAGATTTGACATTTAGATTTAACATTTAGATTTAGATTTAACATTTAGATTTAACATTTAGATTTAGATTTAACATTTATCTTTTAGGTGTATCATTTAATATTTATATTTAACTATTCACAATATCTCTATTGACAAATATTGTTGTAAATGTGCTAAAAAGTGACCATCAAAAATTCATACCAGTTTTTTAAACATTGTTTGAAGCTAAATGTGATAAAATGTTGCTGTTATTTTCAGCGTGAGCCGGCGCCCTATATGATAGCACCTAATAGGGCCATTATGGGAGGGTCTTTGTCTTTCTCAGGTGTGAAATGCAGTGATATTAATGAGAGATCACGCCCCTTGGCATAAAGATTTCTTACACAAAACACGTCATATACATTTTAAAAGACTTTATTGTCTTATCTGAATGAGTAGTCAGAACGATTTTCACATAGTTTTGGAGCAAATACTCTAGGCTATGTGATACAAGTTTCAAAAGTCTTGTGAAGAAATAGTCAGTATGGGTTTCATGCAGGGTCGGCGCCAGGACATACGGAAGGAGGGGGCCTCGATGCGTCACTGGGAGGGCCTACTATTAATGTTTTTTTTTTTTTTAAAGATTAAAAAGCCCGCGGGGGGGGGGTGGGGGGGTTGGGGTGTTTCATAGGCGTAATTTGCGGGATTTTCTCAGGATCGTTATATTGTCCCCCACCACTTTTTGAAACATGGCACGGATGCACCAAATACAAATACATAAAACATCTCCAGTTAACTAGCAGAGCATTAATTTAGTTCGCTATTAAATAAGAGATCTAGCGCTAAAATGTTTTGTTTTTGAACTCAAGCTGCGCGCTGGTTGCTGCTGCTATCAGTGTCACGGATACAGTTTCTCTTGTGGCTCGCGCAGTCTTCACTCGGACACGCTCTTCAATCTATCGCAGTAACGGAGACTCTATTCGTTCGGTGAGATCACAATATAAAATGGACGCAAACGTGTCCCTGCTTGATAAAAACTGTAACCAATGATGAACATATTCGGTTTTTGATGAGACCGAAAAAAAAACTATGCTGAGGGCGGATTAGAACCCGTAACCTCTGACACGCTTGGCAAATAATCTACCACTAGACCACTGAAGAACTCAAAACAAAATCAGCGGATCGATGGATATATTTACGGGTTGCAAAGCTGATTTAATCATGGTAAAACAAAATTAATTTACAAATAGTTATATGTAGTTATAGTTAAAATATAAAAAATATATACTTAAGTTAATTATAATGTCAGGAATACATGTATAATGTAATATGTCAGGAATAAAAGGGCACAGTGGTAGCGTGCCTGTTGCCGAATCTCAGCGGCTGAAATCGCGTTCCGAGGTTTCGAGGCAGGGTGGTGCGCTGACTAGAGGTGAGGGGGCACAGTGACCCAGGTGGCCGGGCCAGGCCCCCTGGGGCCCCCTCGTGGCGCCGACCCTGGTTTCATGACCTTTTTTCAGTGACAATTTTTTTTTTCACAAACCGCGCACAAACGTCATAATCTCACTACACTACAAACTTTTACATACATGCTGCAGACATATTATTGTAGCAGAGTTTGTGCTGAATACAGTGTAATAAGACTTTAGCCATGAAAATGTCACAAGTAAGAAATAAGCACAAATGTCAGAGCATGTCAGAACACCTCCAGGACCCAGAAAACACCTCAACCCAGAGGGTTAACAAAAACACCATTTTCTCAACTTTTTTGTTCAAAATGATATAAAACTTACCCACATTCAAGTGTTGAGAAAAAAGATAATGCATTAAAATCAAACTTAAAAAACAGAGGCTCTATTCTTTCTTTTGATATATTGCATGTTAAGATATTAATACAACAAAATATTCTGGGGACCATAAACTTTTTGTGAAAAGGACCAAAAATGCTGGTGGGGAAAGAGTTAAAGAGCTTCACATATCCTTCACATACTTTTAAAATAGTTGTGTTGTTCCTGATAAGTGTTCATCTTTACAGCTGTGAACACAACAGCTTTTTTCTTCCATGGGGGGTTTGACGTCATGACGGCTGTTTCCATTCGGGCGGTTAAAGAACGTGGCACACGTCTCCCAGAAATAAGTGTTTCAAGATTTGTGTGCCTAATGCATCAGACGTTCAGCCATCGGTCTGTGGGCGTGATGTCTGAGACGGAGACTGTACTAAACCAGCATCTAGCCCGGATGGAAATTCATGCTCCTCTCGCCCAGATCCGATCGCCTTGATGATCTACATCAGTTATCTTCCCATGTAACATATCACAGCGTATCTAATAAGATGAATAATTGTGTGTTTAAACTAGCAGTAACCTGCTGTTTCCAAGCCTCGTACTATCAACCCAATCACTCTGACACACGGGATCATTTGTTATCAGTGATCTCAGTTCACGTGCTTTAAACATGCTCGAGTGGCACCCTTTGAAGTTCAGCAGCAGCGTTAAAGTTTTCTTTACACTTAGAAGGCTTCAAAATTGGCCTTTAAAAGGCTATTTCAAGCTTTGCTGCTTTGGATTAATAAAGATCTATTAGCAGTCTCCAACAGACTCTGCCTAAAGCTGTGTGGCTCGATAGCGCTCTGCACTCGGATACACACACTCTACAGTTTCCTCCACTTACAATCTGACAGAAGGCCTGCAGCTCAAACACATCTTCAAAAGATTAGAGTAACGCTCTTCCATTCAGTTACACCTATACCTCATTCCAGTCACTGGTCGAGAGGCAGTTAAAGAAGAGAGAAAGAGGAAATAAAGAGTGAGATCAAATGAGAATGGCACCAAAAAGTTCTTCATGTAAACGATTTATCAACCAACTGATAAAAGTTAGATGGGAAGCCACTCATTCCATAACTATTAATTTAATAAAAATTCAATACAATACTGTTTTATTTATACATACAGGGGTTGGGCAATGAAACTGAAACTCTGGCCAATATAGTGTTGGAGGTTTCACGCCTAAATGCACGGCCTGATGGCCAAGCAGAGTGTGAAGATTGAATTAGCAGAGCAATAGCACAGCTGTACATAAAAAAACTGCAATCCACGAAACATAATGGGAGACGTATCAGTGAAACATGAATTGTAGGGCCCCCTTCACTCTCTTTCCCACATCCTTAGGAGTTACAGTATTGAGAAGCCCCAAAGAGGCTTAACTACGGTGGCCGAGAGAGTTCAACGTGCTGCAACCTAAAGAAGACGCATGCAAATAGAAAAAAATGCATGCAAATAGAAAAAAAACGCATGTAAATAGAAAAAAACACCCGCAAATTAAGAAAACATCTTCATCAGTTTCACAACACACGTGTGCTCCAAATACTCACAACACAACCAAATAGAGAAACGCGCTGCAAAAGTTCACAACACAACCAAATACAGAAACGCGCTGCAAGTAACACAGACCACAACGGAAATGTTTCCGGGGAACCAAATAAGTGACGGACCCGGCTGGGACGTGATAGACAGGACGTGCTTACAGCAAAGAACGTATATTTTTTATATTAACTATAATTTTAAAATAATATTGTAATATATTGTATATATAAACAATATTATAATATATTGTAATATTATACTTTTTTATAGTTCTTCTATACTCTTTGCTTACAGCTCAAAATTCTACTTTATTTTATTTTATATATAAAAAAATCTTTTACCCCACAAAACACACAGAGATTCATTTTTTATGACATACAACTTGCATACAGTATACAAAATGTATTAACAATATGTTCAATGTCATCAGAATACAAATGAGAAAAAAACAATGAGCTGGAAACTAAATAAAAATAAAAAAGATAGAGAAGACGAACATGAAGGCAAGATATTAATCTATACATCAGTTACACTATACAAATTGTTTCATGTTATGTTTAAATTTTCATAAAGAAAAGTTTCATAAGAAATGTTAGTTAATGTAGGGTCCAAAGTTTAAATAAATGCATATTGTAACATTTCTTTTTTGTAAAGGAAAAATAAACAAATACATTTATTTGCAACCGTTATATTAACAGCAATAGAGAGCCTAAGTCCCGCCCCTCCGCTTCCGGCTCACGGGACCTTATTTCGGAAAAAATATGAATGGTAGTCAATGGCGAGAGACAAGTTATCTTTTTATTCCGTCTGAACTGTGCCCTGAATTAAACATATGATGTTTGTCAATTTAAAAGATAATTATGAAAGTCAAGAAAGTCGCAGTTTGTCATAAAACAGAAGAGTAACATTTAGTTTTATGTGAAAATCGCTCAATGAACTACATCTCCCGGGAAGTGAAACAACGAGCAAGATCCGTTGCTCGTGTGTGTGCAGTCTGGAACAAAACACTCAGGCATGACGGCGTAATGTTACGATTATAACGTAAGCATATAGAAAAAATGACAGACGTTAGCTTCAGTAAAGTTATCTTTATTCATTGAGAGAAAATGTGCGCCTTTTGGGTTTGTAGTCTTTGTAATTACGTATCTTCTCAGTCTTATACCTCAGCAGTTTTACATCAAACTGCGACGATCTTGACTTTAAAATGTATCTTTTAAATTGATAAACATCATATGTGTAATTCAGGGCACAATTCAAACGAGATCAAAATATTTGTTGTCTCTCGCCATTGACTACCATACAATATTTTTCCGAATTAAGGTCCCATGGTGGTCGACCGGAAGGGGAGGGACTTAGGCTCTCTATATATTTCTGTCGTCAGAACAGCTATTCAGCTGATGGACAACTGCTGCGTTGTCATGGGAACATCCCAGGTGAAAATAATTACGTTGGAAATTACGTTGTCTTTCGTTGCTCCCTTCATCAAGTGCGTTCTAAACGGCTACATAAATGGGACTCTAGTGCCACGCTCACTCCAAAGTCCCACTTGAAAAGCTCTGCCATCTGCCCTTCGAATGGAGTAGGGCATAGGGATGCTCACGAGCAATAAGCACGTCCCAGCCGGGTCCGTCACTTATTTGGTTCCCCGGAAACATTTCCGTTGTGGTCTGTGTTACTTGCAGCGTTTCTGTATTTGGTTGTGTTGTGAACGTTTGCAGTGCGTTTCTCTATTTGGTTGTGTTGTGAGTATTTGGAGCACACGTGTGTTGTGAAACTGATGAAGATGTTTTCTTAATTTGCGGGTGTTTTTTCTATTTGCATGCGTTTTTTTCTATTTGCATGCGTTTTTCTGTTTGCATACGTTTTTTTTCTAATTGCATGCGTCTTTTTTAGCTTGCAGCACGTTGAGCTCTCTCGGCCTCCGTACTTAACACCCGGACTGTTGCGTTCCCAGAGAGAACCATCAGTGATGGTTTTGGCTGCAATATCATGGCATTCCCTACTGTGCTTAATGGGCTCATCATTGGACTACCGGACCAGGGGTTCCATGTATCAGCATGATAAAGCACCAATACACACAGCGAGACTTGTGACTTGTGGTTTGATGAGCATGAAAGTGAAGTTGAACATCTCCCATGACCTGCACAGTCTCCAGATCTAAATATGTTTTAGTTACTTTGGGGAATTTTGAAGGAGCAAGTCAGAAAATGTTTTCCTCCACCAGCATCACATAGTGACCGGTGTCATGGATTTTCTTTCCTAAAATCTAACCTAAAATCTGACTATCTGCTTTCCTATAAGTCTTCTCTTAACGATACTTCAGACAAATTCTGATTTTTTAATCCTACACTACTCAAGCTCCCAAGTGTCTACCATTTACACTTAGCTTCGAGTTTTTTCTAAACTACTCTACTCAAGCTCCCAAAGTGTCCATTGACATCTTTAGCTTCGAGTTTTCTGAACTACTCTACTCAAGCTCCCAAAGTGTCCGTCGACATCTTTAGCTTCGAGTTTTCTCTAATCCTAACTTCTCCAGCTGCGCAGCTTTTAAATGACAGACAGACTTCAGTAATTATCCCTTAAATGCTTTTAATTAACGGCCAGGAGAGTTCTCGAGCAATAGGCCTACTCAGAGAATCTCCCAAGTAAAAACAAGGCCGGTGGATCTCAGACAATTTCCATTGAGAATCCCACCGAAAACACGGAAACCACAGTTTTTATACAATAGGGAGGTATGGCATAATGACATTAATTTGATTGGTTATTCATTCACAGTCTCTTCTGTTACTGGGTAGAGAATAATATGTTTTAACCATTACTTCATTTATCACAAGTTCTAACTTGTCATCTCTGTCTAGTCTCATTTCCCATATTATGTTATTTATACACACATCATGGGTTCGACACACACACACATTCACCTAAAATACAGAATGTCTTAGAACATTGTTTCAGAGATTTAGCAGGTCAAATAAGGTCAAATGGTAAAACATGTTTAGCTTAATATTCAGTTTAAATTTTCCACCACATTTCCCCTCTCTGGCCGTAATCAAACACGGCCAAAATTAAATTTAATTCTTCTAATCATTTGTCCATACCTGCATGACTTACCTGCTCCACCGAATCCTCCTATTTTAAGTCAGTGACTTTAATACCACCTGTTATCTCTAACCATTTCCTTGTTTCATCTTTTACTTCATAAAACCTTTAAGATATTCCTTCAATCAACATCCTGCTGTAATACAACCAATTTCTAATGTTTCACATACACATACCATCTTCTCATCTATTCATCTCCTTGCCAATATTCTATCTCTAGTAAAAAACTAAACATACCATAGTACATTGCCTTTTAACTTTAGACCTTGAGTCAAGTTTCATCATCTTTTAGCTATCTTTCAAATCGCATTGATCTATTAGGCCTTAACATGCCAATAATGCTGATTAACCATTTTTCTTAATCTTATGTTGTTAGCTTTTAATTAAAGCAGGCGATTGTTTTACTTAGTCAGATCTATTTAAGGATCTGTGTAATAAAATCTAACCAAAAAGGTTCTATAATCTTTCATTTTTATCCTTAACACTAATATCAATAATTTTATTATCTTGCTTCAAACAATGTCATTATTTTAAAATTAACTCTGTTTTACACAGCTCTTGCCACGAGAATAGCCTTAGCTGAGGACATGCCATTTAATCTTTAATCAAGTATCTTCCTACAATCCTATTTTCCAGAATTAACTGATGGACATAACTTATACCACCTCTAAGTTTTTTCAATGTGGAATAGCTCATAATTGATCTATTTATCCAGATCATTAAATCTTTAGCTTCATTGTGAATTTAGAAAGCTTTTCAGAATTTTTTTTCTATATTAGCAAATACTCTATTTCTCTAAATTGTCTACTGATTAGACTAATTTTAGTTTAAATGTGTCTAGATTTTAACTCTGTCCCCTACATAATTTGTTTTAATATGTTGAAAACCTTTCTCAATAATACAATAACAAAACAATATTTCATTCCTCGAAGCCGGGCTAAATAAGCAAGCACGGTTGCTGTATTCCTAGCTAGCTAGACCCGCAGTCACCTCTCAGATATCAAATATACAGACGTTAGACAATACATGAAAGGAACACTTCAGTAATCACACTGGTAACTTCTTCAACTAATAATAATCCATAAATTAAAGGTTTCCCAAAATCAGTCCCCTTTTGAAAGTTTTCTTTAGCTATTTTAGCAATTTGGAACCACCTAAAATATATTTAATGTAGTCATTAATTCATCACTATAGAAGTTTACCCAATTATCTATTAAGACCTAGTCTGGCAAAGTAACTTATCACCTATTCTCTCTTATTAGTGAACAACTATTGCTATTACATTTTAGCATCTATGATATCGGTCTTAGACTTTTAAAACCCTCAAGTTTCTTCAAAAATAGTCCCTAGATTATTTATTATTTTTACAGTAATGTAGTTAGTTAAAGTCTATATACTCTTCAGAATTAAGAGATTTTCCTCTTTTCAATTTACGTGTACCTGAAATAATTTTCAAATTAATCAATAATTTGTTCAAATTTCAACCCTATATTAATTCTCGGTCCTACAGTTTGATTGAACCAAATAAAACATCAATAAACATCACATTATTGCTTCTGGAAGAACATCACAGCCTGGAAAAAAATTCAAACAGAAATATCAATATGATCAACATCAACACACCTGCAGATATAATAACACATATGCATTTAAACACTTTGTTAGACCACATTTGTTCCCAGGTGTGCTGGTCGTCGCGTTGGCCCCACAGACGTCTGAAACGTTCCATGTTCGCCTTTTGACTCTTTACGAGCCGTAGCAAGGTCTTTCCCTCGTAGGTAGAGGAGGCACGTTACCAGCACGTCCTTTTATTTTCCCTCCTCTACTTTTCCTCTGGATGGCGGTTGGTGGGGCTTGCAATGTGACACGTGAACCCAAGCGTCACACTCGGAAACCTTGATTGCTGTATTCGTTGTTAGAATGATCTCATACGGACCCAGCCACCTCGGGTTGTACCACGCCTTGCGTCTGTGATCCTTGATCCAGACCCACTGTCCTGGCTCGTAAGAGTGCTGTGTCTCGTACCTGGAACCGTCAATGCAGCTTTGACCTGTTAAGGGAGACCTTAACTATTTTTGTTAGTGACAACATCTATTAACATAATCTGCTTGTCTGGCCGGTCGTCCTTTCTGATCAGACCTGTGAAATTTCATGATAAACAGTAACAAGACAATATTTTTATACATTTGGAACAGAATAAGTTCTGTTCGACAGGATCCATCATGACATCCTGTAAAAAGGAAGAAGTTAAATGTGGGGTGGACAGGGCAAGCATGCTTGCTCTCTGCCTTCCCAGAGTTATACGCTGCGCATGTGTGACACTGTTTATTTCTGCCACAACAATAACCTATCTCAGGATAGTTAGCCAAAATCATCCATGCCATTATTTTATTGGGCATATTTCACCATGTGGTCATAATTTACTCTGTTAGTGATATCAGCAAAAAATATCCTGTATCTTCGAAAAACATTGTAAGGGGTTAATATTTCAGTCAATCATTTCTCAATACAGTCAGGACATACATAAGAACAGGACGCTTAGTCCATTTGCAAAGTTCCATTGACCAAGGTTACATCCAGTCAAAAGTGTCTTTAGATGATTTGATCATATCGAAAATTTGTCTGAAGGCTACATCCTAAATAAAAGGAAGTAAGATTTATTTTGTTCTATTGTTGGATCTAGAATGGAAAGTTAGTCACCATCAGACATGAAAATGGGAAGTATGATAAAGTTTACCATAAGAAATATAAAATCAAAGTTTTATGGTTACCATAATTAATCTTATCTATTAAAATTTTCCATTCATTCACATTCACACACTTTCACACACAAACAAACATCCCACCCCTCTCTGGCCAGAGAATCATACCTTTTTGTCTGCCATAGCAGTTTATGAACTGAATGAGGAACATATATTTTATTAGGAGTGGAATACCACCAAATCCGAACGGTAACAACTTTTACGACAGAAGCTACTGAACGTAGACACACTGTGGCATTCCCCTTGCGACAGTGTCTAAACGTTAGGATATTAATTATCAATCGTCCGATGCAGTCACAATGTGTTTGAGTTTAACACAGTGAACGTAAACCTCAAAATCAAATAGATTAAACACTTTAAAATAATAATCATATAGACCTTCGGTTGCAGTTGAGAGATTCAGCTTCAATCCCCAAATGCAATTTGTCATTAATTACACAATTTCAATTTTTCAAAACTTTTTGTTTTGTTGCTCCTAAGCTATTTAAAAGAAGATTTGGAAATCTTCACACATTCTCGGATCCATGGACAAAAGCAAAAACATTTCTATCTCGTACCCTGGTGATGACAGCATGTGATTTCAAAAGTTTATAATTAGAAACATTGTTCTTATTGAATCCAGAAAATTACCTTTAAATGAAATGGAGTGACCAACAATTTTGCTTCTCTAGCCATAATGTCTCTTTGGGACATTTTGTGCCCTATATTTAGTCATATATATATATAATCTATTCTCAACAAATACATGCTTTTACCACTATTGGTTTAAGTAATAAGCCTCACTATCCAAATCCAGTGTTTTAACTGATTGGTGAGTCAATCTCTCACTTCTGCTATTGAACTTCCTGTATTAGGCCAGCTGGACTGGTCCCTATTTGAAAGCAGATTCAAAGTGTTAGTTGAAGAAATATGAAGAATTGCTGAAACCAGTGGATAATCAAAAACAATAATCAAGTTAATTGATAATTAACTAAATTTGAAACGTTCTCTGTAGTGATCATTGAAATTCAGCACCTGGCCCACAAGTGAGGGGATGGAGGTCTTTCTTTTCTGTGTGGATTGTCCTTCAGTTGACTTGTTAGGCTGATACGTTTGATCATCAGGCTGCAATGGCCCTCTCTTTCTGGCTTTTGATCCACCCTGGCACAACATTTCATAATGCATGGCAAAAATTGTCTTTAGGAAATGTCTCAAGTGAACTTGTCACCTTTTCCTGCACTGTCTCAGTTGACCCCTCAGAAGTGTCCACTTCCTCTTTCGGGAGCTGGGGAGCTGAGGGCACCACTTCCTCTTTCTCTCTCTCCAGTCATCCAACTTTTCAAGCCAGGCGTCTGAAACCTTGAACACTCAGAGAACTGCAAAACTCAAATTAAACTTAGTTTAATAACTAAATATCTCATCTGGTTATCAAGACAGCAGTTCTTCATTTTATTAAAAAGCGCACTTCATTGCGGAAAAAGCAAGCATTCTTCATTGCCAAAATGCAGAAAAAAGCAGGAAAAAACTCTAATTACAATACAGTTTTTTTTTTCTTAACTTCCTTTCTTTGTCTTTTTTTTCCCTTCAAGAATCCAAAATAAAATGACTGTAAGATATATGTAATGTGCTTGTTCAAATCACAATTTATATTTAAATTGGTCACCCAACCTCATACTATGCATAATGCACAAAAATTATCTTAGTTAAACATAAACAATTGGTTCTTCGAATCTCTGCAATGGATAATTTTTTTTCTCAAGTTCTTTCACACTGTCTCAGGGATAACGGGATACAAATTCTAGACACCTTCAGATAGAAATTATAATATTTAAAACACGTGTACTTAATATCTTATTATTTATTACTTTATTTTAAGAGCACCTAATTGCTCAGTCTTATATACTCTATCTCATCTACATAAATAAATCAGAGTTTAACTCACAAAAGTTTCTTTATGATTCAAAATCTTATGTTATCTCAGAATGCATATTCTTATTATAATCATTTATAACTAACAATTTCTGTAATTTCTTAATTGATTTCAAAATGTAAAAATTCATAAATCTCATGTTAACAATATTACCATGTATCTTGTCTAAACTCTTTCAATTGTATCTTTATATTTTCTCAGAATTAAACCTTATTCAAACAAAAACTTCAAACAAAAAGCAAATTGCAGCATTACAGCATCTCGGGGTATTTTTCCTCCCGGATCTGGTTTCCAGCATGACAAGTTGCTCTCTTTGCAGGAAGTTTTATTGACACCACAAATACAATACTCAACAAATACCAATTTAGTTGAATTTAACCATAATCATTGCTCATTGCCCTTAATAGACAAGGTAAAAACATTTTTTTTTTTTTTTTTTTTTCAAAATCCTTAAATCTTTAAATGTGATAGCCAATTTCCTTCAAATATTTTTTTCCCTGGCAACTTGATCTCAATTATACGTCGACGTATATATGTATTGTTAAATATAAATTATCTCGCTGTGGTAAATTTAGTTGACTTATTTCTTCTCCATAAGATAATGAGATACATCGTTTAAACCTGGGCTCAGCCAGTGTGTTTTCTCTTCTCTTTTTTTTTTTTTTTTTTTTTTTTTTCAGCTAAATAATTTCTCAATTAAATTTCATTCTTCTAAAATCCCTCTTTTAGATTTCTCAGATATGGAAAATTTCAATTTCAACCATCAAAACAGAACAAACTAGAAACACGTTCCAAATTCTTATTTTAAAAAAAATCTTTTTTTTTTTTTTTTTCATACGCACAAAAATGTTTTATTTTATTTTACACATCAAAAAGGAAACCATAAACTGAAGTCTGTGTGTCCTACCTTAATACTTTTAAGTCCTTTTAGCCCGTCTGGAATGGTCCCTCTGTCGAACAGGGTTCTGCAGTCTGGCAGAGTGAAGACAACATGGTTCCTCGTCCCCGTCCATCCGACAGAGGGAGATTCCGAGGACTCCTGGATTGGTTCGCCAAAATGTCATGGATTTTCTTTCCTAAAATCTAACCTAAAATCTGACTATCTGCTTTCCTATAAGTCTTCTCTTAACGATACTTCAGACAAATTCTGATTTTTTAATCCTACACTACTCAAGCTCCAAGTGTCTACCATTTACACTTAGCTTCGAGTTTTTTCTAAACTCTACTCAAGCTCCCAAAGTGTCCATTGACATCTTTAGCTTCGAGTTTTCTGAACTACTCTACTCAAGCTCCCAAAGTGTCCGTCGACATCTTTAGCTTCGAGTTTTCTCTAATCCTAACTTCTCCAGCTGCGCAGCTTTTAAATGACAGACAGACTTCAGTAATTATCCCTTAAATGCTTTTAATTAACGGCCAGGAGAGTTCTCGAGCAATAGGCCTACTCAGAGAATCTCCCAAGTAAAAACAAGGCCGGTGGATCTCAGACAATTTCCATTGAGAATCCCACCGAAAACACGGGAAACCACAGTTTTTATACAATAGGGAGGTATGGCATAATGACATTAATTTGATTGGTTATTCATTCACAGTCTCTTCTGTTACTGGGTAGAGAATAATATGTTTTAACCATTACTTCATTTATCACAAGTTCTAACTTGTCATCTCTGTCTAGTCTCATTTCCCATATTATGTTATTTATACACACATCATGGGTTCGACACACACACACATTCACCTAAAATACAGAATGTCTTAGAACATTGTTTCAGAGATTTAGCAGGTCAAATAAGGTCAAATGGTAAAACATGTTTAGCTTAATATTCAGTTTAAATTTTCCACCACACCGGCCACTGTTCTTGATAAGGGATTGGCTCAAAATCTCTCTGGCCACTGTGAAAGACTTGGATCTGTCCTTCCAAGACAAATTGATCCTTTATTGACAGCAATAGGAGTCCCTACACCATACTAATAAATGATTGTGGTTTCATTGTCCACCCCTGTACAATTACTTGAATACACCTATGATGACCAAGACTTTATTTACTAAATTATGAAGTTAAAGGGTACCTATCATGGAATTTTGAAAATTAGGAAGGTTCAATACCAAGTTTATTTGGATCAGCTTCCTCCTCCGAATCACAACCTGTAAGTACTATTAATAATTGTTACTTTTGTGTGTGTGTGTGTGTGTGTGTGTGTGTTTTGTGTGTGTGTGTGTGTGTGTGTGTGTGTGTGTGTGTTTGTGTGTGTGTGTGTGTGCGTGCGTGCGTGCGTGCGTGCGTGCGTGCGTGCGTGTGGTGTGTGTGTGTGTGTGAGAGAGTGAGAGTTACGCTCAGCAGATTCTAGGTCTCCAATGTCATTTTTTTGTTTTTTTTGAAATATGTGAAATTATGTGAAGCGTATTGTAGTACTGCAGTGCTTTATCAATATGTTTAAGCTTTGGGCTAACGCAAAATATAACTGACTGCGTCATCTGACCAATTCACCGCCGATTAGCGTCACGCAAAGGAGGCGTTTGGACAAATGAGTCGTCAAACGAATCATTAGGGAGTCGGTGAGCAAATCAAGTAAAAATAAATGCATATTATAAGACAACAAAAGTGTTTTTTTGTCATTGCATGCATGTAAAACTGTTGTTGGGGACTCCCAGAACATTATTAGGAACATTTTAAATGCCATAATAGGTACCCTTTAAAAAAATCCCAGATTGACACAAGCTTTGCTAGTTTGACATTGTTGTTTCGAGAAATATGCACATTTTTATAACTGCTTCACTGCTTATTTATATTTTAAAAACGTTTTCCAACAAATCAAAACAAAATCATGTTGCAATAACATGCAGAAAACAGGAAGTGACATCACAGAAAGGACAGAACAAGGCATAATGAGGAGGATGATGTCTGTTCCCTCTTGCTGAACAGAAACATACTGCTTCATCTCTACTAGTGACCATAAGAGGAGATAATTAATATGCAAACGTGATTTCACAGTGTCACCATTCTATTCAGTTTAGTTTCATTTTCATGGACGTTTAGTTTGTTTTCATTGGTCGTGTGTCTTATTTGTTCAGATTCCCGCCACTTGTTTGTCTCATTGGTTACCGTCATCATTAGTTCATATGTGTCAGCTGTGTTTTATGAATTGTCCTCATTTATGTTTACTAAAGTTGTTCCTTCACCTGCACCCTTTTTCCGGTCACTGTTATACCTATGTGTGTGTTTCTACTACCTGTTAGGATCACTACCTTTTTGGATTATAAGTAAACTGTGTGTTGGAATCTTAATCTTCTGTGTCTTCGTCTGCCTGCCTGCATACACTTGTAATGCACAGGAAGTTGATTTTGCGGCATTGGTAAGGCACTTTTATGTTTTCTCGTTGGTTTATCACGATTCAGACATCCAGGAAATGCACACTTATAAGAACCATTTTAAACACTACATCGAGACCCATCTGCGTCATCTTCTCAGTTCTCGCGCATGCGTCGTGGCGCTCTCGTGAACTCACATCAGAGGCCCACACGGAGAAAATGAATAATTGAATAAAGTCATTATTTTTGGGGGTTTTTGCGCACAAAAAGTATTTTGTCGCACAAAAGTATTTTGTCGCTTGATAGACTTTATTCAGCTTTAGTTATTTTAGTACTTGAATGAAAAGAAGAAATGGTGTGTTGGCAACTAGTTGAAATGCTATAAAATATAAACATACAATAACAACAAAGCATTATTCAAATAGACTGAAACATTACATTTGAATAAAAAAGAAACATTTTATAATAATAATCTAAAGTATATTGTTAAACACTGAGACGTTTCAGTGTCAGGCCCCTACAGAAGGTTCATATTGGAGGTATTGGACTAAATGAACGAAAATATCATGCAAACTACATCATGAAAACATATTCAGGCCCAGAAATCTAAGGAGCAAAAAAAAAGCATTGTGCATGAAGAAAATGTGATATATTAATGTGTATCACTTACATTCCATCATACATTTAATTGCTATGAATTGAATGCATGTACTTACTATAAGGTAGGGTTAGGGTTTGGTTTGGTTTTATGGTTAGTTGCATGCAATTATGCATAATATACTGTTTTTACTATAGCAAGTACATGTAACGTAAAACAGACACTGCAACATAAAGTGCCATCAAAGAGATATATGCATAATGAAATTATTTTAATACACATTGAAATGTGTTAAATTTATATGAAAATAATAATGCAAATTACAGTCCTAAAGTAGGACTGTATTCACCTCTTACAGCTGTAGTGCCTATAGTAGCGCAGCAAAAATGAGTAATATCACTTGCACCCATTTTAATCATTCTTATGAAACATCTGAGGTATTAATAAACTACAAAAAAATTACAGATGGCTAAAGAAAAAATCATATCCTGAGACATATGCAAGCTTTCGACATTTTGACTGGCTTTTTCCATGAACGCAAACCTTTTCCCCGTCAGCTCCCCAGAGAAACTCCCGGTCTGCTTCAGACCCGCAGAGATCACAAGTGAAAGAAAAGGCCCTCAGACCGCTGAGAGAGGCAGGTGCACAAGCACTCGTCCATGGAAGCAGACTTTGGCTTTGTGAAAACAGTGGCACGCAGCAGCAAATAGCTGCTTCTATTCATCAGGCCGCAGCATCAGCTGCAGGCATAATTAGAGCTCAGCCAAAGCCACGAGTGTCTGTCGCCGAGCACCCGCTGTCTAGGTAACGCTGCGGTGACTCGTGCCAGGGTCCTTTTGTTAGGTGGAGGAGCCGTGCGCCACTGCCTGTCCCTCTCTCTTATCAAGATGCTGTCTGGCCTCCGTAATCCCCAAACTGAGGCCTTTTCAAACAAATGAGCAATTATAAAAGGAATAA
The DNA here is from genome assembly GCA_036326025.1 of Chrosomus eos. Lineage (NCBI taxonomy): Eukaryota > Metazoa > Chordata > Actinopteri > Cypriniformes > Leuciscidae > Chrosomus > Chrosomus eos. Next base: position 32,220,791 of record CM070831.1, read on the forward strand.
AGGTGGCAGAGGGAAAAAACGATGGAGGGAGAGGGAGAGGGGAAGATACAGGAGGTACAATGAAAGAGGGACAAAGAAATAAATAAAGAAAGAGAGAATATAGAGAGAGAAAAATAAGATTTATCAAGAACACAAATAAAAAGACTTAACAAGAAAAACCCCACCTGCCCAGCCATGAAACGGGCCCAACGCATTATTAGCCATCTTTTGATGGAGCAGCATGAACTGTTTTGCATGATAAATGATGTGTGCTGTACATGCAGAATCCCAATCAGAAGCAGGTGCATGGCCTCTGGATCTGCATCACTCACACCGTATTTCCCACCAAACACCGCTGGTTCCCACATCAATACATTTATTTTTAATATTAACAATGCCAGGGGAAATGAACATAGCATGATCGTACTAAGAGTCAGCGGGTAAATGATGTACCGTCTGAAACTCTGAGCTGGTTATTGCAGCTCTGGAATAAGGTTAGAATAGAAAGAAATGAATACAGACATTGACTGACTGAGCTGATTTTTGCCTGAAAAGGCAAAATTATTATGTGTTAATGGAAATATTGCACTGACTGAACTCCGTATAGACAGAATTATGATATGGGTCAAATCAAATTCCCTGTATAAGTGGAGTGAAGAGATGTATTCAAACTAGATAACATAAGTTCTCAGAGTCAGTCTGCATTTTTTTTATATATCTTTCATCTGGAAACAGAAAACAGCACTAAAGAATACTGTAGCCTGCTGAGAGCAGAGCGAGTGATGTATCCATGACTACTGTGACTCTACATTACCATAATCAACATGTAAGATTCCATTGTGGGGTCAAAGATATGACACTATTATTTATTTATTTAATGTTGAACTATTAGGTTATAAAAAAAAACCATTATAAATCTAGGTCATATAGAAATGACACCTATTTTTGATTAACATTTTTTGGGACTACAATTAAAAATGTCTATAAAGTGTGAATGTCCAGAGATTGCACTAAAGAGAAAGTCTCATTAAAAGGCTATTGCTAACTTAAAGGATTAGTTCACTTTTTAAAAAACTTTTGCTGATAATTTACTTACCCCATGTCATCCAAGATGTCCATGTCTTTCTTTCTTCAGTCGTAAAGAAATTAATGATTTTGATGAAAACATTCCAGGATTTTTCTCCATATTATGGACTTCAATGGTGGCCAAAACGGTTCAAGGTCCAAATGAGTTTTCAGTGCAGCTTCAAATGACTTTAAACGACACCAGACGATGAATAAGGGTCTTATCTAGCGAAACGATGCGCCATTTCGAAAATAAATAAAACAGTAAAAGTATTATTAGCACAAATGCTCGCCTTGTTCTGTCCTGAGATGTACGTTTGTGATTCTCCTGTTCGAACTCGTTCATTAAAATGAACAAATCTTTTTTTGAGTCATTTTATTCATTCAACGAATGAAATGACTCGAAAAAAGATTTGTTCATTTTGAACGAGTCTTTTTTCGAGTCATTTTGTTCATTCAACGAACGAAATGACTCGAAAAAAGATTTGTTCATTTTGAACGAGTCTTTATTCGAACGAGTCTTTTTTCGAGTCATTTTGTTCATTCAACGAACGAAATGACTCGAAAAAAGATTTGTTCATTTTAATGAACGAGTTCGAACAGACCGTTATTGAACGAGTTCGAAAGACCCTTATTCATCGTCTGGTATCGTCATTTGTCATTTGAAGTCATTTGAAGCTGCACTGAAAACTCATTTGGACCTTGAACCGTTTTGGCCTCTATTGAAGTCCATTATATGGAGAAAAATCCTGGAATGTTTTCATCGAAATCATTAATTTCTTTTCGACTGAAAAAAGAAAGACATGGACATCTTGGATGACATGGGGGTGAGTAAATTATCAGCAAAAGTTTTTTAAAAAGTGAACTAATCCTTTAATCATATTATTTTATTATTACTTCTTACAAACATGTAGGCTATTACGGAACCACTAAAAGGACATGGTAGTGTAAAAAAAAAAGAAAAAAAGGGATGGGATGGGATGGGATGGGATGGGATGGGAGTAAAAAATAGGATGTGAAGTTAAAGGAGTGAATGAAAACAAGTTTGCTAATTCGGACAACCGTTGAGTGTACATCGGCTGTACACTCGTTATTGCGGTGCAATTTGGGATGGAATGAGTGCACTCAAATTACGTCCCCTATGGTTGTCCCCTCAAATAATGCCCTATTTGAGGGTATAGGGGGTGATTTTGGATTCAGCCCTTCTCTGGTCCTCATTGGCCTAATTTTGTTCACCTGTTCCTCATGATATCTGCATGCTACCTTTATATTGTGCTCCTTTCCCTCGTGTGTTTGTTGGTTTATTTTGTGTGAGCTTGTTTACAGGGTCTTGTCAGTCAGTGCTACAGTTAGGTTTCCTTGACTGTTTTAGCTTTGTATTTATTTCCTTTTGATTTTTCCTGGTTTTCTTAATTTCTGTTTTATTCTGGTCAAGCTCCAGTTTTGATTTTGCTAGTTCTAGTTCAACCAAGTCTTAAAGGTTTTCTATTTTGATTTTTTTTTTTTTTTTTTTTTTTTGCTAACTCATTCTTGCAAGGTTGCAGTCTTGTTGTATTTTTTCCCATTTGCCAGCTCCATAATTTAGTTTCTTTATTGTGTTTTTCGGTGTTTTTTTGGCCAGTTTTTATTTTACTCTCTTGTTTATTTTTTTGTTATCTCTCTGTTATTTTATTATTTATTGTCTTGTGTGTTGTCTCATGTTGGTTTCTGCCTGGTCCCTGAGATTCCCTGCCTGCTGGTTCCTTCTGCCTGGCAGCTGAACAGAGTCTGTGTGCAGCAAGTATCAGATCTCTGCTTCATTGTGCTTTGCCCTGTCTTCACCACAACCATCTGCCTGGCCCGGTCACTGACTTAACCTGTTGTCCTCTGGAGTTGATTCCAGCAGTCACCCTCAGCTGTCCTGTCACTGTTTCCCGTCGGCCCTTCTGTTTGGACTGTTCCTACCTCACCCATTCTTGTGCTGTGCTCTATTAATAAACACCTATTCTTTGCCGAAGTCAACAGCCTTGCAGGTGCATTCTGGACCATCTAGAGGTGTGAAAGAGAAGTCTGAGGAGGAACTGAGAATTGCAATAGTCTTATCGCGAAGAAACCAAGGTGCAAATCATTTTCTCCAAATCATAAAAAGACCAAAATGATTTGAATTTAGAGATAATTTATAACTGATATTATTAGTTATTCTTAATAACAGATTTTATTTACTTAGTTAAGCAAAGTTCAGAGTAAAGAATGACACCCAGTTCTCTTACGAGAGTATCTCTCGTACTGCGTAATATCTTACGCTATGGGGAAACACTCTTTCCTCGAGATATTGAAGCCAAAAATTATCCTTAATTTTTTTAATCATGCAAAACGCTTTTGCAGCAGCAAGCAGACAAGGGCGAAACAGCTCGCGCGCCCATTGGCTGCCTCGCTGGAAAAGCTGCAGCCTATCGAGTGAAGGCACTGCGTGACGTAATGACGAATGAAGACGCTTCGCGCTCATTTCGTCATGTCCCGCCAGTATAGGCGTGGTCTCGCCCTGTAAATACCCCTCGATAGCTGTATTTCTCTGATTTTTCATTCTTCACGCGAAGCTCATGCATCGCGGGATCCAGAGTGAGAAGCCGCGCCGTTGACTTGTAGCCTTCTCAGCGGGACGTGCCATCTTCTGAAGTCGCTGGCCCAGCCGCCTTCAACTGCCGTACCTGCTGCGCTTTCCGGCGTACTATATCCTTTTACTCTGCTAAGTGTGTGTGTGTGTTTGCTTACGTGACGCAACACCCATTTCTACTGTTCTAAAAGAGCTGCGTCTTTTTAAAGATGCTTTCCTGTGGTTCTTGCCGAGCCCCACTCAGCGACGAGGACCGCCACGTCATCTGCGTGTCCTGCCTGGGTGAGGATCACGCGGCCACCGCGCTCGCTGACGGCGGATGCTATCATTGTAAACGCTTGCCTATGGTGACTCTGCGGACTCGCCTGGCGTCGTTCTCCGAGCCCGCATCCCAGCCCGCCGTGATGCCGCGCCGCAAGAAGCGCCGCGCCCTCTTCGCTCGAGTCGCTCCCAGACGGACAGCGGCCGCCGTCTGCCGCCGCGTCCGCACTTGAGCTCGACAAACTACCGGAGACGGCATTGAAACTGAGCCGATGCGTCCGCTCTCTCAAGCCGTGGATTACATCGGCCTGAATGGTGAGATACATTTGTGGCTAACGCTATCCGAGATGACGGAAGCTGAGCGCTCCGTGTTCCTCGACGTTCTCGCTCTGCTGGACGCCGCCCCCCTCAGCGCGGGCCCCGGCCGAGGATTGAGATAGAGCCCGAGGTCTCAAGGCCTTCCTAGTCTCTCTAGGAAAGGGACGGTGTTCAGTTCCCGCTGCGGCCGGATTTTCACCAAAACTTCTCGCTCGTTCAGTTCCAAGCAATGTGACTGTTCCAGTGTATTTCGCAGTGAGCAAGCTGGTTCCACAGCCCGCTTGCCTGCGCACAAAGGCCGCCGTTTCGGCTAACTAGCAGCGCCGCCAGGCCCGAGATCAAACACCGCGCTCTCGCTCTGCTGGACGCCGCCCCCCTCAGCGCGGGCCCCGGCCGAGGATTGAGGTAAAGCCCGAGGTCTCAAGGCCTTCCTAGTCTCTCTAGGAAAGTGACGGTGTTCAGATCCCGCTGCGGCCGGATTTCCACCAAAACTTCTCGCTCGTTCAGTTCCATGCGTTGTGACTGTCCCAGTGTATTTCGCAGTGAAGCAGCCGGTGTCTCAGCCCGCTTGCCTGCGCACAAAAGCCGTTTCTATGGCTACCCAGATAAATCCAATAAAGAGTGCATTTTCTGGTGTTCCGGCCACGGCCGATGGTGTTACGAGTGTTGTAAGAATGCCCACGTCCCAGTGCCCATTCCCACACCCAGACACAGCCCGCCACGGTGCAGGGCTAGCACAAATAAAACCAACTCATGTTGGTTGTGCAGAAAATGTGGTGAACGCGCCCATACAATGCCCGCTTACACTACACGATGCGTGTCCCTTGGTTTCTGTAAAAACGAAACTAACACACATTTAGTCGGCGCGAGCCGACAGTGTTCTCAGTGCAGTAAATGTGCCCGCTGTTCCGCATTTCCTCACTGACATGCCGAATCCCACGGGATTCACCCCCGCTCGCTTTCTATGCACAACCCGTCACAGAGAAGCTGAGCGCGGCCAGGCTGCCCGCTGTGATTAGCGCGCACCTCGCACGCTGTGAACACAGCGTTGATTCAGTCGGCGCGAGCCGAGCATTCTCCGTGCAGAAAATGTGCCCGCTGTCTCGCGCCCGCATTTCTCACAGACACTCCGAATCTCACGGGATTCACCCCCGCTCGTCTTCTCTGCACAACCCGTCACAGAGAAGCTGAGCGCGGCCAGGCTGCCGGCTTTGATCAGCGCGCGCCTCGCACGCTGTATACACAGCAGTGATTTAGTCGCGCGAGCTGACAGTATTCTCAGTGTAGAAAATGTGCCGCATTTAGTAAATGTGCCCACATTCCCTCACACGCGCCGAATCCCACAGGATTCGCCCCGCTCGCTTTCTCTGCGCGTCCCGCCATAGAGAAGCTGAGCGCGGCCAGGCTGCCCGCTGTGATCAGCGCGCCCCCCGCCTCGAACGCTGTAAACACGGTGCTGTGTTCCCAGTACACAGGGGCTCTCGAGCCGCCGTCCTGCCGCGGCCAGAGCCCAGATTTCATTCTACCCCTAGCTATTCACGCAGATGCGTGGTTAAGGCTTCCCGGGGTATCAGAATGGGTGTTGAACACTATAACGAGAGGCTGTTCGCTACAGTTCGCTCGACGCCCCCGCCGTTATACGGCGCGAGTCGAAACTACGGTGTATAGCGAAGTGTTTCATCTACTTCGAGCCGAGATAGCGAAACTACTGAGAAAAAGGGGCTATAGAACCTCTATCTCAGGGCGAAGGGGGCTTATACAGCAGATATTTTCTGGTACCGAAAAAGATGGTGGGCTCAGACCCATTCTAGATCTGCGACTGCTGAACAGAACGCTCGGGAAGCGCCAGTTCAGAATGCTTACGACCAGGAAAATCCTCGCGCAAGTGCGCCAAGGAGACTGGTTCATGTCAATAGATCTGAAAGACGCCTATTTTCAAATACAAATAGCGTCCCATCAAAGGCGATTCTTGAGATTCGCCTTCGAGGGCCAGGCATATCAATACACAGTCCTGCCGTTCGGCCTGTCAGTAGCACCCCGTACGTTCACGTAGTGCATGGACGCGGCCCTCGCCCCCCCTGAGACTTCGGGGCATGCGAGTTTTGAACTACTTGGACGATTGGCTGATTCTAGCTCGTTCACGAACGGAGCTCATAGAACACAGGGCCGCATTACTCGAGCATCTCGAGGAGCTGGGCCTTACAGTCAATTGGGCGAAAAGCTCACTGCTCCCCAGTCGGAGAATTTCCTTCTGGGAACAGTGTTGGACTCGCTATCCATGACAGCATGCCTGTCACCGGAGCGCGGATTAAATATTCAGCACGTCGCGAGATCCTTCCGCCACGGCTCTATAGTCCCGCTCAGAAGGTTTCAGAAAATGCTGGGTCTGATGGCCTCAGCAGCCTCCGTACTCCAGTTGGGCCTGCTCCGCATGCGCCCACTGCAGCTATGGCTAAAAGCACGAGTTCCCCCAGGGCGTGGACCGCGGGTCTATTTCGCCTCAGGGTCGACCTTCAGTGCGTTTCAGCTCTGAAACCGAGGAAAGTGACCGGCTGGTATCAGTCAGGTGTGAGTCTGGGGATCGCCTCGGGTGTGAAGGTGGTGTCTACGGACGCCTCCACATCGGGGCGGGGAGCGCTGCTCGAGGGCAGACCACTAGCTGGCCTATGGTCAGTACGGGAGAAGCTCCTTCACATAAACTGCTTGGAATTAATGGCAGTCGACAAAGCGCTAAGTCGCTTCTGTCCCCAGATAATAGGCCACCACGTATTGGTCCGGTCGGACAACATGTCAGTGGTGGCGTACATAAATCGCCAGGGCGGCATCGGGTCCACACGCCTTTGCAGGCTGGCGGAACCCCTCTTGGTCTGGGCCCAGCGCAACCTCCTTTCTCTGAAAGCGGCGCACGTGCCTGGGCACCTGAATACGGGTCCAGACAAGCTGTCCAGAGACAACGTCCCGACAGGAGAATGGTCGCTGCATCCGCAGACGGTCCAGCTGCTGTGGGAAACGTTTGGCAGAGCGCAGGTGGACCTGTTCGCGTCCCGCGAGAACGCTCACTGCCCAGTATTCTTCTCGAAAAGCAGGGACGCGCTGGCCCATGCTTGACCCAGCGGTCCCCTGTATGCTTTTCCCCCTGTCTCGCTCCTGCCTCAGGTGTTGGAACGGATCAGGGAAAATGGATGCCCAGTGCTGCTTGTAGCTCCGCTCTGGACGAACCAGGCTTGGTTTCCGGTCCTGATGCGGATGGCCAGCACTGCCCCGTGGCCTGTACCGTTGAGGAGAGATCTCCTCTCTCAGGCGGAGGGCTCGATTTGGCATCCTCGCCCGGAACTGTGGTCCCTGCACGCATGGGCCATCAACGGGTACCCGCTAGCCTCCCGGAAGGAGTGCTAAACACGATCGCGCAGGCTAGAGCTCCGTCTACCAGACGGCTCTATGCCTCGAAATGGTCGGTGTTCTCTACTTGGTGTCGAGCCCGTGGCTTTTCACCTGTGGACTGCGGGGTTAAGGAAGTGCTTGCCTTCCTTCAGGAGCTGATGGATAAGGGAAGGACCCCATCCACGCTCAAAGTTTACGTGGCGGCCATAGCACCGTTTGCTAAACCGGTGTCTGGCCAGTCACTGGGGAAAAACGACTTAGTCGTGCGTTTCCTACGAGGAGGTTAAACCCTCCCAGGCCCCCTTCAGTCCCGGCTTGGGACCTTTCCACGGTCTTGGAGGCCATGAAAGGCGCCCCGTTTGAGCCGATCCAGCTGTCGGACATGAAGCACCTGTCCCTTAAGACGGTGTTTCTATTGGCTCTCGCTTCAGTGAAGCGTGTAGGGGACTTACAGGCGCTTTCTGTAAGCGCGTCTTGTCTGGAGTTTGGGCCTAACGACTCAAAGGTCGTACTCAAACCGAGGCACGGCTACGTGCCGAAATCCCTCAATACACCGTTTAGGGCCCAGGTAATTTCCCTGTCAGCCCTTCCGGTTCTCGATGAGGAGAGGGACGCGAGTCTCCTTTGCCCTGTCAGGGCGTTAAGGGCTTATGTGTCCCGCTCGCCTGAGTTCAGGCAGACCGAGCAGCTTTTCGTTTTGTTTGGCGGCCGTTCTAAGGGACTCGCCGCCTCAAAACAGAGCCTATCCAGATGGATAGTGGATGCCATAGCGCTGGCTTACACTTCCAAGTGCCTGCGGTGCCCATTGGGTGTCAAAGCGCACTCCACAAGAGGCGTGGCCTCGTCGTGGGCATGGTATAGCGGGGTCTCCCTGCAGGATATCTGTACGGCTGCGGGCTGGGCCTCGCCGTCGACATTTATCAAGTACTATAACCTGGAGGTGCCCGCCTTACAAGCTAAGCTTTTGGCGGTCTGAACTTCGGGCTTATCGGCCGCCAATGCGGCTATGTTGCCCTTACGGGTCGGTACCCCTACGGGACTTTTATGAAGGAGTGATGCTTCTAGCCTCTCCTCCTCTACTCTATGTGAGTTATGGTGATTATGCACTAGATGTGCCCCGGGCTTGGCCCCGGGACTCTGGTGTTGGATCCCTGTCCGCACGGCGTTTTGTATGGGGTCCCCATAGCGTAAGATATTACGCAGTACGAGAGATACTCTCGTAAGAGAACGTACTCGGTTACTAACGTAACCTCGGTTCTCTCTAGAGAGGGAACGAGTACTGCGTATCTTGCCGTGCTTGAACTATGCTCTGGTTCGCTTCGGTGTACAAAATCAGAGAAATACAGCTATCGAGGGGTATTTACAGGGCGAGACCACGCCTATACTGGCGGGACATGACGAAATGAGCGCGAAGCGTCTTCATTCGTCATTACGTCACGCAGTGCCTTCACTCGATAGGCTGCAGCTTTTCCAGCGAGGCAGCCAATGGGCGCGCGAGCTGTTTCGCCCTTGTCTGCTTGCTGCTGCAAAAGCGTTTTGCATGATTAAAAAAATTAAGGATAATTTTTGGCTTCAATATCTCGAGGAAAGAGTGTTTCCCCATAGCGTAAGATATTACGCAGTACTCGTTCCCTCTCTAGAGAGAACCGAGGTTACGTTAGTAACCGAGTACGATTTCTTACCTGGGGCGAAAGCAAAGGAAAATGCTTACCAAGCTCATTGATAAGACCACCTCCAAATCAAGTAGGTGTCATCAAGACTGTCCTGCACCAGTTTTTAAAGGTAGGTAGAGCTGAGTGTTGTCTGCAAAAATATGAAAAGAAACATTATGCTTCTTAACCCTCCTGCCTCAAATCTCATAACATTTTTTTATTTAAACCTCCGGAATATGATTTTTTATTATTATTATTATTTTTTTTATTTTACACAGGTTTGTGTCTCAGGTAATGTATGTCTTTGTTGACTACTTAAATAACCTTTTAAGCTGACATACTTAACAAGTTCTCGCAAAAATGATGTTTTCCACCATGGCACGGAAAAATAATTATTAGTTCTCATGAGAATTATGTCCCATGTCATGGGAACTACTAGTGGTTCTCGCAATATTACAGATATGGTTATGTTAGGTTAGAGCCCTAAAACAGAGGGGAGTTCTGTTTTAGTATTTTGAATATAATATTGAATACGGTATGTAAAATTATAATGAACATTATAAAATTATAACATGTTATAGTGACCTCAACAAAACAACCAAAACAAATGTGTGTGAAATTTTAATATGTCTTCTGTTTTCTACAGCTAAAAGAGCCTGGGGTTAAAAAAATCAGACGTTTTTACAGACGTTAAACATTGAATGGGGTCAAATTGACCCCAAAGATAATAGGAGTTAATAATGCTCCCTAAGGGAAGCACATAACTTAAAAAAGAAACAGTCCAATACGGAACCCTGAGATACCCCACTAATATTAAAAGAAGAAGAAGAAAACTTGCCCAGCGTTGCAGAGAAAGTTCTTATCTTTAAGATAAGAACTAAAACACTGTAAGGCCCTACTCTTTATGACAACCCAGTGTTCTAAATGATGAAGAAGTATACTATGATACATTGTATCAAAGGCCGCGGTAAGATCCAGTAATATCCAAAGCAGCACTGTAAAGTCCAAGTAATTGTATTTAATATAAATTGAAACTATAATAATTTTATATTTCAATTAACTTGCACTTAAGAGTTCAAAACCATTACATTCTGTTTGCAGTATAAAGTATATTATTTTCAAGTACTGCTAAAATGTACTTCTGTTTCACAAGGGATTAGTTTAGATTCATCAAATACTATTTATTATAATGATTTAAACTCTATTCAAATGCACACAAATTTGTCATTGACATTTGTAAGACCTTGGTATATAGTAACTCAATTTCTCCTTCGCCTATCAACACATATTGTCTATACTTGCACATGACAAACACTGACCTCTCTGTCTCTCTTCCTATTCAAAAACTATCTTCACTTGCTCTCCGATGCTCAGCTTGGTAAAAGACATGTTGATGAATTGAACGGTCGGCACATCAGTAACACTCTCTCTGTGAGGCAAAGGCTAATGAAGGCAAACTCCATACATCAACGTGGAGAGCTGACAGATGACCAATCAAAACTATCATTAGAGATTTAGAAATTAAGATGAGGTTGTCTAGGGTGGTAACCTGATTACTGAGCATCCAGGGGTTAGTTATTAAATTATTACCCAACCATTACAGCAACTCAGGTGAAGGAGCATATCATTTGTTGCATGAAATGTGGGAGAAAAAGCCTTTGGCTACAAAGAGATCTGTTTGTTTTTTGGTTACATTTACATAAGAGATCATTTTGTTTGAGTCCTTGACTGATGGAATGGTCAAGAATCTCGAAGTGTCACTTTGTATGGATTTATTAATGCGTATAAATGAAAATATGCTGATTTATAGATGTGTGTGAGTTCCACTTTTGTTGTTGCTCCTTCGCTCATGTGATGAAATCTGAAATGTCAAAATAAACCACTAGGAGGCAGATGGTGCCTCCAGTGTTGCTCCAGTATATTCAGATCTTCTTTTTTGTTTTGCAATATTAATGTTGTTTAAGCAGTCAGTGTACAGGGACTGTGAGATGCATGTGCATTTTGCATTCATGAACTATATCATCCACTGTCTGTAATGCAATGACAAACTAGCATTTTGCAAAACTCTCTATTTATCCGGCAGGTGAATATGGACACAATTACATCAGAGATGTTCTCTATTATTTTCTTCCTGTGTTGCGTTCATAACATGATCAACAGATTACTATGTATTTTTAAATCATTATGTAGTGCTGATATATAACTGCTGTGAGAGTAAAACTGCTTTTACAATGAAGTGCACTGGCTCTTGTAACACATCTGAGTGATTCACACACACTCACACTAATGAAGTCTGGTTTTATCAGCTGTTATTGCAAGTGTGATTATGGAACTGTCATCATGCGGCGCATGTGGCTCGCGAGCAACTTCCAGAAGGTGACCTTTGTGTGATTGTAACCATAGAAACGGTAGAGAGAGGCACAGCTTGTCCACACACAGATAGAGCAGGAGGAGAGATGGCTTCTGTGCAGACAAAAAAAAAAACACACCAATGAATATAATTTATTTCAGACCTGTATTATACACAAGAACGTTTCAACATTTCATTATTTACAGATGCAGGAAAGATACACTTTGACTAATCGTGCATGCTGGGAAGGGTGTGCAATCGCTGTAATCAGACCCTTTGCCAGGTGCTCATTCACTGTTAAACACTATAATATATTGAGATTGAAAGCAGAACATGTTAACAAGCATGTTAGAATAGAAAGAACAGAGAATGTGCCATGAAATACAAAGTTCACATCAAAACCTTTTATTACAAGCAGAAAAATGTGCATGTTCATAAAATAATAACAATAAGAAAAAGAAAAAAATCTGCTCAAATTAAGCTCATGAGCCTTTTGCACTCAACTAAAAATATAAGCTGCTATATAAAAGTCAGAACGGCTGTAAAATGCTGTGAAAAGGTGATGCAGGACTCTTATTTCAGGAATCCATTGTGTAGTTTACGATGGAGCAGCTTCACTGGAGCAACAGATCGTTAAGTGGTTGCTATATAGAAGCTCCCATGATAAAAACATTACAGGCAGTTTCCAAGTCTCTGTACTGAGTCAATGACTTGTGCACGCACGTCGATGCGAGGACCCCGTGGGGGACGAGGAAACATGCTTTGACCGTACAGATGCCATGAAATTGGAAAAATTTGATGCATAAACGTTTCAGACCGCACAATCAACTGGTAATAAAAAATAATATAAAAAAAATATTATTTTGTATATATTTTTGATGATGAATTGCTCCCTTCAAATGAAATCATCTACTAAACACACACAAAAAAAGAATGAACTTGATTCAATCATGTATGGTTTCATATGATGGAGTAAACTAAACTAAACTTAGACAGGTCCAAATAACTTGATGAAATGAAGTTAAAACAATTAAATGAAATTATGTGGACATGTTTCCTCAAGAGCAAGCTAAATCCTTTTGTTTACCCACATGATGTTATGTTTTGGCATTCCAAATATGATAGTTACGTTCACAACGTAACGCTCCAACGCAGTCTCATGAAAGTGCGTATCAATACCACGAATGTTATTTCTCGTGGCATTTATACGCCAAAATCAGTTTTGGCGTGCATATGCTACGCACTGAAAATCACTTGGGTAGGATTAGGGGGAGGGGGGGATGGGGGTGCGTGCGTATTACACGCCATAAAGTGCGTATCATATGCACGCGAAAACTGCGTATCATATACACGCCAAAACTGATTTTGGCGTATAAATGCCACGAGAAATAACATTCGTGGTATTCATACGCACTTTCCTGAGATCGGGCTCTAACGCTCACATAATTGTTGCTTTTTTATTAAAGCTAAGCTAGAACTTGGACATTTCAGTCTAAGCATTGATACTTCACTATAGGTAAAGGCCCGTTCACACAAAGGAAGATAACTATAATGCTAACAATAAAGATTTTAAAAATAATTTTTAATATAAATGAATAGCAGAGTCCACACCACAACTATAAAAATAACGGCAGGCACTGAGAAACTATATTGTTGGAATCACTTTCAAAATTATAATTTTTTCCAGCTGATGAACGAAAAAAACATTGACAGCCAATCAGAATCCATCCAGGCATTTAAAGCAGTAGACGAGAAACTGCAGCACACATTTATAATAAACAGAACAATGTGTGGACACTGCACAAATATAGTTATCGTTATAGGTATCTCTAGTTATCACTCTTGTTGTGAAGAGGCCTTTATCCTAAAACACCAACATAAAGCATGTGTCACAATTATGTTTAATTAGTTTCCTTCTCGTGGACTTTTAGTTTGTATTCATCTGTTGCCTGTTTCCATTGTTCAGTTTCCCGCCACTCAGTTTCCATGGACACTCATTAATTATTATCATTATCACTGTAAGTTCCTCTGTGTGCTCACTTCAGTTGTCCAGAATTGTTGGAGTATTGCATGCTACACTTTGCATAATCTGATTCTAGTTTGAATTTAAATAAAAGGATTTAGATATGATCTTCTCTGACTTTCGTCTTCATCATCGGACTGACAACTCCCTATGGTAGTCAATGTTTATTATAGAGTTATCATTCTTTTCACTTTAGAATACTCCTCCAAATAATTAGTAATTATTTTAGAAGGATGTAGAAAACTGAGTCATAACTGTAGTTACCACAATCTTCACTTTAGAATTATATATGCATTATGCATTGCTCTCATTAATTATGAACCTGTATATAGTACTATGGGAAGTAAGATGAAAAAAACTATAGTTACTGATTAAATGGTGAACTACCTCATTCAACTGAGCACAATTACTTACTAATTTGTTAATCAGAGTTTCTTGTTAGGTAATACCAATTACTATAATGTTAATATTGCATTACTTCTTTGTTCCTGTGCAGTTATTTATTAATGACGGAGCAGTATTCTAAAGTGTTACCCATTCTGGGCACTATTGAACTAAGAAAACTGTTTAGAAAAGAAGACTGAAAAGAGGTAAGTGCGCAGACAAGCAGCTTGACACATTAATTACAGTAGGTTACCAACCAGAATAATACTTTCAACGCCGCCGCTTTGCCGCGGCGGTGAAATTCGGGGTGTATTTGCTGCCTTTAACCGCTAAGAGGCGCTACAATCACAGACTTTGAAAAGTGTCCGTTTATTCTCTCTATTGCGTAATCTGCCGCTGCGTCGCGGCTCATTCAGAGCGATTGAAAGCTGGTAGCAGATGCATTTAAGTGAAATGTAGTTAAAATAATTCATCACAATACTTAAATTAAATTGAATAAATAATGAAAACATTTCAATATAAAACATTGCAATAGAAACATATTAGGCTACATCAAGGCTTTGGAAGAGTATAAGACGTTGACGTAAACGTTCAGGCGGTGGCTCTGTGGTTAACGCAACGACACGGAGATCCAAGAGGCCCGAGATCGAATCTCAATATAACAACATGTTGGCCGACAGCATTAATCTTTAACCGTTCTTGATGCTTAAATAGTTGACTGTTTATTTGCGAGTTTATTAACTGTTTATTTATTTAAAGTCAAGCGTTTTTTTTATAATCAATGGCATATTACAACATTGCTACAGTAGAGCTGGGGGGTTGTAAGGGGGGGCTTCTTACATTCGCTTCATAAACACACGCACACTAGCACACACATGCAATCTTTTTTCTGCACCCGATGGATAGACTCATAATTTTCAAGCCCCACTACCCCCCATCGCCCCAACACAATGCTAATGAAATACGCAACAAGCTTAAAATGTTCCAATTTATTGAAGTAACAAGTAGGCTAGTATCTAAATACAAACTAAACAAACAAAAACAAAAATAGAGAAAATAAAAGTGCTGCTGTGTCAAAATGTTAAAAAAGAAAAGAAGAGAAATCCATTTGGCAAGACAAAAAAATTAAAAAATTCAAACAGACATAACATAGGCTAATGTGTTTGATATGGGATTAAAATTATGGGCAGTGCATGAGATATAAACTAATGATTAATTATGTCAAAATTCCTTTGTTCCGATCAGAGCATGTGAGCATTTCTGGATATTCCTCGGCTCGCTCATTCCGCTCAGGGTCGCGCGCTCAGGCTGTCTCCGACTAGTTTTTTTCTAGTCAACTAGTAGCCTAGTTGTTTATTTAAGCCATCAGTGGACAGATCACCCCTTTATATTGATTTAATAACTTAAATAGGCTATACAGGGTAATGAGTGAGTGTTATAAAGCTGCACTCAAGCGCACGAGCCGGAGACAAAAATAGCAAGGAGACATTTAATTGTTTATTAATAAACTGGTGTTTTCTGCGTCGCTGCAAAGATGAAGATGCGATGTAGACTCGCCATGAACGAATAAAGATATAAAGGCATAAAAAGGAAAAGTTCCTCCCGTTGGCGCGCCCAACCTGTCACTTCTCTAGGCTATTTCCCACCCATAGAAGGGCGCGCCCCACACTTTGAGCGGCGACTACCATCTAGGGGGGATCTAGCCGGTGTTCTGTCTCTCCCTCTCTCTGCTCTCTGCCGTGCAAGCGGCCGCGCGCTACACAGTTTGAACCTACAGTCTATGGTTTGAACTTACATATTCACGTAGCCTTTCGAAAACAGGGACATTCATTGTCCCGGGAGAGTGCTTAAATTTCCCGGGACAGGTTATTAAAAAGAAGGACAATCCCGGTAAAACCGGGACCGGTGGCAACCTAACTTGCATTTAGACTTTATTTCCATGCAAAAAAGAAACACACAATCTTATTCTTGCTACATTTTAAATTTGTTTTGCCAAAGAAATTGCAGCTAAATTAAACGAAACGGTACAAATCGAAAATAGTCCAAAGCAACATAAATTAAAGACATGAGTTTTGCCTCTCTCGCGCTGGATCTCAGCAAGTTTATTTAGTCTCCCTTGCTCAAACATTCTTAAACTCTACAGAACCAGTTGAAACAACTGGATTGAACACTTCAATTTAAATTTGTGTGTGAAAACACTTTAAATAGGCTACAATAAATAAACAACAATATTTATAATTTAATCAAATATGGGGACACATCGAGAGATGTAGCCTATCCTTAAAATAATTTTGCCTTTGCCATCGGGCTGGCTATCCGACACTCTCCATATGAATGAGGGACATTAACACCTATTGTCTGTCCCTCCAAACCCCCCACAGGCTCTCTGGGTCTGAGTCTGACTTAAAATAAAGAGAAGTCGCAATTCACACTTAAATCGCTCTTCTAGCATTATAGGCTATTAAAGTGTTGATAATGAAAGAATTAAATGATTTAAGCTACATGTGGTATTTCTGTCATAAAAGTTTATTACTAAATATTTCATTATTTAAATAATTTAAGAAATAAAACTGGTTTGGGCCAGCTTTTTCCAAGCAAAACTAAATATAGCCTAATCTTCAAACGCATGTTCATTTTGTTGTCATGAACAAAATGCTCAACTCAATATTAAATTCTACAGGGATCTTTGGGTCCAGGCATGCAAAATGTGAATTAGTTATTTTTTAAATTATTATTATTCAAATAAATATCGGTGCTTCGTGGTAGCCTACTGCTGATAAACTAAATAACATTTAGATAATAATTATGAACTTTAAATGAAACAATATAGCAACACTTCGACGAATAAATGATTTGATCTGTTTTTACATTTTAATTCAGGGCGATTTAGTCTCTACATTTAATTAAACGAGATTTTCACCTTGTCATTTTCTCATTGCGAGGCGCTCACAATCACATCATAAACATATTTGAGCAGATTCTCTGTACCTCTCGTTTTCATATGGATTACATAATCAGATAACATTTATTAACCTAAATATTTAGACATTTAAAGGCTTTAGACATAGCCGATTTCCTATCGTGTCTGAGCTGAGGCAAGTGGCTTTCGGTTAATTTTTGTGACGCGCAGTTCCCGGAGACCGAGAGAGACGACATATAAACTTTTGTCATTAGCCTAAAAAAAGTTTACAGTTTTGAACGATGTAGGCTACTGTACTCTTATCTGTATGACCAAAAAAAATCACGTAGGCCTATAGCCTATTAAGTTATTTTAGCTGTTATGAGAAAAATAAATCAAATGAACGCGCTGCCTCGTTTGTCGAAAACTTTACTTAAAACCATGTTTTTAAAAACTCTATGTAGGTTATAGGGAATAAAACAAATATAGATATATATAGGCCTATATATCTTTTTTTTTATACAAAACTGCTTTTGAACAATTGGTATTATTAGCTACAGATCTAAAGTCGTTCTGTTGGATAGCCTATTTGTTCCTTAGTGTAAAATGGAAATGCATGGTAATATTATTTTATAAATATAAGCAAAAAAATATGTGGTGTAACAGAGGTTTAGAACTAAACAAATCTGCATTAATAGCCTAAAAATATATAGATTTTTTACAGAAGTCCATGTTTGTTCGGGATTTGAACGCAGGTCTGCCGATTGATGAACCGTCAGCTTTACCACTCGGCCATGTCGAAGCTCACTGAGAAAAGCCCAAACATTTATTTCACCAGTGTGTGTTCGCTCAAATGAGTGAGAACGTTTTGTTGTTAGCCTACTGTGAGTGTAGCCTACTTTACATGAATAAAATAGACCTTTTACAGTTTTAAAATATGATATCCTATCTGTATGACCAAAAATAACGAAGTAGGCTATAGCCTATTAAGTTATTTTAGCAGAAAAATAAATTCAAGTGAACGCGCTGCTGCGTTTGTCGAACTTAATTCAGTGGCAGAAGAAAACCCCATTTTAGAATACGCACTAGGCGTGGTGTGTCAAAATACTTAATAATAAACTTCAATATTTCGTTCAAAACCACATCAAAACGCTTTGTGACATTTTAAAAAGCCGTAACTGGAACCAGGATCGTAACTGAAATGCGCTGCATGTTATCTCTCAATACAGGAGCAGAAGCGCTGGTTCAGATTTTATTGTTTGTTGTTTAAACGTGCGTGTTTTAGGCTATATTTAAAAATATATATACTATATTTGATAAGGTCTATTTAGGGTAGGCCTATTCGCTATAGCCTACTGTGGAGGGGGGAAATCACCCACCGGCAAATCGCACCTTGCTTAACCATGTTTTTTTTAATTATTTTTGAAAGAATTCCAGTCCTGCTGTCTGCTGTCCTGTCCGTGAAGTTTTTTGTTTGTTTGTTTGTTTATTTTTTAACAGAACTGTTTTTGAAGACGTAAATTTAGTCAATCTGTTGGATGAGATTTGTTCCTTAGTGTAAAATGGAAATGCATGGTAATTATATAAAAAACATATTTATTCGGGTTTCGAACCCGTGTCTTTGTACTGCTTAAACCTTCAGCTCTACCACTCGACCACAAGTTCGGCTGTTTAAGCGTCAGTGTGCCCACAAACGACTGATGCACTCTTCAATCTTCTCATTCCTCAATAGTTTAGCATCATTGATTGCACCTAATTTATTTTCACTGACTGCGAGATAGGCCTCTTTTAAATTGATTCATAAAATGTTCTGCTCTAAAAGTTTGCTATATTCTATTTAAAATGTAGGCTACTTTTACATACGTTTTGCTTTCGCTAAATGTCCCTTTGCGCCACCTGGCGGTCATTTCGCGAATGACTTAGAAATGCGACTGGGTTTTTTTTGCCGCGGTGAATTCACCGCGGCAGACGCCGCGGCGGCAATAGGCATTCTGGTTGGCTACCTACTGTACAGTCAGGATCAATCTGAGACTGAGAACAGTGTGAAACAGGGAATTGTACAATGTGATTGAAAGGAGGACTATTGATTAGTCATTAGATGGTGTTTGGCCTAAAGCTCACAATAAACAATCAGTGTTCAGAATGTAAATAATTCACTAGTGTTACAGAAAAGAAAGCTGTCTGTTGGAATACTGCAGTTGTTAAGTAGCCTAAAAGAAAATAGTTCTCGTTTACATTGTTAATAACAGAATATTGATCTGTTACAGAGCAAAGCTGTTTCTTTTTCATAGCTCAGCAGACTAAACGGAGTCCTTAGTCATATTTTATTTCGGTATCAACTTGGTCTCCGCTGTTTCTCCCCGAAAATAAAATTGCACACACAATAAGAAAACAAACAATTTATCTCAAAGGAGTTCTGTGCTACTTTCATCACCAGTTTTAATTTGTTAATAAAAATGTAATAAAATCCTTTCATTAATCTAATTGGTGTTGTCACGATTATTCTTTTTTTCACCCTCATGGCCTCTTGGTTTGTTTACTTTCAGTCACATGTCTCCTTTGTTCTCAGTTTCTGGCTACTTGTTTGTCTCCTAGGTTACTTGCATGCTAGTTTGTTTCTATGGTTACTAATCAGTTCCCTCGTTTTAAATCACCTGTTAATCCAATCATCTTTGTTTTCACTTAGTATAGTATATGCCTGTGTTTTAGTTCTCATTTGTTGGTTCTCATTAAGACTTCAGTTCAGTGTGGTGTAGTTATCTTTCTATCAATAAACCAGTTCACTTTTATCTTCGTCTTCGCGCCCTGCCTACACCATGCTCTGCCACAATCTGACAGAAGAACTGACCATACCATAAAGGATTATGGATATTTCAGCAGCGTTTATTTGTCTTGCCCAGCAAAACCTACCTCGTTTCAGTTTTGTCAGCTTGCCCAGCGGACTGTTTTGGATGATGAGACTTTAAAATCTCTCTATTGTACTTGAGCGAGCTCTAAAGCATTATAGTCCTGCACGTCTATTGCGATCTCAAAATTCTGGCCAGTTGATAATACCTAGAATATCTAAATCGACTGCTGGCGGTAGATCCTTTTCCTATTTAGCACCAAAACTTTGGAACAATCTTCCTACCATTGTCCGGGAAGCAGACACAGTCTGTCAGTTTAAAACTAGACTAAAAACACATCTCTTTGACCTAGCATTCACATAATACATTATAGACTTCGATAATTAATTGTTAGGCTGCATAGATTAGGCCAGCCGGAACCGGGAACACTTCCCTCAAATCCTGATGTACTTGTTACATCATAAGAAGAATGGCATCTACGCTAATTTAGTGTCTTTGTTTATCCCAAGGTTTTCCTGCAGCCTGCCGGATCCAGGCCGTTTCCAGATTTGACAAAGGACCTTCGCCTGGACCCGATGACAACGCAGTGCTGAAGTGCCAACTAGCCTCTCCCTATGGAGGATCCCTTTTCCACTCTACAGATAAAGCGCTTATGAAATTACGGTTTCGCGTCCCTACGCCGAATTGATAAAATAAAATTCTGCGTCAAAATTTATAGGCAAGACAAGTAGTTTGTTTAGGCATGGTTTATAGCGAATTACGAACCTGCGCACATATATTCAAACGCACATAACTATAGAATCAATTCTCAACGCGCATGTAAACGCCATCAGCGTTTATCACAGGTTCGCGTTTAAAGTCTATTTAGAGAAAACGGCGTCGTCTTAGCGGCCCCTAATTTAATAACAAATGATCATTTCGACGGAAGTGAATCAATCAAAACTAACTTTAGCTGGAAACAACATATTCAAGAACCGCTATAAAACCAAACCATTCTTTGTTACCTTAAATTATATGTTTGTCTCTGTAAAGCTGCTTTGAAACAATCTACATTGTTAAAAGCGCTATATAAATGAGGATGACTTGACTTGACTATTGGATCGGGGCAAATTACCATCCCCAAGTAGGCCTCCCAGACATCAAAGGGGACACATGGAAGGAGGCCTACCTCAGATGTCTGGAGAGCGTCTACCCCCAGAGAGCTTCACCTATCAAAAGCAGCCAAGCCCAGAGCCCAGCCACGAAAGAGTCTTTTGACTACTGCGCCAATAAACACCCCGACTGAGTCTGACCAGGGGTGTGAACCGGCAACAGCCATGATTATGGGAGTTTTGGTGGATTTGGAAACTGAAACGATCAATGGTTACTACTTCCAACCCCTATCCCATTCTGAATCATTTGTCTGTTCTTCATCAACGCAGTTCTAAGATAGCATTGAGATTGTTTTGTTAACCTGTTGGAAATTGGAATTACTGCTATTGATCTTGTCAAGCTTACCTCTGTCACCACCACAGCAAACCTCTGCTGGATTCCTGCAGCCCTTCATCTTCACTGGTGATGCCTTGCTGCAGTGTGAAGCCTCAGGATGTGCATCCCACCAGCCTCACCTCGAGAGGATCCTGTTGCTCCGCCTCTGGCCCCTGATCCCTTTGCTCCACCTTGTCATGTCGGCTTCGCCTTGGCTCCTCCCATTCTCGGCTCCACCAGAGACCCTCGGCTTTGAGCCTCCACAGGGTTCTCTCATCCCTTCGTCTCCACCTCGGTGTGCTGACCCATCCGTTGCGCTCTATCTAAATGACCCTTCAGCTCCAGTGGGCTCTGCCCTCCCTCTGGCTCCACGTCGGTCACACCGGCTCCGCCTCAGTTCTCGGTATCTCTAGTTCCATCTCAGATACTCGTCGCTGTAGCTTCGCCTTGGTCTCCAGTGCCAGCAGTGTCGCTCGGTCCCTTCGGCTCTCTGTCTGCACCCTGGGCTCCACCTCCATCGGTGGTTTCTCTGTCGGTCGTCCCCCGGATGTCACCTCCATGGCTCCTCTCTCCGTTGAATCCGACGTGGCTTTTCATCTTGGCTGTGCTCTGGGTCACCACCTACTGGTCACTCCTTCCATCATCGGCTGCTACCTACTCTTCCCTGGCCTCTGCTGCCAGACTATCTGTCTTCTCCAAGCCCTTCGCCTGCTCCTTGTCAGTCTCCAAAGCCCCCACCCTTCCTCACTCATCTCATCGGTTACGGCACAAGGGGGCGTATTGTCACTATTATTCTTAGTTTCACCCTCATGGGTTCTTCGTACGTTGCTTAAAACATCCGAGATCAAATGACACATACAAGATGATATCATTGGGCTAATCATGATCTGGCTAATTAGGTTCTTCGAACACACCTGTTGTTTATGAATAGTATCGCTGAATTGAGTTGAATTGAAATCTGAGATAATTGCGCATTCATGTGAGTCCAAATCTACAGAAATATGTAGCTAATATCTCGCAGTATATTTGCAGTATATGTATTTTTGTTCCGTAAGGGACTTGCAAAGAATCTCAGGGCAATGCACACAGATTGTGCTGTTAGCCCAACTCAAGTCAAACATTTAATGTGTGGTTCCAACAAATTAATGATGTAAATGACACCCTCACAAGAAAAACGGTATCCCTCAAAAAGTACACTCTCGCTGCGCTAAATGACTTCCTGTATCAGCAGCCGCAATCTAATCTTGTTTACATGAAATAAGCCTGCTCCCAAGCAGGTTTAAGCTTACAGACCTGTTGCTATGACAGCAAGTCCAGGATGAGCGTCGAAGAACCAAACAATCCAAGATTATGCCAAATCGTCAACAATCAAATCCAGCTAACTGAGTTAACAACCTATGAAGAACGGACCAATTGACTCTTAGTTTGTTTACCTTCACACCTTCAGTTTGTTCTCAGTTTCCCGCCACTTGTTTGTTTCCCAGGATACTCATTGCGTTGTAGTTCGTTTTCTATGGTTAATCATGAGTTCCCTCGTTTGTATCACCTGTTAATCCAATCATCTTTTCACTTAGTGGATGCAGTATGTCTGGTGTTTTAGTTCTTATTTGTCAGTTGTCCTAAAACTTTACTTCAGTGTGTAGTTTTCTTTGTCAATAAACCTGTTCACTTATGTAGCGCCTCCTACCCTTAACCTTTAATAGGGCGGAGCACCTACTGGAGAAATCAGTACCCCATAATACACGTATGCCGCTTTTCCACTACACAGTACCAGCTCGGCTCGACTCGACTCGACTCCGGCTCGCCTTTGTTTGGTTTTCCACTGTGTATAAGTTGTACCTGTACCTGCTTTCGGGTACTTTTTTTCGTACCACCTCCGGCGAGGTTCTGACGAGCTGAGGCGAGCTGAGGCGAACTAAAATGTGACGTGAAAACAATGCAGACTGCTGATTGGTCAGGGCTAGAATCGTCACTGCGTCATCATTGCACGCGCCAGACAGAGTCTCCATAACCCCGCCATTTTTAAATAGTTTGGCCAGAGATTGCGTGATATACCCATTACTACTATTAAAACAGCATACACTCGATTTCCTCCATTGTCCTATGTGTGTGTGGCGTGGGTAGCGGGTAGCGGGTGTGTCGCGTAGAAGATGATTCTAGTCACGTCAGTTTCCTGTGGCGTCGCTATGACGACCTGGTACTATTGCGGAGGTACTAACTGTAATGGAAAACGGAGTTTAAAGCGAGCCGAGCCGAGGCGAGTCGAGTCGAGTTGAGCTGCTACTGGTAATGGAAAAGCGCCATTAGTTTGTTTCAATAACACAAACAATATTATACAATACCAACACTTCCCTTACTCCTTGTAGAACAAACAAAATATGAATACACGTCAATATAAAAGTGACACACACACACACACACAAAGTCAAAACAACCCATCCCGTTGCATGCCTGTACCATTGCTGGGGAGTGTTGTGTCCTTGAAAAAAGCAAATGGCCTCTCGAATGAGTCAAAATGAACTCTGATTTTCAGGCAGATGAACTCTGCGTTTTTCCTCCTTGGAAGTGGCTGATCGTCCTGTAGTCTCCCTGACAGTTGGCAGAAGGGCAGCGCGGTTCTCTTCAACTATGTCAGCGGGGATGAGTGCGTCCTGGTATGGACCCTGGAGGTTTAACTCGGACACAGAAATCAGTCTTGTCCTCGAAATGAAATAAACTCAGATGACTATTTGCAGTCAAATGCCAGTTAGCCATCTGGTTTTTCACTCTCAGTCTCAATAATGAACGAAGCTTCGTGCTGCGCTGGGAAGCAGGCTCAGATGAAAAATAACCTTACTTTGAACTCTTGTACAGAGTATAAAAGACAAGCTAAACAAACTTGTCAAAGCTAAACAAAGCTAAAAAAAAAGTCTTCAAAACACCAGATCTAAGTTTAACACACTAATTCAGCGGCTATATTCACTATTTTTAGTCTTTACCTCTTACAACTCACGGAAATGTTTTTGCCAGTACATCCCAAACAGACTTTATAGGTGTGAATCTTAAAAGGGGCAGTATATCAAATGAACACAGTTATAATAACTATCTGAAATCAGTGATTCTCTGAGATGGGTGCCTTTTGGGTCATACCTTTTTTTATACCTCAAATAGTTATATTTCTGATCATTTCATGTGATAGTGGATTAGTCAAACATTTACAGTAAGAAAATGCATTTTCCCACCTCAGGCATGAAATTAATCGATAGAGTATTTTTCTTACTGAAAGATGTTTTGAAGTTCAACCCCGTCACAGACCACTTGGACCCTGTTTAAATATGATTTTAAAAGATTTTCAAGTAAATTCTTGTAGAAGTTTTTCAATGAGATGTCCCTTGTTTGATATCATTTATTGCATGTAGAATTTTATGTTTAAAACTCACCATTTGAATACCAAATCAGCTCATGAAAACTTTGACATTGGTCTTCATATCTTATCACAAAATATGCATTAACATTAGGATTTAATCAGGCTTTTGTATTTTTTCCGACTGTCCTGTAAATTCTTCACACAGCAAAGCAAACATTGACCCAATTTGTCGTCTTATCACGAAAATATATAAAAAAAACTATCAAATAACTGGGTTGAACTCAGCATAACGGGGTTGAAAAGGAAAACAGGGTTGAAGTGATGATCATTTTGATCATCACCAGATTGCTTATTTTTTTTCTTTTTCCCTGCCTCTGTGTCCCTTTTCCACCTTTCACGTTTACTCCTGAGATATTTTTCCCTTCTCTCTGCATCTGCATTCCTTTTTGCTCTGTACTGTCTTTGCCTCTCTGCTGCTGTTTTTGCCATTGCGATATCTGAAAATATTGAAAATAATAGCATAATTGATTTTTTCTGACAGTTCACATCACAAGTAATCTACTAAGAAGTGTCAAACATTCAATGTGCTTACTAATAACCCTCACTGGGTTACACTTATCTTCGTCTTTGCGTCCTGCCTACGCTTAGCCAAAGTGTGACAGGTGTGTTCTATGATTTATTAATATTATTAGTTATGTGGGAGATATTGCAAGCATGTACTATAACATGCTTTTGTTGGATGATACACTAAAATGTTCACCAAGAGAACGAAGGAACTGCAGGTTAGACATTTTGAACAATTTTGACTTTCTGCAATATTTCAGCAACCAAAAAAATGTAGTTTTATGATTTGTGACTTTGCTAATATAGCAAATGTATTATCTCATTATTCATAATAGCTTTTTAAATATAATGCTGGAAAATAATACAGCGTAACATGCAAATGTTTTATTAAACTATTTATTTTTTAAACGCATAACAAAAATAAAATGTGGCATTTTCTAGCCTAGGCTACTCTTTGATATAGGCCTACATTTGAAATAATCTGATGATATTTATTATGCAATTATGGTGCAATTACAAATTGGATTCAATAGGATTGAAGGGAATCACCTCCCCTTCAGTATCAAATAGTGATTATATGATTTAGTATTCCAAGGAGTAACATGAGTAAGGATAGAGCAGCTTCTTTCCTTTGATAAGGGATTTACACCTCATTAAAAATGCATCACACAATTTTTCAGGTGACTCAGAGAAGCATCTGATCAGAACAGACTCCCACCTCTGGATATAACGCATGCGCAGTGCGTCACTGAGTCGTCGGCTGTGAAGAGTGAAGAGCAGCGATCGCGATCCAGCCCGGTAATGACAGGTATATTCACTTTTATATTTTATGCGCAAAACACCGATCTATAAGAGCCTCTCGATGTCACTTGTACAGCTCTTATAGCTGATATCATCGTTGTTACGTCTGTCACGAAGACACATTTGATGGGTAAGACTGACTGCTGGATGAATCTCCACTAATAGCCTAGATAGTGATTATCAAATATGTAAAATGCTGTTTTGTGCTGTATTGTTAGACAAGAAAGACACGTTTTTGGAAACATTCGTTGGTGCATCGTACATGCCAGCAGCTATTAATATATTTTCAGATATGTAATGAGGGGACTGTCGGGTACAGAGTGTCTCAGTTGTTCAGGAACATCAGATGACACGAAGAGCTCGGGATGACGTCATCTTTGACGCTTTAATGCTCTTTCATCACACAGCTTGCTTGACAGATGCTCTCAAACCAAATGCAAAGCCATTGACAATGTGGGTCAATTATTATTATTTGTTACTGATAATAATATGATTTAGAATGAATCAGATGTCATTTAGAAAGAATCCAGAATGTATGCATTTTCATCATCCTGAGATGGTGGTTACAGTTGTCGTATCAAGACGACTTGATGATGTGAATTTCCTCCGAGACATTTATGGAGCCCAAATAGATGGCAAATGTCTGTTTCTGGAAATACCCCATTCATTTTCCCCATAGGGGAATAGATTTTAATTTTAAAACAATAACTTTTACAACAATAACAAAAGGCAGACCTACTGTGAGCTGCGAGGTTTTATAGTGGTATTTGCTTTTGTTGAAGGCATACGCCCACATTATTTTCTTGTTTTTATGTATATATTCATAGCATTCCTTGTGAGAAACTATGTTACCCATGATTATGCAAAGAAATCTCCACCAATCAGATAAGGACAAGGAAATCAAAATAACACTTCAGCTCCACCCACTTCAATTGAAACCCTACGAATTATGTAATTAAGTTGGTCTCCCTACGCTCTCAAAGTTCTTAAATATATGTATATATTAATTTTTACAATAAATGTAAACTATATTGTTTCTATATAATCAACATCTTTAAATCAATAGTTCTATATTTCTTCATCAGTTTAATCACAATCGTCGTTCAAAATGCTTCATGGGATTGTAGGTCTTGTATTTGTCTTTTGTCTGATTTTCAAAATTTTTGTCTTCGCTACAATTCAAAGTTTGTGATTTATCTTGTTGCTAGTTGGTTTTGGTTCATGGTTTATAATGCTTAAACCAATATATATATATATATATATATATATATATAATATATATATATATATATATATATATATATATATATATATATTATATTTTAAATCCCTATGGAACAAAAATTAATAAAAAAATAAATAAAATCAGAACCAACACCAGTGAAAAGTGGTGAGAAACGTTTTAGCTTGTGATGTTATTGAAATTTTACTGACGATGGGTAAATTTGGCTTCATTTTCTATATCTCTGCGTGACATGACTTTAATTACAAAATTAGCCTAAATGTTCAAATGAAACAAACTGATATTGTCAGAAGAGAGCTATGCCGAAGGACAGCTGAGTCATTTCCTCATGGGTTTCAGCAGGTACACACTGTGTCGTGATTTAATTACAGCACTCTGCTGGAAGCTAACAGCCTTATTCACCCTTGTGCTCCCATCACGCAAACCATCCTTTAAAAATGCTAATATCTGAACCTCAACAGAAATAACTCGCACTGAAAACCATATGGTGTTTGAACACATCTAGCATATGTTAGTTTTTTTGCACACCAGTGTGGCTGTGTCGGCATGACACAGAAGTTGTGATAGTCTTTTCTTCCCTATTGTAACATATATGCAAGTGAAATACTGAAACAATGACAAAAACAACAACAAAGTAGGACAGGACTTAATTTTGTGAGATGGTCCTCACTGCAGAACATGAAATCCACGGGGAGGAGTCGGATCTAGATCCGACTCCTCCCACCTTACATACGTAAACCTACCCAGCTCCACCCTTATCCCTAAACCCACCCCTAAACCTACCCAACCCCACCCCT
This sequence comes from Chrosomus eos, assembly GCA_036326025.1. Taxonomy (NCBI): domain Eukaryota; kingdom Metazoa; phylum Chordata; class Actinopteri; order Cypriniformes; family Leuciscidae; genus Chrosomus; species Chrosomus eos. The sequence continues at coordinate 32,248,760 of CM070831.1, forward strand.
TAATCTGGATCCGACTCCGCCCCCCGGATCTCGTGTACTGCAATGAGGTGCTACTGAATTTTGTCCATGAGGAATTGATTGGACGTTTGTGGTTTGCTATTGGTCGATCTCATGTGAGTGACGGGTTTCCCCGCCCATTATTAGTCAGTTATTTGTTTATTAATTTACTAACTACATGGTCTTGTAATTAGAGATGCACTAATCTACTGGCCAGGGTCCAGAATCGGACGATTTTCCGCATGATCGGACCGGTAACTGGCCAGTTAGTCTCGCATCTTTCCGAGTCGGTCCGTTTTGTTGCCAGCAGCACAGGTTATAACGCCAGCTTTGTGTTCTTCTCTCCGGCGGCGAAGTGACACTCACCTGTCTCTTCTCACTCACTCGTCTCATTCGCTCCGGTTAAATAGTGCTTGTATTGCGCATACATTTACTTTTTCCCGCAGGTTTGCTGCTTACAGTACATCAAAAGTGTGCACACTACTGATCTATCGCTATATAGATCAAATAAAACGTTGTCAAAATAATTCCGGTTCACATGGCTACTCGAAAGTGATAGATAATTCAGTATTAGGCCTATACATTTTTAGGGCCAGACAAGTAATTTGTTTAGATCAATTTGTAAAGAAAGACTACACGCCTGCGCACATATATTTTCAAATGCGCATACCTATAGACTAAACACGTAAAACTCCATCAGTGTTTTCACAGGTTTGCATTTCTAAAGCTTGCGCAGAGATATGTATATATTTTCTTCAAGGCTTGCACCTTGGAACCTATTTCAAGGTTTGCGTTCTCGAGCCGCCATGCACTGTTGTTAAGCGAATGAGCGGCCGGATCGCATTAAGGGTTTTCTGTTTGAACCGTGTCGTGTTAGCTAGTTAGTTAACATTCCGTTAATATGATCTTTGCAACGGAAGTGAATTAATCAAAACTAACTTTAGCTAGACAATAACTTTCTATGTGTTATTCTAGAGCTGCTGTAAAGCTGCAAAACAATATCTGTTACTTTAATTTCCTATTTTCACTGTAAAGCTGCTTTGAAACAGTCCATATTGTTAAAAGCGCTATATAAATGAAGGTGACTTGACTATATAAGTGGAGTGCGCATAAGCCACCTCAAGCAGCTTGTGAGTCACTAGTACCAAAATTAGTGGCTTACTGCACGTTAATGGTCAAATACACAGAAAAATGATGTCAAAATGCCTGTCTTGGCATTAAACACAATCAGTTTTGGAACCTACTGTAATTATTTGAGAAAGATAACTCAAGCTGGGTAACAGTATATTGGATGTGTGTATAAACTCTTAAAGGGATAGTTAAAGGAGTAGTTCACTTTTTAAAAAACTTTTGCTGATAATTTACTCACCCCCATGTCATCCAAGATATCCATGTCTTTCTTTCTTCAGTCGAAAAGAAATTAATGATTTTGATGAAAACATTCCAGGTTTTTCTCCATATAATGGACTTCAATGGTAGCCAAAACGGTTCAAGGTCCAAATGAGTTTCAGTGCAGCTTCAAATGACTTTAAACGACACCAGACGATGAATAAGGGTCTTATCTAGCGAAACGATGCGTCATTTCGAAAATAAATAAAACAGTTTAAGTATTATTAGCACATATGCTCGCCTTGCTCTGTCCTGAAATGCACGTTCGTGATTCTCCTGTTCGAACTCGTTCATCAAAATGAACAAATCTTTTTTCGAGTCATCGCATCGTTTCGCTAGATAAGACCCTTATTCATCGTCTGGTGTCGTTTAAAGTGATTTGAAGCTGCACTGAAACTCATTTGGACCTTGAACCGTTTTGGCTACCATTGAAGTCCATTATATGGAGAAAAACCTGGAATGTTTTCATCAAAATCATTAATTTCTTTTCGACTGAAGAAAGAAAGACATGGACATCTTGGATGACATGGGGGTGAGTAAATTATCAGCAAAAGTTTTTTAAAAAGTGAACTAATCCTTTAACCCAAAAATGAAAATTATCCCATGAATTTACTCACTCTCATGACTGACTTCTTTCAGACAAACACAATTTTAGTAATATTAAAAAATATCCTGGCTCTTCCACGCTTTAAAATGGTATTTAATGGTGCTCCTGATTTTGAAGTCCAAAAATGTGCATCCATCCATCATAAAAGTAATCCACACGGCTCCAGGGGGTTAATAAAGGCCTTCTGAAGCGAAGCGATGGGTTTTTGTGAGAAAAATATGCATATTTAAATCTTTATAAACTAAAACAAAATTACTAGTTTCCGGCAGACGGCCTACGCAAATCCCATTACGGCAAAAGGGTAACGTCTGACTCTGAACATGAACGCGAAAGTGTCGAGGAAAGAGCAAAACAAAACACCGGTCACAAATTAGAAGTCTAAAACAATAATTTTTTAAAGAAAAATATCAGAGAATTTCATTATAAGAGAAGAGGAGCTTGAGTTTGTTGCCCAGCCCTGTTTGTTCGAACCATGAGATTCATCTAAAGCCTCGTACACACCGGGACGAATATCGGCTCGCGTTATTCGTCAGCGTTTTTCAACGCGTTTTTTGTGTTCACACCCAAGCGTTTTTCGCTGACGATGAGCCGAGTGAACATGCAAATTCATTCCCTGACATTAGATGGCGCTTAATACCCCGGTCCACAAAGTGCTTCTGACACTCGCTTGTCACTCAGAAGAAGAGAGCAAGTTTGCCGTTTGTCATATAGTTCTTTATTCTCGTTTGTGTCTCTTTATAAAGACAACAACAAGACCAGCAGCTCTACATTCATCTTGCCTTGCATCTTCCTCGTCTTATTTCTTCCCGGCAGAGTTTAGACGCTGTATATCTTCTTCGCCGTTACGTATGTGTGCTCGGCAAGACCGTTTTGTGTTTGAGCGCCCCCAAGTTGTGGTTTACTGTAACTTCAGAAGCTCCAGACATGTGAGCAAAAGCGCCAATCTCATTGGTCGGATAGTTTTTGACGCGGCGCGTCAAACAAAAAAAACGAACCCGAGGCGTTTTAAAAAAAAATTACGCTTTTACGCGTGGCGCACTCACATTGGCACCCATTGTTTAGTCACGAGGCGTTAAACGTTGGCGAATATCGGTGTGAACAGGCCTAATGTCGTAGGCTTATGCTACTAAATCCTACGTCATACATCGCGTCAGGGGTTACTCTTTTGGCTCAGGTTGACTTGCGTCTACCTAAAGTTTTAAATATTGATTTTTTTTCTTACAAAAAAAAAAAACATTTCTGTGCTTCAGAAGGCCTTTATTAACCCCCTGGAGCCGTATGAATCTATTTTATGATGGATGGATGCACTTTTTTGGACTTCAAAATCAGGAGCGCCATTCACTACCATTATAAAGCTTGGAAGAGCCAGGATATTTTTAATATAACTCCGACTGTGTGTCTGAAAGAAGAAAGTCATACACCTAGGATGGCTTTAGGGGGAGTAAATCATGAAATAATATTTCTGGGTGACTATCCTTTTAAAGTGACAGCAGTCTAATATTTCTGCTGCTGTCTGTCATGTTAATAAAATAACGAAAGACATAACATAACAATGTTACATTTGATTACTTTAAATCCTGTAGTATTTCTTACCCGAATGTACTGTACACCCACCTGAAAAACTTAAAGCCGTGTTTATTTCAAATTCTATTGTATTTAAAATGTGTTCATTCGTTTTTTTTTTTTTTTTTGTTAATTAGTACTGTCTTTTTACTTGTTTTTTTATGAAAATAAAATTGAACTTGAAGAAATGTAGATTTCAGTTTGTATATGCTGTCAATTATAGTTCGCAATCAGCAAAAATTGGTAAGTCAAACTTACAAAAAAAAACACTGAAATCAGAATCGGCCAAGAAAATTGCAATCGGTGGATCTCTACTTGTAATTTGAACGCTGTTTGTTGAGATTGGTTATTTCCTGACTGTTAATTTGAGCACAAAATGCATTTTATAAATGTCCATATTGCATAACTAAATGACAGCATTTTGTTTGTGTGTGTGTGTGCAGATGTGAAGGATGACTTCTTGCTCAGAGATCTGTGGGTCGGATTACGCTGAGCAGAGCCACGGTGCACTCAGCAGCGGTCACCAGGGTTACGGGGTGCGTTCCTACTTGCACCAGTTTTACGAGGAGTGCACCGCTTCCATCTGGGAGCGCGATGAAGATTTTCAGACACAGAGATCGCCTAATCGATGGAGCTCTGTGCTCTGGAAGGTGAGCTTTTGTGAAGGCTGGCCATGTGCTATTTCTATGCAAAAAAGTTGCAGCTGTAAGCCCGTTTTTATGTTCACATGAATGTAGCCAGACTTCTGACTGTCAGTATAAAATATGGTTTACTTTGCAACTTATTCTGACCATTAACTGACACTTTGAGTCTATCTGACTGAAATGTGAAGCAACCAAACAGTTTGTTGTAGGGAAAAAGAAGACATTAGCAGAATGTGCTGCCAATCACAAACCTGGCTCTTCCTCCAAAGCTCTCGCTGTATCAACCCAGTCCACCCCGACAGACAGATGTCATGTGAAGACAGACAATCAGATAAGGCTGGGCGAAATCAAATTTTATTTTTAATAACTGTTTTAGCTTTCAACATTTATGAAAACAAGATCATTGAGATTAAACTTGTGCCGCATACAGTTTTGCAATGATGCTCTCTTTTGTGTGCTAAATCCAGCACAGTGAGCAGTGAGCACAACCACTACCTTTACAGCAATGCGCTTTCACCCCTTAATAAAAGCCTAAACACACTCTCTGCCAAGCTGTGGCATGGTCAGTTTAGCTCAAACCAAGATTATTTACTTTTATTCATTTTTTATAATTATTCAGCTTTAAGAATCCATGATGATGTTGATTGTGTCAATATTGACCAAAATAATCATGATAATCATACCTGCAAACTCGTTGGCTTTTGGAAAAATTTACCATTCTGACATTAAAATGGGCCATTCATTTAATTTGTGCAAATCTGAGCTTTTATTTGGGGGGAATATTAATGTTTATTTAGACTTTATTTTGAAATGTTAAGATTGATTTTTCTTTTCTTCTTACCTCCATATGATGACTAATAAATTAGTGCTTATAAGCACAGCACTGCTTTGTGTACGTTTTTTTTTTTTTTTTTTTTTTGCCACCTATTAGATAGTAAATTTGCAAATCAGCAGTTTTTATTCAACCCAATTATATATAACATGTTAGGTTAAAATGTGAGGATTATATATTTTTTTCAGAACTTGTATTTAAATTGATTTAAATTGTGGTAACATGACATCCTTACCTGCAAAATGACTGTAAAGCCCCGTTCACACTACACGCGACCAAGCGACGCGATACCATTCATTTCAATGGTGAGCGGGCGACTTCCGGCAACACAAAGTTGAGATCTGTTTAACTTTATGCAAATGAAGAGCGACTTTCGGGAGCGACAACCAATAGGAGTGAAGTCAGTGGAGCGCGTCACTCTTCAGTGCTGAGTCTGACCGAGGCAAGTTGAACGAGAAGCTCATTTTAGCAGTCAGAAACTGTCCTATAATGTATGATATATCTCCGTGTACATACAGTGGTATTCACCGTACTGACTCCGTGCCTGGATGGTTTCGGGAACCCAGATAGACCGGTATTTGCCCGTTTGCTGCAGTTAAATAGCCGCGATGGCAAAGAACACTCACTGTTTCTCGGTCGTCTTTAATATTATGCATTTTATGTACTGATTCCATTTATATTTAGACTTTTCCTTCCAAAATGTGTGTTTGTAGCGTCAAGAAAACGTATTTGTTGTCTAACATAGAGTAACATCCGGGAATGTCACTCACAAACATTACTAGGCAACCAGCAGTGTTGGGAACGTTACTTTAAAAAAGTAATTAGTTATAGTTACTCACTACTTGTTCCAAAAAGTAACTGAGTTAGTAACTGAATTACTCTATAATAAAAGTAACTCGTTACCAGGGAAAGTAACTATTTGCGTTACTGTTAAAAAAAAAAAGTTGCTATATGTCAAAGAATTTGGATTTTTTTTGCAGTTTTCACAAGTCAGTTGAAATGAGTAGAACAGACAGGTGTTTAAACACTACTTTCTATATTTATTGCACGTCGACAGACAGCAAGAGGTTTATCCTGCACTTCACTTCACTTCACTTATTAACCCACCTCCTCACTAGCTGTGTGAGCCAGGGGTGCATTCGGATTACACAGTTTATTCAATCAATGCATAGGCTAGTAACGCACATAGGCGTCGATTTTGTCACGAGTCATTTTGTACTCACCACTTTTTGAAACAAATAAATAAAACATCTCCAGTTAACTAGCTGGCATTAATTTAGTTCGCTATTAAATAAGAGATATAGCGTTAAATTGTTTTGGTTTTGAACTCAAGCTGAGCGCTCGTTGCCGCAGTTGCATACAGTTGTTCTCTTTTGGCGCGCACGCAGTCTTCACTCGGACGTGCGCTCTTCAATCTTTCGCCGTTGTGTGGACTCTCTATTCATTCCAGTGAAATCACAAAATAAAAAGCACACAAACATTTCCCTGCTTGATATGGACTGTAACCACTGATGAACATATTCGGTTTTGATACGGGAGAAAAAAAATATATACTAGCGTCGCGTGGATTAGAACCCGTAACCTCGGACACGCTTGGCAAACAATCTACCACTAGCCCACTTAAGAATTCAAACAACATGAAAATGCACTTCCGAATGCGTCTCTGTCCCCAGCACATTGCAAACCAAACTGACGCCGGTGGTAACGCATCGCATTTAACGTCCAGTAACGTTAACGGCGTTGTAACGATGGGAAAAGTAATTAATTAGATTACCCCGTTACTGAAAAAATAACGTTGTTACCTAACGCCGTTATTTTAAACGGCGTTATTCCAAACACTGGCAACCAGTAGTGGGAACGCCCTCCATCGCAGCCACTGGCGACCTGCAGCGACAAAGTCGCGTGTAGTGTGAACGGGGCTTAAGAACTACAAACTACTGTTCATGTAGTTTATTCTAATATAAGAATTTCCAGAAACAATTTCAACTGCTGCCATGTTTGGTAACATTTTTATTTTGATGGTCCTTTTGAACATTCTGTTGACTATAAGTAACTTTGCTGTAAGTAACTACATGTCAACTAATTAGAGTATTAGTACAGTAGACTGTCTGCTTAATATCTGCTAACTCTTTGTGATGATCCTCCAACAGACATTCTACAGACTAGGGGTGTGAATCTTCACTGGCCTCACAATTCAATTAGATTATTACGATTATCATGTCAACGATTTGATTCGATATCACGATAAGTTGCATCCTCAATTTTACTGCACAAGGGTACATTTTCGTCAATGAATACAAGCAGTCAGATATATGAACTCCCTTTTTATCTGCTCTAAGAAAGTACACTTCTTGAATACTGCAATCATTAAACAAAACTTAAGTCTGAACATAGTAGACAACCGGAGCATTTAGAACTAATAAACAATAGTAACTACTAAAAGCGCATGAAACTGCCCTGTAGTGTACTTAAGTTAGTTACGCTCACACACACTTGCATGCACACAGTGCTGCCACTAACGACTAATTTTATAACAACTAATCTTTCGACTCATTTTTCAATTAGTCAACTAATCTAGTCGACTAATCACTCAAATGCAGTTTAGTGTGATAGTGTAGACCAAGTGAAACAGCGATGCGTTACCTCACAAGTTTCATTCGTCAAATAAACTGACCTGTGTGAGTATTAATTCAGCACTTAATAAGGGTAGTTCAGTAGAATGATATGTCTTTATTCCTTTATATCCGCAGGACTTGTGTGTGGCGCTGATATCTCTCTCATTAGCAATTGCAACAGTCTGCTTCATACCACAGTCATGTTAAAAACATCAATATATTCACTCATCCATTAACATTATTAGATCCATCAGCAAGTTCCATAATTCTGCTTATGCGTCATCAACCTACGCCTTTGTTATTGTAAGAGGTAAGCGACCCCTAGCGGGGATTTTTTAGCTTTAAAACAGAGATATATGGTACAGTTATAAAATGAATTAAAAGAGTAAAAAGATAATACATAGATAAACTTACATAGATAAACAATTAATTTCAACACCCCTACTACTGACCATAAGTAACTTTGGTAGGGTTAGAATAAGTTGACATGTACTTTCAGTCTACTAATACTCTACTAACAATGAGAGTTAGTAGACATGTAGGTGCAACGTTACTTGTTACTTGTCAACAGAATGTGTTAAAGGGTACATTCAAATAAAGTGAAACCCAAGATTTTATTTTAGAAAACAAATCCCCTCCATCACCTTTTCAGCCGGACAAAGCAGCCTCATGATCAGATTACAACTGCATTTATTGGTCACACTTTATATTATGTGGCCTTAACTACTATGTACTAACATTAAATACCCACAATACTATGTATTTACTGTGAAACTACAATTACATTATCAATTGATAATGAGTTTGAGTTATGGTTAAGTTTAGGAGTAAATGGGTTTTGGTTAGGGTTAATGGGGTTAGAGTTAGGTTTTGAGGTAATGGTTGGGTCATTGTTAGGGGTAAAGTTAACAGTGTAACTACAAATGTTAATTAAATGCAATGTCTTTTTTACGTATGGTGCATTGCAGTGGTGGCTGGTGAATACTTTTCTAGATGGGGCTGTTTTGAGCAAGCGTTGCAGGTTGCAGTATGATTTATTGCAAAACAGGCAAAGTTCAAGAACATCTCCTTGACCATGACACCATTACAATTAAATTTTGGATACCTCCATGACTGATTTAAACAAATGAAACCGAGGACAATATGTAAAAAAAAAAATAAAAAAAAAAAACGTAATGCTTTACAACAAGGTTAGTTAATGTTAGGTAAGGTTAAGGTAAGGTTAGTTAATGTTAATTTCAACATTAATGAACTGTGAAGTAACATGAACAAACTATTAAACTATTAAAAAGAAAGATTAATAAATACTTTAACAAATGTATTGTTCATGTTATTTAATACATTTATCAAATGTTAACAAATGAGGCCTTATTCTTTAGAGTGTTACCAAAAAAATCAATGTGGTGTGAAAACCTGCATGTTAGTCTGGGCCCAGCTCTTTTACCTTCAGTTTTTCTGCCAAGTTCTCTTCTCAAACGGACATTGGAGTATAGATTTTACAGAGAGTTAGATTTGATGACTGCGTCCGCCTTTGTCATTTAGTTAAAATTGCGCCAACAGATCAGTCGTGATTTTAGCAGTTATGGGAGATGGAATAAGCGCACTTGTCGGATTAGATTTGAGGATGCTGATTGGCTAAATTTGATGTATTTAACCATATCTTGAATACGTTTATATCTTGTATCAGCAGTTGTCTAAACTTCTATAAAGTTCCGCCACCTGGCGGCTCGCCCCACAGCTGAAATTGAGATGTGCAGATGGGACATATGGAGAAATATGATGATGATTTTACCATATCACACCATATAAATATCAATTTAAATAATTTATAATAATATAAATAATTTTGTGTGTGTGGTTCAAGGAGGACGGTGCCCTATATAGGCAACCGCCACTGGTGCATTTGTAATTACATTTAAATTAAATTGTATCAAATGTTAAGTACATAGTAGTTAAACGGATAGTTCACCCAAAAATGAAAATTAGCCCAGAATTTACTCACCCTAAAGCCATCCTAGGTATATATGACATTCTTCTTTCAGACGAATACAATCAGAGTTATATTAAAAAATGTCCTGGCTCTTCCAAGCTTTATAATGGGAGTCAATGGGTATATTTTTTTGGCTTCCAGCTGACGGCCTACGCAAATCGACTTACGCCAAAAGAGTAACCCATGACGATGTATGTGTATGACGTAGGATGTAGGAGTATACCGTAAGCTTTGACGCCTCTCGCAGTTCAAACAAACAGGACTGGGCAACCGCGTTCGTCATTACGTTGTGTGTCAAGTTCAAGGGTTATTCTTTAGTCGACCTGCGTACGGTCGTCTGCTGGAAGCTAGTTATTTTAGTCGTAAGAAAAAATATCCATTTTAAAACTTTATCATGAAAGCATCGCTTCACTTCAGAAGACCTTTATTAATCCGCCAGAGCCGTTTCTAGCAATTTTATCATGGATGGATGCGCTTTGATAGCCTGACTTCGTCATACTCATATTCTAGTCAGAACATGAGTCTGATACTGGTCCATAGGGCTTTGATTATGAGGCGTGTCTTAACCGAACCAGGAAAAACAACAACTCTGCACTTAATTGGATAGACCGTCAACCAATCAGAGCAATGCAGTAAGTGACGTATGTTGAGCAACACATTGTTATCAACAGAACTCAACTGCATGCACTCTGGAAAAAGTATGAAAAAAATAATGAGTGTTAACGATCTTTGCCGGTGTTGCAAAAAGAACTTAAGGATTCGCGGAGTAGGCCTTCTTGCATGCACACACGAAAAGCATTTTTGAAAGAAATACGTTTAATGACGTGATGATTACGTTATTGGATGGATTATCTGTCCATCATCGTATAAAGCCCGCCCTGGCAATTTGATTGGTCCGACCATTTTTTGGCTGATCATAATTACTCCTCAATGGATCGAGTCCAGACCGAACTTCCCGACCAAAAAATGTTGTGGGCGGGGTTCGGGCTGGCATCCAGGCTAGCGCTTTGATGGACTTCCCAAAAAATATACCCATTGATCCCCATTATAACGCTTGGAAGAGCCAGGACATTTTTTAATATAACTCCGATTTGTATTCATCTGAAAGAAGAATTTCATATACACCTAGGATGGCTTCTGGGTGAGTAAATCATGGGCTAATTTTCATTTTTGGGTGAGCTATCCCTTTAAGGCCACCTAATATGATGTATGACCCTAGTTTTCTGCTAGTCTTTTTATGTGTGCAATCATCAGACGGTCAGTTTGAGGTTGAATCATAAATGAACCTATGCAGCAGATGCCAGTACTGTAATGCTGCTAATGCCACTGCTGTTGAATGGAGTAATTTGGTTGTTCTTTTACTCTTTGTCAGGTCTGTCTCGCGCTAGGAGCTCTGATTCTGGTAGCGGGGTTATCCGTGCTGCTGGTGGGCTACGCCACGCCGCCTCGACTCGAGGCATTTGGAGAAGATGAGCTGCTCTTCGTAGACGGACGCGCCGTACGCTTTAACCGGGCACTGGATGCCTGTAAGCTGGCCGGAGCCGTGCTGTTCTGCGTGGGTGGTAGCGGGATGGCGGTGGGGCTACTTCTGGCTGCCTGCTCTCAGGGCAATTCGAAGGAAGAGCTCCATCTGCAGCAGCGCTTCAAAGAGCGTCTGGCCGAGATCCAGGCCTCCGTTCAGCCCATCACCCGTGCACCCACCCCGGGGGAGGGCAAGGTGCCTGTGACGCTCTCCAAAGTTCAGAGCGTCCAACCCGGGGCAGAAACCTGACCTCAGCCCTCACCACAGTTAAACGTCAGCAAAATGAGATTCCAATGGTTTCGTGCAAAACAACAGTTCCAGGAACAGTAGAGATAGATAACACTGCACTTTCTCCGGCGCAAATCATTCGTCTATATCGGCCAAGAGTACAGAGAGTATTTGGTGTTTAACTTAAGCGTACCCCTGTAAATCATCATGCCACAAACGTGGTGCTCCTGAATAGACAAACAGCACAAATATACTTGCGTGCTATGCTAATAACAACGGCTAGGAATCAAAACACCTTTAGGCAGCTGTTCCAAAGAGCAACATATTCTTCAGAGGCGTCTAAGCATGTGCATATTAATACCGAATACAGAATAAGTAAGAATGGTTTCTCTATTACACTCGAATCTTGCAGTGATCCTCGCAGTCTTCGCTACTTCACAGCCTCTTGCTTTAATCACAATTTCCATTGTGATATATGAGATGGAGCTAGTCAGAGTCACTCATAAACAAGCAGAAAGAAGGCATCTGTGTATTACTGGCTAATATATCATCGCTGCCTTACACTGTCAACGGAAACTACAATGATTTGTTATTGCTCATTCAAAAACCTTCACGTTGGTTCATTGCCAACACCTAAGGTGCAATTTTTCTCCAAATCTCTCCAAGCCGAACGCTTCATGCTCTATTGCTACAGTCAATCAATAGTTAGTTGACAGAACACAATGCGTTCAAGACAGCAGAAGCCACAATTTCACATGCGGCAGCATCTCAATACCACGCATCCGTTCTACTCAAATACATCATTGCTTGCGATATCAAGGGGCGAAAATAGATTAACGTCAAGATACGCCTGTGGGATTATGTAATATCCTCTCATTGTGTAGCACATCATTCTTGCTTCAGCCTCTGTTTTCTCAAGAGGACATTAAGCGCCGTCTCTGTCTGTTGGTAATTACACTCATTGGAGCGGAGCCCATTAGGACTTTCCATGCGCTTCTGCTAATGTTCTGGAGAAAACGCCACTTTTTCTTTTCTGTTGCTGTTTGAATTCACGGTAGCGTCACTGCTGTTGCAAAGTTTCATTTAATTGTTTGTGACACTCGTTCCTAAAAACACGATTACCGTACTTTGTGCAGGTATTTCTTTCTTTTTTTGTCATATTAATCACTTTGATTAAACATTGTAAACTACTTTCAAGAAGGTCGATAAGAATGAAAAACAATAGCCGCTTCTGTGAGTGTAATCTTTTGTCATTTACTGATTATTATGAATCGTTGAAAATATTACATACCGTATGCATTCACTTATTTGAAAATGACAAGGCGTGCTAATGAACATTAATCACAGAGATATTTAACAATCTAATCTCTCAAGACAGGACTAAATCTAATCTCTCAGACAGGACAAAATCAAGTTGAAACATAACATTTATAATATAAGCTGCTTCAAGAATTGATACTTGTTTAAAATGACACTGTATGTGAAATTGTGACTTTACAGAGGTGTGTAGAATACAATTCTGGTTATTATCTTAAACTATCAAAGCTTCTTGTTTGGTTTGTGCCGTCTTCTATTCGGAAGGAGAAGGTATCGGAGCTGTTCTTACTCTTGGAACATGTATTTTGCAGCAAACAGAATAAAAATAACTGTTTGTTACCATCAATGTCTGTTTTTCTTGTTTGCTCTGAATTTTCACATGGAATCATGGATCATTGAAGGGATACCAATTATTCACAGTACATAAAAAGTTCCCATTATTCATGTAAGGCATTCATTAATTACATAATACTGACTATAGCTTATTGTCATAATAGTATAAAAAGTGTGTTTATGTTAGGTCAGTTTCATGGAATTCTGCAGGCAAAAAGATCCATCAATTCCAGATTCCATGTTTTCCTTTTAAAATGATTCTAACATTTTCCGGTACGAAATATTTTTTTTTTTTTTTTTTTTAAATTGTGGGTTTCAAACCTCAGATACAACTTATTAAACTTGTGTGCAAGCTGAATCTATAACCTTCAAGTGTCACCTTAGTGTTCCTATCGTTCTTTATGCCAGCAATAGTTTCCATACCTTTCCAAATGATATATTGCTTTCCACCAGCTCCCTCTCAATCTTCCCCTTACAATGCTGCTCTGCTTTCATTATTTAAATTTTTCATTCCTTTTTTTTTATCCTGTAGAAATCTGGTAGGTTACCCTCCTTGGAATGCATACCTTTTCTTTTTTAATAACACCAAAGGGTTAGTTCACCCAAATATGAGAATTCTGTCATTTACGTTTGAAACCCGTAAGACTTCTGCTGATCTTCGGAACACAAAGGAAGATATATTTAATAAAATCTGAGCCAGTTCTGTACTCTTCGCTACGCAACAACCAGCCTGACGCTTCAAAAAGTTCATAAAGAGATCGTAAAACTAATCCATATCAATTGAGCGGTTTAGTCCACATTTTCTGAAGAGACTCGATTGCTTTATGAACAGTTAAATTCAGCCAAATTAAATTTAGGCTTTTATCCACATATAAACATTGATCCGCGAACATAAACAGAAGCTCAACCAAACCTGCTTGAAACACGAAAACAAATCTCATTGGTTATGAGAAAAACCTGTCATCATTTACTCAACCTCAAGATGTTCCAAACCTGTATGAATTTCTTCTGCTGAACACAAAAGAAGATATTTTGAAGAATGTCGGAAGCCAAAAAGTCTATGGAAGTCAAACATCAACTGTTTGGTTACCGCAATTCTTCAAAATATCTTCTTTTGTGTTCAGCAGAAGAAGAAATTAATGCATGTTTGGAACAGCTTAAGGGTGAGTAAACTATGACAGAATTTTCATTTTTGGGCAAACTATCCCTTTAATAAATTACTTGTGTTGCTAAACGGTGCAATTAATTTAAAAAGTAAATTGTATGATGGGTATTACTGTAACTATAAAGCTATTTTTGATTATGCTAGCCACTTGACAGAATAGTGTTGTCTCCGATGCATGGTACAAAAATGTTACTCGCAGTAAATCAAGAAAACGAGAGATTCAAACAGTAACCGTGTTGAGCTATGATTATAACAATGATTATTTTTCTGTTGATGAGGTACCCAAACAGTTGCTCACCTTTCTAATAAAACAACATATTAAAGCGTCTGTGGTGTTTTCATGGTTTCTACAAAAGTCAAAAAACAAATAAACTGTCCGCACACTTGAATCCTTTAGAGCAAATTTAATCGCCAAGCTTTCGGTCAAAAGACCATCCTCAGGGCATTAAACGCTTTCAAATATGGTTTCTACAAAAGTAAAAGGGAAACACAAATATGATGTCACTGACAGGTGACAATGAGGAGGGATGTTACAGTGGTAAAATAGCTTATTTTCTCTATATTTAAACATTGTTAGAAACATTTGGGATAATGTAAGTAGGCAAGTCAACAAACTATATCACTATAACACTGCTAGTGGTTTTTTGTTATTTTAAAGTAACACTAAGTAGTTTTTCAACCTTCATAATATATTTCCAAGACCCTTGTGATGGTACATCAACTTAAATAAGTTAAATGACACGTCTGCCATAGCCTGACGTGGTCTGTATCGCTTTTACTGGCACTATGTAACTTCGGGTTTCGGGTAGGAATTCGACTGTTTTACGTCAAGCGCTACAATAGTCATTATTTCGTTTTTCTTCGTTTCTGATGTCACAATACATCATCCTTTCATGAAATCATGTAACATACTCTACCTTGTCTGTGGACATCGTTCATTCTAAAGCCGGTGTTGGGTAAACAGCGAGTGTGCGTGTGACGGTAGGCTAAATTATTTACGACAGCGGCAATGGACAATTTCGTTTCCAACCAGTAGGGCGACCGAAGAGGAAGAGTTACTTGGTGTTACTTTAACGAAATATTACATATTGTGCCTTTAAGCTGTCTTCTCAGCAAGTTTGTTTCCTGTTGTGCTTTTGATCAGTTCAGTCGAGGGAGAGCAACTGCACAATCCGACACGGCCGCCTCGCCGGCTCAAATTATTTTATATACGTCAGCAAGACATTAGTAGCCTCGTGAGACCATCCTGATCTCGCGAGCTTTCAAGGTTTCACTCGCAGATCAGTCTGGATACTTTCCGTTAAAGAAAATTTGGGAGCAGTTCACCAAACGAACGTCCAATCAGCGTTGGCTTTGAGGCGGGTTGAGGTGTGACGCAACGAGAAGCGCGACAGTTCAGTCTTAAGAACATGGCGGCTTCAGCGGATGAAACTAGCATCAGTGTGGCTATCAAGCAAGTTTTATCGGAATTACAGAGCTAACGAGCCTTTACCTGCAGCAGCAAGAGTAGCCTAGCCTGGCTTGTGGTTGTGTTTTCGTCGTCGCTCTCATATGCTTCGTTGATCTGATTGGTTGATTTGGCCCGTCTATCACCAACATAGGCCAATCAGCTAACCAGTATTTTCGCCCCTTACCAAAACTACTTCAACGGAAGGTTTCCAGATGGATATGCGGAGCAAATCCATCTGGCGGAGTCAGGTTAAGACATTAGAGCAAGTCAGATCACGGCTGCATCCAAAAACCCAAGCAGCTGACTTGTTGCCTCGCTTCCCTGACAGGCAATGACTAAGCAGGCAGTATTTGTGCATGAAGATACCTCACGAAACTGATTTCAGACAGACTTCTGAGGCAGCGAAATTAAAATCAGTACATTTAATGATCGATTACAAAACAGAGAGAGCTTTGGTGACAACAAATTTAATATTTATAACTTCTAC